>JARKIC010000225.1:0-366200 GCA_029378375.1 Mycena olivaceomarginata | reverse complement strand
TCCTAAGGAGTACAAGACGTGCCTTCGCTTCGCTCCGGCAGGCACTCTAGGGAAATGATGTCTCGGTGCTCCCGAAAACATTCCTGAAATTCAATGAATCAAGTAAAAAGGGAACCCTAGAAACTCGAAGTCTCGAGGTCGATTTCTGCTGAACCATTTATCCTGCCCGATATGGTGGCGACTGAGCGGAAACCTCTTGCACACATTAAATTACCATATAGGTCAACCCACACCGGTTGAATTAGTCCGGGCGACATGATACCTCACTCGGGAACGAGTGAGGGGTAGGTAGAGCTCTGTTGAACTCGGGGTGATGAACTTGAAGGCGGACTCAAGACTCGGACAAATGTAACAACATTCTTGTATAGTATCATCTGGTACTTGAATGTAAACAATGCTCACTGGGAAAATACAGCAATGCGCTAAAATGGGGTACAAATTCGGGCGACTGTGAGAGGTAGCGGAAAAAATAGAAAGAGTGCGAAGACGGCAAATAAACAAATGTATGAGCGGAACTCATCGAGAGGAATATTCACAGGAAGTGCAACAGAAGCAGCAAACCAACAGATATAACAATAAATTGGGAGATGTGCACCAAGCACCCATCACCATCTGCAATTGATCTATTACGCACCAGTACCGTCGGTCCGTGAGCGGTTTCAGAGGTTCCAATAGAAGAATCAAATCAACATAACACACCTGGCTCTATAAGTGAGGTATTCGCCCAGACCGTGTGATAGTAGAGAGCTTTGGTAGAAATTTTCGATTAGGATCCAAATTGAAAATATGTGCGGAACAGACTTACGTACGGAAGCGCGAGGGGAGTCAGGATGAGCGAGACCAGATGTATGCGTCAAATTGCGAACACCTGTGCAGAGAAATCTATAGCCAACAGAGCCCAAAGAATAACACCGATGCAGGCCTGAAGTATGGTGGATATCCATGAGAAGAAGAAACAATCAAAGGAGGAAATAAAGAATAAATCACCTTGCACCTTGATAAGAGTTGAGGTTAGGCAAGTGCACGAGATGTAAATCGTCCGGCTTGAGAAATACAGAACTAAAAAGAGACGAAAAGAGGGGAGAGAGAATGCGACAGAAAAAAGTTTAGTGCTTGAATTTCGTTCGAGGCTTGCAAGCTTGAATTTTGCGGTCTGAACCCAGCAACACAGAAGAACATGAGTAGTAAGGCACCAGGTTGAGCCCAAAGTCAAAGTCTTGCTGAGTCTGATGTTCACCAGCTGTTTGATTGATCCTGGGCTCAAAGTTCACCATTGCAGCTGCGCAGAGCATCGAAGATGGGAGATTGATAGCGGGGAATATGATGGAGGGAAGAAGGAGGCAAGCGAATCAGATTATGCAGCCTGCCCCTTTGAATGGGCTTTGGAGCTAATGACGCGGATATTGCACTGTGCACGTCATGATCGCACAGCCCATGGAACGCCGACAACGGCGGAGCTGAAAAATGCCTCAAGGTAACCTTCGCTTGGTTAAAATTGCAGTTGAATCGCTGCGAACTTGGAGGAAACCCAATCAAGGGCGAAACGTAGCCACAGCATAGAACAAAGATCAGGCTTCAATGGGTGAGGCTGATTTCAACGCAAGAGAGCTCGGTGCTGCCAGCCAGAATTTTTTCCTGCAACATTGTTTCACCGGCAAGAGCAGCAAGACGGCAGTCAGGGAAAATTACACGACAGCACAGATATTTGAGCGCACGTTGAAACCTTCGACCGTGATGATGACGGTTTGGAGCACAATGAGGGAGGCGGAGGCCAACGGCAGTGGACATAGCTGATAAATAAGTTTGGCGTACATAATTGAGGGCGTTGAGGGCTTGAAATGCTTGAGGATAGATAAAATTCAAGGAATCAGTATTGCATTGAGACGGGGTTCGCGTACGGCTCGAGGGGTGGGCAAGGCTGAAAGCAAGAGAGAATTGAGGGACCCGGTCTTTTATGTGAGAAGTGATAACGTGGACTCCCGGTGAGGCGGAGGAGAATGCCCGGCTCGTAGGTTCTTGATTTGGGTCGGTGATCCGGGTAGCGGTCGAGTGGATGGTTTGAATAAAATATGGGAATGGGTCCCGAGCCGTAGAGTACGAAAGTGGGTCAAAAACAGAGTAGGAAAATGCGAAAATGCCGTGAATAGAAGGTGGCGTCGTAAAGCGTGGTCGGGGGTTTTTGGTGGCTAAACAGCCCACTGGCAACTTTATGAGAGTAGGGGGCGAGGTCCCTCGGTGGTACCTCTGGGCGAGAGCCCTGCACTGGCCGCGCACGTTGTGGTTTGTGGTCAAAATGTGATGATGTGGCACTATTTACAATACAATAGATGATGTAACGTATTAGGGGTGAATGTAAAGTAAAATCGAAACCAACATGCAGATGGATTTCCACACGTCGGCCATACGACCCCTCCACACCGGCAGAGGTCCGAAAGCCGTTGCACCACGGGATCTGCTTCCTTTGCTCAAGACCCTCGTGTAGGTTTAATCCCGCAGCTCTGTGTTCTGTCATGAGAACACCGATGGAATTTTTTACCGCAAATCGGGCTGGCTGGGTATCTGGTGATTTCCGGAAACAGTCCTAATTTGGCTTCGATTCCACAGCTTTTGAGATCTGAAATTTCGGGCTCCGTGAGATCGATATTACGAATCGGGTGGAACTGCTGTATAAACCGTGAGCCATTTGATGCAGTGAAAGAGAACTTTGCGAGAAGAAGGAGGAAGGGAATAAGCTGCAAGGGGATGAAACCAAAGGGTGCCAACGAAAGTCGTCGATTTGCTTCAAGAAACGGTAGATGCGTAGTTTCGCCGGAAGGAACTTACGGTGACAAACGGATCTGATGCAATTTGATGCACAGTCCTTGGACAGTCCGTAGCTGATCGTGGAGCTCGGCCACCGTGAGACGAAGCCTTTCAGAAAGCGACTGAGCCTGAGCGTGTAGGAAGGAGTAAGCTTATTCGGGGATATTGCACTGCATTTCTACCATCTCGTTAAAGAACGAATAATCCAATGCATCGCAGTCGTTTCGGGACGCATCCAATGGCCACAGCATTCTGCCCCAATTGTTTGGGAAGCTCAGCGAGCAAGACTTTTGTATTCAGGTGTGTTCTATGATCTTGTTGACCCATCTCCTATCCTCTCAGTTTGTCACTGACATCGGTGCATGGATTGATTTTCCGACCGTCAGTCACGTCAACCTTCTCAAAGTAGCCGGCTCAATTCAGGCATATACGGCAAGACTTTACTTAAAACTTTGGCGGCGCGGTATTCCGTATTCAAACTCAGGTATGTGGATCCCCGTCAATTTCACTGAAGTCACTCTCCCAAAAACTCAATTTGGTCTGCGATACTTGTTCTTTGCCAGATCCTTGTCAATTTACCGACTTTGAACCCCTGCTCCGACATCTCGGAAGAAGTCTTTCTGGTTTGGTGGTGACCATTTCTGCGAGTTTCCGTGAGAGTACTAACCTCCGATCTCGGATAAACCCCCATAGTCTGATGCTCACAACACAACAACCCGGCGAGGATTGGGTATTACGTTCAGCCCGAATTTGAAAACTGTGGGTCAGCCAATCCCTTAATTTCTCCTAACTAGTATTCATTCATCGCAGTCTCTCTGAATCCCTCGTTCCTACTGTATCATATTCCTGAAACCGGATCGGTGACATCAGCTTTCCTCGTTTTCTTTCCATTCATCCACCGTACCTCAGTTAGTCGAAGAGACACTGTCAACAAGCCACAAATTCGTCGTTTCTCCTCGCTCACCAGGCAAGGTTTGATAATGCTAAACTGTTGTGTCGTCATCCTGTTCTGTTTTCATATTGTGAGTTGTTTTTTTTCAAACCATCTCATTTCACACCATGGCTGGTGACTTGTGAACAGCGAAAACAATGATTCATTCAGGGTCTGTGTGGACATTTCCCTACCTAAAACAGGAAACACTCGCGAGATCTAATGTCTCCATACACATACTACGGGGTGCGTGGTTTCTTCTTCTTCTTCTTCCGAGTGATTCCCAAATCTTCCAATGCCTCGAGGTCTTGTAGAAATCCAGCTTAGACTAGCACTCGGCCACACAAAACCAGATCAATTTAAGCCATCCCGGTGAGATGCCATACATGTCAGTAAGGATTTTTTGGCTGACACTCCCCAATTCCGAGTCAACCCACATTTTATGGTGTCATCGACCACGTGGCGTTCCAGATTCTCAGTGAGTGATGCTGTTCACAGAACACAAGTTCGTTGGTCTCTAGAGACAGGCAATTTATTGAGTTCAAGCTTAGGGCTGAACTGATTGACAAAGGAGGTCTCATTTACAGCTAATTGCAGTACCGAAGGGGTGGATCGAAAAAATTGCCGTTTTGGGAATTTTTTGATTCTCGTGACCGATTTGCCCATATCTCGATGAGTTCTGCACGGATTCGGCTGAAATCTAGCTAGATAATTGCTGAACCTTTAGGTTTGGCTACCCAGGGGAACTTGGGTTTCGATCACGATCTATTTTCCTAACATGCACAAACAGGAAATTCGTAATATAAAATTGGTCATCATGCTGAACCTGTATAGGTTTTTCGCAAGTTTTCCAAATTTCCGGTTTGTAATGTGGGATTTTAAATGTGAACAGGCCTCCTTGTTCTTGCCAAGATGCCAGGAGCATCGCAGCTCTCACAAATTACTACTACTACCAAAGCTGCCGGCTTCTCATTTCGATGCGTCATTTTCTCTTCGAGATTTGTGCGACTGCATCGGACTCGGAATATTTCGCCTCCGAAATCAATCAATTCCCATGTCAAGCAATTGCCACATCACCGACCTTGCTTCCGCCCTCCATGACCTCGATTGCTACCTTCTGCAATGTTTCCGTCTCCGCTGCGTTCAACGACAAGGCTACAAGCTCTTCTGTCTCCCTTGATTGGATAATGAACTCCGGTGTTCCTACCCAAAACTCACGCGCTTCTGGTCTCCTGTCGCTTCCATGCGATGCTGGTGTTCTGTCGATGTTCTTGAACGGCATTTCTGTGGGCCGCTTCCTTGCCTTCTGATCTTGTACTTGGCTTGGACTGGTTCCAGTTGTCTGTAACTCCACCAATCCCACCTCTGCTGATGTTGTGCAGTTGATTTCTGGCCACTTGAGCTGCGCCACAATTCTTTGACAAGTGCCAGTACGTCATAACTTTTGTACTGCGCTCACTATTTATTTATTCATTCCCAGGATCACCATCTGTTGCACCGGTGTTCCGGGGAGACATCGGGGTAGACCTATCGTCCTCCTCACCAGTGTCCCAGGGTGGACCTGGTGTAGTATCTACACCCTTCATCCATGACGAATTCGAATGTTAATATGAACGACGATGTTAATTGATGCCAATGAATAATCCTCTGTCAAACGACTGTTCCGTGCCGTTGTCTGATACTTTTGTCCGTCTCATTGAGCACGAGAAGATAACCGTTGTACGTTTCCTTATCATCCATTTACACGTTGCTCTTCTTACATTGAGACAAATGGCCTCTCGTCACCAGCATATTTATGCCCGAGATTCCGATGGAAAGTTGAAAAGTGCAGATACTCTTCGCGCCGAATTTCTGGCCCATCAATGTACTGAATTCTGTCTTATCCTCCGGTCAGAAGCTGTGCTTGCCGGGTTGAGTCCGATTCCTCTTTCACCTAGTGAACTAGAACGATGCAAATCAAACCTCCGGCCTAACCCTCGGAAAAGAAAGTCAACTTCCCTAGACGACAATGTTAACAAGTGTCATCGTTCATCCATTGAGACATCGGAGACTGCCTTTCCCATCATATTATCTCAGGGTGAGAAGGACCAAATTGTTGGCAAAGCCCAGTTAAGTTCATCGCGGCAGGGAGCAGAGACTTCGAGGCTGAGGAGAGGGAGAGAGTGCCGTCACCGGGCGTGACGACAGGTCACGAGCTATGATGTTCCCTGATCCGTCGGTGAATTCGGTACATGAATTGCATGGTTTCGGCAAGGTTTCGGACCCCTTGTTTTACGCATATTTTCAAAAAAATACAGAAATTCCTTCGTCAGCTTCAACCTAAAGGTTCAGCGCCCGCCTCGAAGAGGCCCAATCCTCAGTCATTCATACTAGTTCATATGCAATTAATGATAGAGAAGGATCCTTCAGAATATCGTATACTGTGGCTTATTTACACTTGAGGCCATTGGAGCGATAAATCGCAAATAGCAAGCCCAGATCTTGTCTGAAGGAGCTGAACTTTGGCTAGGGTGGACTTTAATACTTGTAGGGAATTGTGATAGAGTCATATTTGCGAATATAAATATTATTATCTTTCCTGGCTGGCTTGAACGCTTTTTGCATTGCTAATACAAGAATTCGCCCTAGCTACATGATATTCGCAAATATGACTCTATCACAATTCTCCACAAGTACAAAAGTCCACCCCAGCCAAAATTCAGCTCCTCCAGACAAGATCTGGGCTTGCTATTTGGGATTCATCGCTCCAATGGCCTCAAGTGTAAATGAGCACAGTATATGATATTCTGAAGGATCCTTCTCTATCATTAATGGCATATGAACTAGTACGAATTATCTAGGTAGATTTCAGCCGAATCCGTGCAGAACTCATCGAGGTATGGGCAAATCGGTTGCAAGAATCAAAAATTCCCAAAACAGCAATTTTTCGATCCGCGCCTTCGGTACTGCAATTAGCTGTAATCAAACCCCCTAACCTAACCTAACATAATAAAGAGGCGTGTATGCAGGGTGGAGATTGCTGATTCGCAGAAGAGGGCCGTCGCGCTTCCGGAGAACAATATCCCTTGCTTGCATCTGCGACTGGTCTCCCGGGAGGATTACAGCGACATCATCTGCTGTTGGGAGATTGCCACGTCGCCAGTGAGCACCCGGAGCCACCCGGAGCCTGACCTCAGCCTCTTCTGTGTTTGGATGCTGACTGAGGACTTCATGAGCATGCATAAAGATCTCGGCATACTGGTGGTTCTCGGAGATTACAACTTGCAAGATGTCCATGGTATCACGGCGAAGGTTGCTGTTGTTTCGCATACGGTAGTCCAGTGCAGCGTGTGGCTCATAGATATAGAGTTGTGCATATGACGGTGTATGGCCTGGAGTAGGAATGAGGGAGCCCGCCCTAAGGCACAGTTCTCCCTGAATCTTGAATATCGGTGGTCCACCCCCGCGGTTCACCGACTGATCCTCCATGACCCCAAGGGATGTAAACGACAGGGCAATATTATACTGCCACATGTTGTTCCGAAACTCTTTTGCTTGGGCACTGTCATCAACAAAGAGCCGCTGCAGAGCGTCGGGTGGTGCATGCAGACACTGTATCTCGACTTTCCCATGATTACAGCACATCCCAAACTCTGGTGAGTCCTCAGGCGACTTCACAATCTTTTCCGCCATCCAGTGCAGCGTGTCGCAGTGCCTACACTTGATGTTCAGGCGGCCGAGGTCATGCCGCTCATTGGGTTCAATATGAGGCTGCTGTGCTGCCCCCAGAGCTGAAAGGGTAATTAGTCAATATTTAGCCCGCCTAAAGGGCCATCATACCTGCTCGCCGTCTCGGTGGGTTGTTGTCGGGGCAGCCGCGGGGCTGCTTGTTGTGTTGCCTGAGGAGTAGGCAGATGTATCACAGCCCGAGCTTCCTGCTCGTTCCGACGGCGTGCCTGTTGGCCCAGTGCGTGCTTGCGGGTTTGGAGGAGCTCTTGGATGTGGAGGTACAGCACCTGGGTTTCTGACAGCTCTCTCTGCAGCTTCACATTCACGTCGGCGATGTTGTGCCAGAGCGCGAGCATTTGGAGCGGGGGGTTTGCGTGTCCGGAGGTGTAGCTTCAGTGGCTGCTGTAATTAATTCAATATCGGATAAACCAAGTGTATCCTGTGTATACTTACTGCATTCCGAGACCTTGAGGCACCTGCTGTCGGCGAAAGCGCACGATTTTCCGTTTGCCCGGGAATGCGTCGTCGACGACGACTGGGCGTCTCCTGCAACTCAGCATCCCTTAGCCTTGTACTCTCCTCCTCCAGTGACAGCCCCGTGTCCCGATATTGCAATGGTGAAACACTGCGGAAGATTGCCCACCTTGTGTAGGGGACGTCGCAAGGGACTTCGTTGCAAACATTGCTGCCATGAGCTTGAATACGGAGAGCGCATGGCGGTGTTGCGTGCATCTCGAACACTGGGTGTATGACGATGAGCAAGTGAGGACAAAGATGCCGTTGGTGGAGGAGTTAGCCTATGTTGCAAAAAAAAAAGTCAATGACCCGTTCAGGAGATGCAGAGGCAACATACATGACCAAGAAACAGCCCTAGAGCGTAGAGTAGAACCCAGAGAGTCATTGTGGTGCGTATAAGACACGTCAAGAACACGCGAGTGGCGCGGGGATAAGAGCAACTATGAAAAAAGTTACCAGTCACACAGAAACTCGCAACAGTCCTCGCAGCAGTAAATGAGAGCAAGCAAAAAAAAAAATCTCATTAGTTCCAAACTATATTGTACAGGCTTACTCCCAGAACTACAATCAAGGGCTCTATCACTGTATCGATGTATAGGTCGTTGGGTGTCCAATGGGAAGTCCGTATTCAAGAGCGGATGTCATTGGATGCTTTGGCTGTACTGGGGGGTGCGAGACCGTAATGGTCAGCAGCGTCAATGCGAGGATCGGAGACATCATTGCGTGTCGGATGTCGTTGGCGGTAAGAGACGCATTGCTGTATGGGTACGTTGGGTTGTCTAAAGGGAAGTCTGTGTTCCAGAGAGGATCCCATGGATGCCTTGGCTGTACCATGGGGGTGCGAAACATTAACGGTCAGGCGTCGATGTGTTTGCGTGTCATATGTCGTTGGCGGTAAGAGATGCAAACCACAGCCACCTGATTGACATTTATACGATAAACCTCATTGGCTGTCGACGTGACAGCCTTCATTTGTATAAGTAGATATGCAGAGAGATCGCTAATATCCAGCTGCTAGGAGCTTCTAACGCTGTAAAACACGTTCCGAGTACACTATGAATGACCGGGACCTCAGAAGACATGAAATAAATCCTTTAAACGTGGGTTTTCGAAATCTCCGAGATGCCCGGGACAGTTGAACAACCATGGAAGTAAACGTGTTGGATTCAAGCTGGACTAGTGAGATATTTTCATGGTTTAAATGTGTTGGTGTGGTTTCAGCCGAAATTCCTGGTTGGTATGTCTCGCTCAACAACAGAGGAAATCCAATACAGATCATAAACTCATGGGTAAACTCCATCATGCTGAGCGACCAGTCAAATTGGGGCCAGTAGAGCGGAAACCTTGAGCTTTGACCTCGGACAACTGCGACCAGTAATCTGTAGAGGTTGAATTGACCCTTGGATACAGTAGGACCCCTGACAATACCTTTGGACCCTAGGGCCCGCACCGGACAAAAATTTGACATTTTGGCTCGGAAACCCAGGTTCTGACTGGACAAAAACTGGGGTTTGAGGCCGGATAACCTAGGTCCTGTCTGGACAAAAACTTGGGGTCACATCGACGTTTGGGTCGATCTCCGGGCGAAAATTTTCTCCAAATTCAGCTGGAAACAATTTCTTCATCTCAAATTCAAGTTCAACTCGTATGTATTCCGCATAGAAGAGTAGAAAGGATATCCGAGGAAATTTAGGCACTTTTTGGGTCATGAGAGAGGAAAATTACCCTTTTGGAAGCCTGGGCTAGGTCCTGTCCGGAAAAAAAACAACGCGATCTCGAGGAAATCTGTCCGGACAAAAATCGAGGATTTCCGGAATTTCGGGCCCTAGCCTCCAAAGGGATTGTCAGAGGTCCTGATACAGTAGTTAACCCCGAAGCGAAACACAACGTGGAAGTGAAACACCACGCTGTTCCCTACCTTTGACTGCGCGGATGAACTCAAAGTTTTAGGAGGACACTCTCCTCATTAGAAAACTCTGACTGGTAAAAATAATTAGCCAGAACACTCATATTGCGCCGATGCGGCAAAGTTTTTGTTTGAGGTGTTATTTCGCCCATTTTCCGAGATCATACCGCAGTGCCAGGAAAATGCCGGGGAGCGTCAGGAAGACGTTATCAGGGTTCATTAAAATTATTATGATGGTTAGAGCCCTTCAGGCTGTGAGGTCAAGGGAAGTTGAGCCATTCTGTCCTGTTTTCAAGTGTTTTGCTACTACGTTGTTTGGCCAAATTTGGCCTGCATGATGAAACCTCTTCATTCTCGACGAGGACACCACCTAATGATATGATCCTTTGGACCATCGTGTAGCCCGGAAGGCGTAGCAAACACTCATCACAAGAACGAGGCCGATTGGTCTCGCAATGGGCTCGGAATCCGCGGTGCAGTCAGATTGTTTCGCTTCCCGGTTAACTACTGTATTCAAAAACGGCAACAAAAAACCCAAGAGTCCATCTACTGTACTTTTTCCTTCAAATCGGTAGTCGCACGTCACGCACCCCTCTGTCGATCCCGAAATTCGGTCGGGGGTCACGCATCACTCGGGCCTCTGTCGAACCTCCAAGCAGTCACGCAGGTCCCCAAACTGCCCAAAAAGTGCAAAAAAGACGAAATTTTCGGTTCAAATGCCGAAATTTTGGGGGTGTCACGCAAAAATTCGGCTGCTGCTGAAATGTCGAATAGGTAAAATGGTCACGCGTCACACCCCCTGTCGATTTGAATGAAAAAGTACAGTATTACCTCCCATTATCTTTTACAAGATTGCTGATGCCGTTGAAACACGCTCTGTTTCCAACCATTCAGGCTTGGATCTGGGGGAAATCAAGATGCACCTTCCTGAAGAGGATTTCTCTTGGTCTCCAACGCTGAAGGAGCGTAAATACCACCATAACTCAAAGCAACCACCTGCTATGACCTAGGGAACAGCCTCGGCCTTCATGCCGGGACTGATAGTATCGTTTGTTTCAGAGCGGCTTTCCATACTTTGACACTCTGCATCTGTTCCGCATCAGAGGCTCACGTGCATGAAATGAGCGTGACAGTGGTCACAACGCACCTTCCACCAACCATCATGCCTGTTCAACTGCCCGCCGTCCCAGGAGTCTTGCAGGACAGATTGAATGTTCAAATCGTCGCGCCTCGGGATCTCCCAACCTAAGTAGATGTTGGCCTCGCCGCTCGCTTCAAATAGCAGGCTACCATCGCAGAAAGTGAGTATTACACCAAGTCTCTCAATCGACGATTGAATGCCACATTATCGCTAGCCGTACAGGTGGAAAAGATATCAGTATTGAAGCACTGGGTGCTATTACGGCCTACAACGAGCAAGGTGTGTTTCTTCCCCCTTGATTCGTGTGACACTCATCATGCCGGTCCACCATAATGTATCCTCTCGTTTTATTTTGACTGGGTACAGCACCCTCACCATTGATAACATCCGCCGAATCCTCCGTGCTGAGCTGGACAACAAACTATCCCCAATCGAAGCACGCATCAACAAGAAGCTGGATGCGATGAAGACCGATCTAGAACGTACACTGGGCAAGATGACAGCCCTGGCAGCAAGCTGATCATCCTCACTGCAATCCTTGTCCTCTTCTAAGGGATCTGTTCCAGACACGCAATGCTCAACTCGGCAGCGGCAAGGTGACCCCCTTCGAGAATGTTACTTTCCCTGATGGTACCCTGCCGGTGCGTATTTATCTGTTGATCCTCTTTTTGCCACTAATTCCTTGAGTGTATGCAGGAAGAGCGTCTCACTGACACTGATGCGATCCGGCGCTTGTCCCGTGCACGGTGCGGTGAGTATTATGGCAAGTACACCGGCAAGACTGGAAATCTCCCCTCTGAGGCGGAACAACTTAATGGAATTCGACTCGCTTTCGGCCGCACTGTACCAATCGCCTAGATTCCACTTGTATGCTTTGGTTTTTCCAAAGAGTTCCACACCTGTGTCCCTGTGATATTGAATGAGCGCTGGGCCCCGACGTTTTTGGTTCAGTGACATATGGGCCAGACTTCTCCCTCCTTCCGGCATATGCACACCGCCGTTGTCACCCTCGTTTCCTCACGCCGCCCACCGCATGAAAGACGAAGCATGGCGAAATAGCGATGGATTTTGCGGCTTTACAGTGCGTTCTCGTTCTCCATTACTTTGCCTCCCCTTTTCCTCCGTTTTTCCTGCGCAGAATGAGTGTTCTTGTCTAGTTTCTCATGGGTCACCGGCCCTCCGCTGTGTTCTGCGTTGCTTGAGTGTGTCGTTTGGAGCAGAGCTCGGCGCACTTCATTTCCCATCCCTTGCTTTTGTATCTTCTGCCCGCTCACCAGATACTTTATTAGCTCATCTTAAGTTCCAGGCAGTCCAGACCACCAGAGGACTTAAGTGATAGAGAACTTAAGTGATTGCAACAAGGATTATATCAAACACAAAAACAAAATCCACCCCAAGAGTTTTGAACGGCTGACCTTCCGACTTACAGAAGGAGAAAAGAGGAGGAGTTAACCACTACACCAGGAAGACCATACTTGAAGTTCTCAAACAGACTGTGATTAGATTTCTTCCATGCCCTCTTTCTACCATGGTAAGTACTGCATATGTGTTGACTCACCTGTCATTTCCAGTCATCTTTCATCATGTTTTTTATATAGATTAATTTATTGAAACAGATCAATCTCTAAATCATCTATGGATAGTGGTTTGGCCACAGGACATGAAGAGGGAAAATAAAGAAAGTGGAGAAGGTTTAAGCTATTATGAGACTAATATTGTATCTTTGTGTTCAAGATACTATGTCCTTCTTGGTGTAGTGGTTAACACCTTCACCATCTGCTGGTGGAAAGTGAGGAGGTATGGTGTTCAAATCCTGTTGGTGGATTTCTTTTTGGCGTTTGGACAGGACTTAAGTGCTGCAGTGGTATGAGACTTAAGTTCCAGCGGGTGTGGTCCTCATATGTACAGGCTCATTGCATGCAGGGCAGAACTTAAGTTCAGCAGGACTTGAGTCCTGCTGTGGTTCAGACCGGCATTAACTTAAGTTGAGCTCCTTCAATTTCATTGCTCACCTTCGTTCCAGCTGCTCCTTCCGCGTCCAAACTTGCGAGACTATCGTGCCGCATCGCATTGTCATCCTTCAAGCGTCTATGCACCACCTGGCATTCAGCGCCTACACCCAAGACTACCGACTACGGTGAAGCGGGATGAAAACGCGCGAAGCAGCGGTTGTCGTACCTCGGGCCCTCGACTTACGACCTTGCAGCGAAGAGGAACGGCGATGCGCACGGCAGCGGTCACCAGCCCCCGCACATTCGATATTCCAGCTCGGCGCAGCGAACCTCTGCACGTTCCGTCACCGGACGACCCAGTGTTCCGTTCGCGCCCCCAAACCACACCACAGGCATCGTATTCGTTGAATCTGGTGTCGCTGGGTCAGGATATGGGTTCTGCCGTCTAGATTCGAGCTAATCAGGTTTTTCTTCTCGCAGGATCTAACCCTGGCGAGTCCGCGCTTTCACTCACAAGTGCCCGGAAGCGGCTTGATCTGGATGCATGCTGCTGGGGCCAGGTTTCTCTATCGATACTGACGTCGTTGCCCTTCTATGTCGTCGTGAACGTGGTGAGTCTGAATCTTTTTCCCTTTTTTTCCTTCCTCACCTTTGAGAGTTCACTGATCGCTTCTCTCGACCAGGCTTCCTCGCCATCTCAAAACGACAATGAGCACCGCCGTCCACACCAGTCGCGGCTATGCGGTCGTCCTATAGCCTATTTTCAGGTAAGCTTTTCAACCTCTCTTCTTGCAAAGTACTCACGGCGCCCTTGTAGCTTCCTCCCAAATACTACAGCTAAAGTCCCCGCAGGCCAGATCGTTGTAAGCGAGTGACAAGGACGAGGTTTTATCATGGGTATGTGCACGCCTCTTTTTTCGCCAGCTTATCCTATTTCATCCTGCCCACTTTCTATTTCATTTCGGGGTTATGACCACAAAATTCACTTTCACCTCTCGTTGCCCCCATACACCCGCCAAGACCTTTAGATCCCCCGGGTTCCGTTCTTGACGCATCCCTCCTCGTCGTCCCCCATGCCCTTCTCCTCGCTACTCTCTGGTGTCGGGGTTAGGGTCCGCCCACGCTCTACTGCTATTTACAGTCGGGAATCGCCTAGTGGTGGCAAGGTTCGGTTCGGAAATCGGTCCGAACCTGAACCGAACCTGAACCGAACGCGCGTTCGGCGTTCGGGTTCAGCAAATGCTTGAATCTGAACCGAAGGTTCGGTTCAGCGTTCGGGAGAGAGCAGGCACGTTCGAACGCCGAACCTGAAAATTGGTGAGGTGAGTGATTTCTACACGAGTTTCTCCACTTTTCGCATTCTCCTTACCTCAGATTGCATAGCCCGGAGATTTATCCACCGCGGAACATACCTGATCCTTCCCTTCGAGGCAAATTCAAGGCAGTTTCGATGTCATTGGATGACGGTTTGCTGTCACGTAATCTTCTAGTAAACTTGCGTGAGGATAGTTTATCATTGGCAGGCGTCTCGGTATTAGCCAAGGCATGTGAGATACCTTTTCCAACCACCAGGGCACTGCAAAACCTTGGTGTGTGATATTTTCAATGAGATTTTCGGCCGCCCGAGATGGCCGAAGTGCCTCGGGTTCGGACGCGTTCGAACGCCGAACTGAACCTGAACGCGCGTTCAGGTTTAAGGTTCGGAAGTTGTCTGACCGAACGCGGCGTTTGGGTTCGGCGTTCAGGGCGAAAGGCCCTGAACCTGAACCGAACCGAACCTTGCCAACACTAGAATCGCCCCTCTGAATTCCTCCGTGCTTTTCTTTTTCTCCTTCTGTCAAAAAAGTCCTGTTCGGCTTCAAACGCCCTGGGACACGTCACAAGACGTCATAAGGTTATATGGTTTTTAGTGGCTTGCAACACATAGGTAAGAAACCCGTAACCGCTTCCAAGGCACGCCGTGACTCCTGGCTCTCCCAAGGCGCCTGGGTGACAAAACTTCTGCATCTCTTGCTCTCTCTCTTCAATACTCTAGCTCAAGGATCAGATCTAAGGTAGTAAGCAAGTAGTTGTGTAGCAAGTCAGTAAGACTAAGGAGAGTCGCATTACGCACTGATATTAATAGCGGTTCAAGTTACGGTAGGTGAGAGCTATGCGGTTCGATTTAAATCAAGAACCGCGGTTCGGCTGTGATCTCCGTCGCCTTCCGATACCCACGCGCACCCCTTGACACCCACCACCACGTCCCCGGCTCGTTCTGAAGCCGCCGCCGCCGCCGTTGCCTCCCGCCCATCGCGCCGCCGCCTACCCGTCCCGTCCTCCACCAATCTCTCGCAATCACAGTGACGTGGGCCCGCGCCGATGATTCCCGCCCCGTGGATTATCCCCACCGTGTTTACTAGTGTCCTTGAGAGACACCAGTCAATCTAAAGCAA
Organism: Mycena olivaceomarginata; assembly: GCA_029378375.1. Classification (NCBI taxonomy): domain Eukaryota; kingdom Fungi; phylum Basidiomycota; class Agaricomycetes; order Agaricales; family Mycenaceae; genus Mycena; species Mycena olivaceomarginata. Next base: position 350,809 of record JARKIC010000225.1, on the reverse strand, counting down.
AGACTGGCAGAAATGAAGATCTGCGTACGGAGAGAGTGAAATCTCATGTTATCCGAGCCATGCGGTGGGACATTTCGTTCTTCCGCCAACCAGGGCATTAGTGAGATAATTCGCCACTGCCGTTCACAGGCGTCAGCGTTCGGAATACCTTGTGAAATGTTGTACTGTATTTCATTAGGCTCTGTGGGCACTCCGGGTACCGCGGGTACCGCGGACCGATATCTGTATGTAAACATGTCATTTAAATTCGTGGTGTCAACTACTGCCTGCGGGGTTCTAGATATGTTCTAACGTATGAGGTTGATATTCTCAAAGGCGTAGTAAACTTACATTCGCAGGAGTGAACATCCCAAACGGTCGGCTGGACATTGAAATTAAAGATATTATTGAAATCATGTCGGGAGATGGACTCCGAAACAGGATATCTGAGATAACATTCGTCATGAATAAAGCTTGAACTTGACATTGCATTGACACAGACAGACATGATCCGACGCTTGGTACAGAGTGACAGACGAACCGATGTTTGACAGATAAATACGGTTATAGACTATTTATGGAACGGAGATCTGGAACCTAGGAATAGATGACGCGGTGAGAGTGCCTCTGTAGGTGCGAGTTTACGTACGCTTGGGCGAAATACAAAGTGAGTTGACATGATCCAGCCCAATTGGTATGGGCTGCATGATTTCCCTGGTCTTAGCATCCACGCGACTGTTGAGAACCGAGAACCGATTTGTGCGGGATGTCTAATTTGAGGCGGGAGAATTGATCGGAGTTCTTTCGACTCAATACTGCATCATCTGACGGCAATTTGGGTGCCGGGCGGCAAAACCAATCTAACTCGATGGAGCGGCACATTTGAACACTGTAATAATCTATTTGCTTCCGAGCTCCACTCAGCGTGGCGGCATTTCACTGTGCCCGAGATCAGCGCACACTTATTTGCAGGCTCCACATAAAACTGCTCCACGAAATTATGGGAAGCACTACTCCTCCCGCCCAATTGTAGAGTCATGGCTTACACCATGTTCCCCACAGCAGCGCTGCAAGCCGTGATCGCGTCGCTACATTTTATGGGTATGTCAATTTATCCTCAGGAAGAATAAACACGCGATGACCAATTGAGTCCATCCACAGGAGTTTCGATCCTTACTTTCTTTATCTCCCGACGCTTACCAGGAGATGGGCTGAGCTCGCGGGAGGCATGGGCCCGTTTAACCTGGGCCCGCATCTGCATTCTACTAGTGTTCTTGGCCTCCTACCTCTTTCTGTTCTCATGTGAGTGATGATAATTCCAAATCAGTGGCGATTCTGAGAGCTCTACCTAGCGGGTATGTTGATATTCGGCGTGGGTCTGCAAGTGAATGCAACTGCGTGTGCCACCGGAATATACATATGCATTTTGTTCTACACATCCTCCAAAATCTTGATATACGCGTACCTGTGTGAGTAAACTTTCCTTTATTCGCTGGCTTCCGACCTCATATTTTCGTCATTTACGTTCCAGCCGAAAAGGTGTACATCGTATGGGATACCGGGCGGAGCCGCCTGCGGTCTCTCGTCTATCTTGTGTGCCTGGTGACGGTATGCCTGTACGCCGCCGTCGTTGTTGTCATGATAATCGGTGCGAGACGCAACCCCCCATATTAATACTATGTATCCTCGAATCTAACGCAGGTTTAGGGCGCATTAACGAGTTTCGTGAAGGGGACGGGGCCTGTACGTCTGTCTGCGCTGCACACATGCCTCAGAAATTGACTCTGTCTCAGGTGTCATTGGCCTGAAGCTAACCGCATCGCTGCCGTTACTTTCTTATGATTTGTGCGAGCCACCGTGTTCCTCAGTCTCACTCTCTCTGACAATAGAGTAAGATACATCAACGTCCTGCTGACGGCACTGTTTTTGTGGCCACTCTTACGCTCAAGGCTTTCAAACAAGCGATTGCGTCGCCTGGCCGCGCGGACCTTCGTGTAAATTGTCTTTGCTTTCATTCGTTTATGGTCTGTCGCTGATCCTGAATGGATGGTACTTCGTCAGTGCATCAGCCATGGCGCTAACCACATCCACGGTGTGTTCTCGCACACAGGCATTTTGGAACCGGTCATTGACACCAGCTGACAGGTCAACATCGCTTTGCTCACGGTCATGGATGGACATGAGCTGGGGTGGTTATGCCTCGCGAGCTGTGGGATGGATGTGCGTACCATCTGCTCTCGTATATTGTAGTATGCTCAACCCCAGATCATGATGCGTAGGTGATATTCAACGCCACCGTGCTCTTCTGGCTCACCGCTTCCACGGGACAGGTCTCATCCGTCAACGAATCGTTCTCTTTGAACATACAGCTCACAACACAGACCGATGCCAGCACGATTCCACCGCGAAACTCAAACCCAAGTCTGCCTCGAAAAAGCATTTGTCTGCCTGGGAAAGCATTCCCGAAACAGTTAAACTAAACGAGATGCACCATCGCTTCGCTCCGGCAGGCCTGAAGATTAAAATCATTAGACAGAGACAAAGTGGGGAACAGAGTCCGAGAAACAGGATGGAGCAAATCCATGCATTTAAATGTACATGTTAGACCCAATGGACCATGTAAAACATCACCAGCTAAAAAAGAAAGATTTGCGGAGTACAATAACTTCTGAGTGAGGGAATGGTATGAAAAACACATTAGTTCGTGTGAACCAGGTGTGAACCAAAGCCATGATGAACAGCACAGGTGAAATAGAGCTGAAATCCCCCGAGAAGATAACTACAGTCGCAGTAGGCCGCGGTGCAGCAGTAAACACAGATAGAGGTGAAAAAGTTCAAACTGATAGATTTGGTGAGGATCAGACCCTGAAATTTGTCAAAAGATCACCAGCCTGAGGAATGTGAATTTCCGCGATTTCTGTGTGGAAGATCTTTGAAACAGCTACCTCACTGCAGGATGGACGGAAATAGAAATGGGTGGCTGTACTGCTACGCCAAACTGCGTCTTGAGATTTAAGGTCAAGTTTGAGTAGTGCGTAGTTAAAGAAATTAGGAAAATTAATGGCGGGGATGGAGTATTTGTGGTATTTGTTTATGAGTGAAGCAGGGTAGAGGGATTTTTGGACAGATGGGTATTAGCGGAGACAACCGCTGGTTGCAGAAAAATCAACCTCCAAAGATCATGGAGAATAGTAAAATAAAAAGCAGGAATTTCCCTGTGTTACGAAATCCGTTCCATCGGTGCTACGAGCTAAACAGTAAGCCGGAACGGCCATCCTCGCGCACTCCGGGAGTTTGGGGAGCTGGTGGCGTAGCAATGATGGAATGAGCACAGCATTTGATCGCGCCGATGCTCGTCCAAACACCGAAACGCCAGCGCGCCCAAAAAGGAAAGTGGAATTGCGAGGTGAGTTTTCAAGATAAAACAATGATCTAACCGGGAGAATGTGCAGAGTGATAGGCAGAAAGGGCCTGGATATTCAGGTTATTCTAATTTGAGAATTAGAACCAGCTTCTACCGGTAATCAAAATTGCGTGTTGACTACTTCTAACAAAAAACATCCTACCTTCGCATACTCTGCAGCATTATGGGAACTGATCATGGGAAAAAGGTATACCCACATTCAGGTGGGGAATTACCTCCGCTTTCAGATAAGGGTATACTCATAGGCATAGGATAAGTTGGTTGGGTACTTCTAACGGGTAATAAACGAGAACTGGATTCAAGGACGAATGCACTAGTCACGAAGAAGAGAGGGGTTCCACAGGGAGTAGGCGCCGATCGAAGGCAAGTCCGCATAATCTGTCTTTTTGCTCTGTTTGTCTATTCAGCGTCGCCTCTGAAACGTCCAGCTCGCATTTGCACACCTTTTCTGTCGTATCCGCCGTCGCAAGGAGCTGTTCCAGTAAGAAATATCCAGGTTCAACGAGGCTTATTGACTCGTCCACCAAAAATCAAGTCCAGATGCGCTTACTGGTCCGCATCCATTGCAACAGCCGGGACCTATCCGTTCTTTCATTGCAATTACCTCAAGCACAGTTTCGATGCGTCGGGACGCGTCATCGCGGGGGGCTCGCTTTAAACACAATTAATTTCGCACGCGGCTCACTTTACACATAATTAATTTCGCACAAGTCAGGCCCTCGAGCCCTCCTTCCACCTCCATCACGCCTCGACGCTGCTGCGACGCTAATGCTAAACGCCCACAGCCCGTGCATTCGCATACACAAACCGTAACCCGCACCCCGGCGCCCGGTCCACGCCGAGCCCCCACCACGCATTCGCGCGGCCGGCACGGCGTCGGCGTCTGCCCCGCACCCAGCGAGATGTGCACTTGATCGGGATGGAGCAGCGGCGGCGCCTTGCCGCGCACGAACACCCTGTTCGGCACCGCGCGCGCGCAGGGCGGGCGGGCGCACGTATGCGTACTCGCCTTCGCCGTCGCCCCCCGCCCCATATGCTGCTGGTTCTGATTTGGAAGAGGGTGAGGACGCAGGTACGGGCTACGCCGGAGCGTGACCGGGCGCGCGAAAACGCGGGCATAGGCCGGGCGCGCGGGAAGGGGCGTGCACGCGGGGGGTCGGGGTGAGCATTGACTTGACACGCACGGAGGAGGGTGCGGAGCGAGCAGGGAGAGGGGTGCGTGCGGGGCAAGGTCGTCGTCCGGGGTCGCTCGCGCGATCATGGTAGGTTAGGGTGATGGGGAGGAGGGTAAAGAGGAAGGAGGGGAAGGAGGAGAAGCGGAGAGGGACGAAGGCGAGAGGAACCGCCGTACGTCTGCCAGCCCCGCCTGCGCCCTTGAGCTCCTCACGCGCAGCTTCGCCGCAAGCGGGATCGGCAGCGGCTTCCTCTTCATCGTCCTCGCCCAAACTTGAGCATGCGGGTGGGCGAGTTCACCTGAGGGAGGCCATGAGCATCGCCACAAAATACTTAGACGAAAGGGACGGTATGGGGAGGACGAAAGGAGGATGCACACACCTGGTTGGGGAGGTTCGTCCCCCAGATGGGCCATGTCGTGTCAATCGAGCCGTTGAGCGCTGTTGTGTCAGTTAGTCAGTGAGGGCGCAACACGCGGAGGCGAGGCGACGCACCGAGTGTCAGATCCAAGATGTCCATGTGATTATTGTCAGCAGAGTAGAAGGAATGAAACAAGGCAACAACACACATGGAGTATATCCCCCCCCCACTCAGCGCAACCATGCACGAGTTGTGATTCAGCATCGAGTCGACGCTGTATGCCCAGATCGCGTGAACACCGAACTTCTTCAAATGGGGAAGGTCGCACGCGGCCCTTGTCATCTGCAAGCTGGTTGACGACTAGCACAAAGAACCGCCGGCGTCGGCGTCAGCCTCATGCAAGGAACGGAGGGAATAAGGACTTGCGCGGAGCTGGCAGGGGAAGGCGGCGGGAGATGGACGTGGCAGCGGACTGGGGGAGGGTCCGAGGCGGTTTACGAAGGAGGAGGGGACACAGGCACAAGTTAGGATGGGAAGGGCAGGAGACGGGCGCAGTGAGCTGTGAGGGACGGGCGTGGGGGAGGGCGGTGGAAAAAACGCGGAGGCAGCGGCAGCGGCAGCGGTAGCACAGAAGAGTCGGCGGGTAGAGAGCGGTGAGCATCGGCGGCGAGGAGTGTCGAAACGGGGCGCTGGTGAGCGGACAAGAAGCATGATGCCTATGCACAGCCACTTGATCCGCGCACGGGCGGTGGGAGCAAGCTGAGAAAAGTGGAAGGGGATGGGGCGTAAATGGGCGAAAGGATGGCGAATTGGGCATGCAGGAAAGCCGGAGGAAGAAGAAGGGACGGTGCAGGGGGGGCGGGATGATCTGATAGGGATGTGTGGGGATGTGCGGGGAGGGAAGTGAATCATGGAGGCGGGGTGGCATGGGGATGAACCCGGGGCGGCATTGTTCGGAAGCAAATAGGGGCGGGGGGCTGATGGGGCAGGGGATGATGGGGCGGGGATTCCGGGGATTAGCCGCGGGGCGGCTGTTTCCGGGCGGGGCTGATGGGGCAGGGATCTGGGGCGGGTCTTTGCGGGCGTGGATTTAGGGGCGGGGATGTGGGGCAGCGCTTTCCGGGTGGGGATGAAGGGGCGGGGATGGGGATGGATCTAAACACCAGTGGGGCGGCTGTTTCCGGGCGGGGCGGGGGATGGGTTTGTGATGTAAACACGAGCGGGGCGGCGCTTTCCGCGGGGATGATGGGGCGGGGATGGGGATGTGAGATGTAAACACGAGCGGGGCGGCTGTTTCCGGGTGGGGATGATGGGGCGGGGATCTGGGGCGGCTCTCTCGGGGCGGGACATGGGGGGATTTATTGGCAGGGGGAAGTGTGGGAAACTGGGGCGGAAGGGGCCGAAAGCCAAGTTTTGATGCAATCATGGGGCAACTTGTGGGAAAGCGTGGGAACCGGTCAAAGCGCATTCTCACATCAATAGTTTCGGCGTAATTATATTCATTGCAGGGGCAATTCTTACTCAAAAAATGTGATTCTGGTATGGGCAGGTAGGTATCGACGAGGGGAGTATTTGTTACCAAGACACATGGACCAAAATCTTGCTGTGGGGGTTGTGATATGAGGAACAGGCCAAAAAATAAAACTTTCACCCAGCTACCGGTTCTGGGGCATGCATCTCAGCAGGGAGGTGCCATAGAGGGCTGAAAATGGGTGAGTATGATTTCCCAAACCTGACACCCATATTGGTGTGTTCAAAATGCAAGGCAAGCAGGTGGAAAATGGTTTTTTTTTGAAAAAGGTTGGCAGCCTTTGCAGAATATTTGGTTGGACTGACAAGGGATTTCAGGGTCCGGGGATGAAATTGTGGAGGGATTTCTTGGGGGAAGGGGGATACCCTTTATGTCCTAGGGCAGTAGTATACAGTTATACCTAGGAGGTGCAAAAAAAACCAAGTTGAACCAAGAAAAACTGAGGTCAGGGGGATTATTTGCAGGATGTATGAAATCCCCGGGACAGCAGGAACTAGGTTTTGGTTTTGGTTTTGGTTTTCGCTACCTCTCCTGCTCTTTCCACCCGATTTTTCTCGCTCGCTCTTATTATCATCGACATACTCATCGAGTCGTCAACCCACACTCACCCACCCCGCCCCACACACACACAGTGCATAATCATGAACCTCGGCCTCTCGGAGAACTTCGGCTTCATCGACTTCGCGCACCTCACGTTCCCGGTGGTGATGCGCATCGAGTGGGTTCGCGTCTACCAGGACCCGGAGAACATCAACGTCGGGTGCGATCCGAAGGGCTATCCCACTGTGGGGTATATTAATCAGTGCGTTTTTCTGTTTTGTTTTTTGTTCCATTCTTGTTTTCCATTTGCGGTTTCGGGTTCCGCTTTGTTTAGTTTGGGTTCAAATTCTCGTTCCTCCTTTTTAACTTGGCAGCGCTGACTCTGAGTGCGTTTGACACAGGTACATGGAGGCGTACACGAACGCGAACCTGACGACGTGGGTGGACGATTTCCACCAGGTTGTGCCCAAGAATCGGTTGGCGGATACGTGCTAGCTAGTGTTGTGGTTTTCAGTTCATTCTCTGGCGTTGCGTTTCTCGCACCCAGACATGTACTTACATCCATGGCAGCCAGATGCGCAGGCGCAGTACATATTCCATGCTGTATGCTGTGCGTGGCATCGTACATTGCTTCGAGATCCTCGCAGCAGTGATCTTGACCTACAAAAGCGCTACAGATGCTGAACACGCTCGAGACGCTTGACGAATCTGCTCTGGCGCTACAGATATTATGGTTTTTGAACTGCGTGATCAGGGTTTTATTGCGTCTCATGCAGCGCAATGCTACTGCTGCTCAAAACGTGTTCTCCGTAGTCTTGGCTCAACGCACCGGACTTATTCTCGTCACTCTCTTCTTTCAAGTTCGCACATCCGAAGAATTTCTTTCAGCTGTATCTCCGTTTCCGTTTCTGATTCCGATATCCCATTCATGTTCGGCTTTGTTCCCGCTTGATTTTTTGTCTCTTGGATCATCATCCGCTCCGTGTCTCCCCACTCTCGGACTTGTACTCTCATCCTCCTCTTCATGCTGGTTATATCCCGTCTCGTTGCTGTCTCTCCCTGGCAGTATTGTATCGCAAATCGAATGTTGAAACTTCACGCTGATCGGTTCATGCACGCCGAGTTTTCCTTGACTCCGGGCATACATCTTATATACGCTGCTATGGGGGGATATGCGACTACATGAGCAACACTAGGTTGTAATTAGTAAATCTTACCGGAAACTTATGGCGAAATCTAGGGCCAAAACACGCTCGTCACCCGTCGCCAGCACCACGCTCTCAGTTGAGGCCAGCATTACTTGAACATTTTGTTGTCATACACAAGTCTGGCTAACTATTCGGCAAACAGCGGTAAGTAACCTATTCAACCTCGCTTACTCAAAGGCCCCTTTGTTCTCTGTCGCCCACTCCACCAACGTGGTCGCCTTCCCAGCGTACTTCCTCACATTCTCCACCCCAACCTTGTACTGGTCACTGCCGAAAAAAACTTCCGCGCTCACGCTCGCTCCTTCAAACCCGTTGGCCAGCGTCCTAACCAGATACCTTGCGAGCGGCTCCGGCAGCCCACTTGCTGCCATAACCTTCACCGCTTCCTCATCGACGATGGCTTCCACAGTCAGCTCCTTCCCAACCACCTTACCAACGATCTTTACTGCGTCGCCTTGACTGATCACTTCCGGCCCGCACAATATGACATTGGTCTTCCCGCCCGTGCGGCTCGGCCCACCGACAAGGATGCTCGCGCCTGCACGCCCGATATCCTCGGGCACGATCCAGTCGAAGTTGGCCTCGGGGTACGCCACCTTGACGGCGCCGCCCGCCTTGACCATCCCTGCCCAGCGGAGCGAATTGCTCGCGAATCCGGCAGGCCGCAGGGCAACGTAGCTCGCCCCAAAGACGTCCTGCAGCGCCAACTCGACCTGCGCGTGCGCGTAGGGGATGAATTCCTGCGCCGGGACACGGTCGATGGCAGGCTCATAGAGCTCGACGCTGAAGCTGCTCAGGAACACGACGAACTCCACGCCCGCGGCTTTGAGCGCCTCGAGCGCCGGGCGGTTGGGGTCGGGCACCCCTGGGGGAGAGAAGATAAGATAGATGAAGGCGTGCTTGGCGTCTGACTGCGCGACGGCCTCGGTGATGGTTCCGGGCTGAGTGAGGTCGGCCTGCACGCGCTTGTAGCCGCCCGCCTTCTCCTGCTCCAGGGACAGACCAGGGATGGGCTTCTTGGTGTCGCGGACGGCAAGAGTCACGGTCGCACCGAGGGAGTGGGCGTGGCGGGCGCAGGCAGAGCCGACTGCTCCAGTGGCGCCGAAGACGAGTACAGGGGTGGGCATGTTTGGTGGATGTGTAAGTGTCGTTTGTGATGTCGTACGGATGCTGGGAGACGATATTTAAAAGGTCCCTTTCCGTCATCCGCTTTTGCGTCAGCAGTGTACTAAGCACAACTGCCGACGGCCGTGGCATACGCAACACAACTCATAATCTTGCTGACAACTCGCCTGCGCTCGTCCTCGTTCGTCAGCAGGTAATTATTTGATAGAAACTTAAAGACCTCGCTTTTTTCTCGGACACCGTCGAGATACGCACCAATCGCTCTTCGCGGACCGGTGAGCTCCCATCACAGCCTGGTTGAGCGCCAGCTTCGCTCCGAGGCGCCTATCTGTCTTATCCGAGAACATGAGCCCAGGTTCTCGGATAAGATAGTTAGGTGCCCCACAAGTGAGAAGAAAGATTGCCCTCAGCCGACGACAATATGAGACAGGAGAATACGCGCAAGTAGCGCACTCGTCGACAGATTATGCGGGTGAACCCGTGCTCATACCATCAGAAACAAGATTTCTCCTGCCATCCCTTCTATATTCCTTCGTTATGATCATCGTGCTTGCTACAATATTTGCGGCGTTGTTCGATGAACAGACATAATCCACTTACCAACAAAAAAAGAGCGTAATCGTTCTGCTGTACGAGTCGTTCCGGCAAGATGCCCAAGAACTCTGGATTCGCATAGACTGTTCCGGAATTCGCAATCCATGGACCTGAAGCCGGAACTTGTGTATATATTTGCCGGATTTTGGCCTCATTCTTTGTCTCCTGGCGCCATCTGGATGAATTGTTCTACGACCATGGGGACTGCTCTGCTTCGCACTCATTTTAATACTCATCGCGAAGGCGTGTTTGCGCTCGTAGCCCTGAGACTTCACGCGTTGGGCAAGTCATTTTTGAAATCTCTTGCGTTTGCATTACGCCTTCTCCAAATCATGCTGTTTCTGAGTTCGTCTGGACTTCAGGGTTGCCTTATTTATATTTGTGATTGACAACTGCATTTGGATTTGGTTGTTTCTCCAAATTACCGCTAGATGTGAAGCGACTAATCTTTTGTGCCACGATCACCATTATCAACAATATCTCTCGAACGAGTCACCCCCTAGGTTGACCAGAAACTACTGCAACTGTCCCTCCTTTCTAACTTTGTCTTCCGCGCATCCGGCATATCGCTATATCTGGTAAGCTCTGGGACGCTCCAGGACATCTACTACTGGCTTGAACGATTCCAGTATTTGCTATCTCTAGAAGCGACCAGATGCGAGCGATGCATAGCTTTCGACTTCCCTGCACTGGGAATAGGCTACATACGACATCCCCCCTGTTGTATGTAGCATATTCCTAGGGCTGTGAAGGAAATCAAATGGTGCAGACGGACAGGTGGATGACATGGTAGGCGGCATAGAGCGAGGCAGCGCGGAGGATTGTCGATGGCGGGGGTACCAAATGGTGGAGGCAGAAGCAGGGGCAGGTGCTTTTTGTACCGTAATGGGAGGCCGTGGGTTTGCCGATCTACCTACCTACATTCATTATGAGCAACTCCGTCTGAAAGAGTTCCCCGACGCCGTCTTATTCATGAAACATTTTCAAGTTCGAGGTACGGAGCGGTTGGTTGACCGGCGACGACGGAACGGCGTCAAGAGAAGGCTAGGCATTCATGGAGTAATCGCGCTGGACCATGCAGAACTAGAGATATTTTGTTCCTTGTGAAGCAAAAAGCGGCGATGGGAAACAAGATTAATGACCGAACCTCCATCCCGACGAAACCTCGACCCAAACTTCGTCAAGAGATACATCTAGCCGTTCTGGAGCAATGGAATGAATACACAACCAAAGCTCAAGCAGGACGGAAGAAAGGAAGGAAAACGTACCGTCATCGCCGCATGGGGCAGCGAACCAACCATCTCTGCTGTCGCTATTTCTCTGACAACACAAGCTCAGGGTGTGGATGTGAATTTGGCTGGATAATTGTGCACTGACTGTGGATTTAAACGAGAACGCCCGATATCCAAGACACGGCATGACTCGCTGGCAGATCGTGAATGAGGGGACAGTTTAGCACACGCATAAATTAAACTCGACGCTCCATCCTAAATGGCTGCCAGTGGCCGGCAAAAGTTGATTTGGTCGCCCATTTCCGTGTTTGTCTAGACATAGGTCACTCGAGCCCTGTGTTCACTGTTGTTTCTGGAGTCGTCGAATCTGTTTTGAATTTTTATGCATTAAGGCCGGGATGCGAAGATTGATTGAATGTGGGCAAAGATAACGGTGTGTTTCCACGAAAATCCAGTCGTTGGCATTCGCAAACAAGGGGGCATTCAAGCTACAGCATCGAAGAAACGGTACATAAGGAGTCATGGACCAATAATGTCGGGGATAAGCCAAATTGCATGCAGTCCACAAGACGATTGCATGCAGTCCACAAGACGGATGCGTGCGTGACCGAGAACACAGGAAGAGGTACGCATGATCGAGTACAACGCAGTCGTGATGTACATGGTTTCGAAGTTTCCAGGAAACAGATCGCCAGGAGGATTTAGGAAAGTTCTGGCAACTGAGCGCCGGCTACACCAAGAAGAAAGTCCAAGGAACGCAACGGGGAGGTCCAAAGAAAGAAACGAACGCATACGTGCCGAGGAACGAGACGCGGTGTCGAATCGAAAGTATACGTGGGGAAGGGAGGACTAAGACGCTGAACAAGACAGGTCTGAGAACACGGGTCATTGAACGAGAAGACGTAGACCCGGTGAAAAGCGCGGGCAGCATCGCAAACCGTAAACGTAGTAATAAGTCCGTGCAATCGACTAGCATACCTTTTCTAGAGAGTGCCGTCTGAGAAAAACAAAAGTCAAGGATGGGGGAGATGTGGCTGACCGAAACAGGGAGACCTGACCTCGATGCACTGCGCACAATTGATTCAGTGCCCTTGGAAAAGTGAGAGGAAAAAAAGAAACGGAGCTGCCATCGAGATAGCGGTGTTGTCGTGTGATGGCCTATGTATTCACAAACCACGAGAAAACGTCTTGTATTGTGAGATCGATATCGTGAGTCAATCACCGAGAGATACGGGGCGAGAAAACAACCTCGAGAAATTGATTGATATAGTTCGCAGGTTGCACGCAGGTTGTGTTCCAAGAACCACGCTCTCTCGCGACTTCATGAGAACTTCGAGCCGGTGATGAAAATGCGGAACCAAAAGACGTTCGTGCAGAGGCGGAATTTGCGCCCACGGTGATCGAATTATCGTCGATATCGATACACGCCCGGGGGACCGGATAAGGCGCAGCGGAGCGTATGTGGAAGTAAGAATTGAACGTAGAACAGGAGAGTCTATGAAAGAGACAGACTCATAGACGTGGCACGAGCGAAGAACGGAGCCCAGCCAGGATTAACAGACGCTACCGAAGAACGAGATGCAGTGTCATGTCGCGGATCAGAAGGGAATGCACCGGGAGCAAGGAGACGCCGACAGAGTCAGAAAGGCCGTCGGTTACAGTGGGAGAGGACGTGAGCAAGTGACGTGCGATCCACTCGCAGCAGAAAGAGGAAGGACGGAGACGGAAATGTGATGTCTAGATCTGAGAAGAGCCAAATTTGCGAAGGCAGGCATCTGTACGTCGGCGGGGTCTTCAGAAGGAAAAGAAGAACCGTGCGCGCACACAGTGAACGTCGAGCGGGAGACGGGACCGGAAAGTTCTGATCGAGGACGCCGCCAGTGGGGGGAATAAGCCGGCTGGTGGGAAGGCACCATATGTGATACGAGTTGAGTCGTAGTGTGTCGGGTGTACGTGCTAGGAGACGAGGCGACGTGCAGTGGAAAGACTGAGAGCGGGAGGCGTATCGCGTGGAGTCTCTTGCCCTCCGCTGTCCGTGACGCCGCGCGCATTGCGGGGCCGAGAAGCGCAGGCGGGGACCTGGAGCATGTACACGTTACGTGCTGCTGAGCAAGCGAGTAGCGGGCGTAAGTAACGAGAGTGGAGTCAATTCGAATTAGAGGGAGGTGCGAAGGGTTCATATGGACGTCTTCGGCGACGACAAGGGGGACGAGAGCCACGTCAGTGCAGAGTGAAGGGATCAGAAAAGCCCGCGCACCCTGCTACCGCCTGCGCCCGCCTGCCCAATCCATCGCCAGGGCTACCGCCTCCTCACAATAATATGTGGTAAACGTACACATAATGAGTTTGCGAGACGAGTCCGAGGTACCCGAGACGAGCGATGAGAAACAAAACAGCTCGAGATGACGGCATCAAAGAAAAGAATGCGAGTGAGCTGGGCGCTTGTACGGTGGCAGCGGAAGCCATTCGTACAGAGTCGAGTGCTGCATACGACGAGGCTAAGAAGATTTGAGCCTCTGTGGTCCACAGGTGAAGGTACTGGCAGAGAAGATGGCGGGAAAGGAAGAAGAGCATCGGCGCTTTCGGCCGACCTTTCGGATCGCCACGTCACTTCCTTCTTCGGTCTTACCTTCACCACGAATTCCCTCGTCGAGATTGCTCAAACTTATGATACACAGTTTCTGCAATCTCAAGGCACTTGCGGCGGCGGAGATAGGATACGTATACATGACTCAGCTGGTTCCATCACAGTTCTTCCCTCAAACCTCCAACGGCAAGATTATCCAGTCGGCGCTCAGCCACATAATGCACTCCCCACTTACGAAATCCCTTTGCTCCTATACTGGACGGAACTCTTGTCTGATTTGTGCTTCACTGGAACACGACTAATATCTGCCTTCTCGACGTGGTCCTGCTTTACATAGACTCGGTCTTTCTGCCGCTGATATTCTCGAGTTTCTGTGGTGCAATCACTTGTATGGAAATCGAAGACGCGGACGCACACTCCGAACTGTCCTCCTTCCAAATTATTGTGGCGCATCCTTCCGTCTCCTTCACCTACCACACTTGCAGGAGCGCTCAGCAGTACGTCCCTTCCATCCTCTTTGTTCTGGCGCTTAGCCTCGCAGTCTTCGCCTAACCCCTGCTTTTCCGTTTCATCCGCGCGTCTCGCGCTTGGCGGATCCACAAGTACAAGTACTTATATTTTCCGCCTGGCTCCCTGAAGATCTCTCGCTCGCCGCACTCGTCCATACTTATGGGCGTCGCTCTATTTTCTCGCACGACTTAATCCTCGTGCCACTTTCCCCGTGCACCACACGATTTACATCATGCTGAAGAGCGCTAGATAAAATCGATGGCATATAACGGTGCCTGCGAAGACCGCACTGGATGCTACCAGTGCTAAATGCTGGTCCTGGACTCGGAGACTTCGCTTCAAAGGATCTAACACATCGTTCAGATCACAATTTCACAACTGAAGCGCGGTGCGAAGAAATATATACCACATTGAACATCGTCATCGCAAGGACTTGAATCACCGTTTCCGTTGTATGTTTACGCAGCGAAATTGTGTTCTTGGACTGGCAATTTGCATCAGTACAAGCGACACGGCCGGAATGTATATATTCACTTAACATCTACACCCGACACAGATAATTTATAGAGAATGAAGCCGAGATCACTCAGCGCAACATCTTGACTGTCCGGTTTGAACCCATGCCGTTGTGATGCTGCACAGGTGACAACAATTCTGAGAGCACTTTCATTGTCTTGTTATTTTGTGTTGCATCCTATCCATTCATCTTTACCGAATTACATCTCAGAACCCGTTACCCACCCTTGATAATACCTGCGCTCGGAACTTTGCCAGTGGAACTCAAAGTCTTTGAAACTGTTTCACACAAAGTTTACCTGGACCAATCCTGGACCCTTTGGATCCGTTAAGATTCCGTTGAGATTCCTTCCTTCTGTCCGGATTCGAATGCTTCCGAAGGCCGTTACTATGAATTTACATTGGGAAGTACGTCTCTGGGGATCTGATTCAACATTTCATTGATCGATTTTACTTACTATTACGTTGAACCCCGAATACTACTACGACCCCTTGGCATGCGAGTATACCCACAGGTACGTCCTTTTCAATCTCGATCACAGTCACCTTGGCCAGCTCAATCCGTTCCCTGGACTATGCTTTAGAAGGCCGAAATCATGCCCGTTCGGTTTGAATCAGCTCACTTGTATCAGATTCTACCGGGTTGTTTAGTTCAAGTCTTGGCTCATCCTCGAAGTATAGGTGCATTACCTTACTTTTCAACTATATTTTGGAGAGCGGCACCACTTTCTGGAATTAGATAGATAGGCGGGTCTGGTACAGAAATCTCTGGACCAAAATCCTCATTTTCAGATTCAGAAACGGAATGCGCTGATTGCGACTTATCGTTCAAGAGGGTGTGCTGCACGAGTTAAGTTGTTTAAGGAGAAATGCAGGTGTTCGAAGAGAACTTTGGGGACACGAGGGAGGAGAAGGCAGGCACAGCTGGTGGTGATTGCGACCGCGAAGAGAGCGGGAAGCGATGTGAGGGGGTTTGGATGAGACGGATTGAGCGGGAAGGATTTCGGTCGTTTCCTGCAGTACCCGACAAGAGGTGGAGGTGTGAGAGATTCAGAAGTGATAAGAGGGCCAAGGACGGTTAATACTCGAACAAAACCAGAGAACCCCACCTGCGGGCTGGGCGCATCCCGGTCCTTTGTGATCCCGAGCGCCATAAGATTCAAGCACGGCCTGTAGATACCCATTAGCGACCCCCTGCACCGATCGCCCCGCCGCAGGCAGTGCTCCGCCCCTTTTGCGCGGGGAGCAGCCCTGGGTGCATCAGGTCTGGTAGCGCGCTCGGCGTCGGCACCGGGTCCAGCTTCCGCATAAGGACACAGACCTCGCAGCGGAGCCAGGGTTAGCTATTTCTGATGAGATACAAGCGGCTGCTCGGCCGCTTCGCGGCCTCGCATCCCCTTCCTGTGACACAAATTCAATCCAGTTGAATGTTTAGTTGAGAATTATGCAGAGGAGCTGGCTCAATGAAATAAATCCCATGCTTGAACTGAACATGTCCCTAGCAAACTCAATTTATGTTTGTGTGAGAATTGAGCTGTGGACGTGCCTGTAGTTCTGAATAAATCCAATTTGAATGCTTGAGCCGAGCATTTAAAAAATTGCAGATCGGCATGCACAGTATAAGAGGGAAGAGAGAGATCGACAAAAGTGGTTAAAAGCTAATAAGTAACCCGCAGAAATGGCGGAGTTGTTTAAGGCATGGCAGCAAAAGGTAGAAAGATGGAAAAAAGAGGTTAGATGAAGCAGAGAGGTCCAAGCTGGTGTGCGGACTGCGCCAATGTTCGAGTGCCTGACAGCGGCAATGAAGTGGAGTTCAAAAAGCTTCAAACGGACAGAATGCCGGCCAGTGCTCTCAGCGCTAGAATGGGTAACCATATTTGTGTACATGGACTGTTGAGGTTGCGCTTGAAATGAGTTACCAGAGCGGCGATTCCTTGAGCTGAGATGTGTGAACTGTGGGCTGCGAACTGCAGGGAGATGCCAAAGTTAAATGTTAGTCCGAGGCCTTACCATACAGAGGTAAAAGATTCGGACAGCGGGAACTTTGGTCCGATTGTGAACTGCGGACTGCGAACTGCGGGGAGATGCCGAAGTGAAACGTTGATCCGAGACCTTCCCATACGGAGGTAAAGCTTCGGACAGAGGGCTTAATTTTATAAAGAGGTAGATATAGGGCTGTAGGAAGAGCCCATATTCGACAAGCCAAGTGCCAGAGATCAAGGAAAACTAGGTAGAATGAAAAATTTGTCAGCGAAGAGAGGGACGGCAGGAAGGTGAAAGATTTCACACACTCGCCCGATTGCGGGCTCGAAGGTCTAACATCGAAAAAAGCCCGCTTTCTTCAAGTAATGTCGTAGCAACAAGTGCTGTAGCGTGGAGATTCATACTAGGAAGCGGTCATTTCAACTAAGTAGACGGCGAGAGTCCAAGGAAAAATAGACTGAGGAAAGAGTTCACACTAGTACTGATCTGTTTGAGCAGAGAAACGCTCGCATTCTTCAACTAATGACTTGGAAGCAAGTGTGGAGGGTGGAGTATCATCCTACTAGAACATGAGTTTAGCCAAGGAACGTGCGGAAGTCGAAGGAAACATACATAGAAAAAGAAATCATACTGATGCCATCAATGCGTGCTCGAAGCTCGAAGTTCCGGTAACGCCTGCGTTCTCGAGGTAATGACCTGGACCAAAACAGGGTGGGGAAGGAACCTATGCAGACGTCATGTAAGCCAAGGAGGTTATCCAAGCAAAGTGCGGCATCGCAAGGAACAATAGAAAAACAATACTTTCTTACTGCCCCAATTGGCGGGTAGAAGGTTGAACTTCCAGTAACCTCGCGTTCTTCAGGTAATGACCTAGGAAAGAAGTGTGGTGAATTGGAGAAATGTCACAGGAAGACGTCGTGTTAGACAATGCAAGTGCGAGAGTCCAAAGAAAAAAAGGTAGAAAAGAAATTCACACTTCACGGATAAAGGGGTCGAAGCTCGGATGTCAAGTAATGCCCGAGTTCTTCCGGTAATGACCCAGGAAAAGGTGTAGTAAGGTGTAGAAAGGTCACAGGAAGACGTCACAGTAGACAATCTAAGTGCAAGAGTCCAAGGAAAAATAGGTAGAAAAGAAATTGACACTGAACGGATTGAGGGCTCGAAGCACGGATGTCGAGTGACGCCCGAGTTCTTCAGGTAATTACCTAGGAAGATGTGTGGTGTGATGGTCAATCGTCCCAAGAAGACGTCAAGTCAGACAAGGAAAGAGCGCCAGTCCGAGGAAAAAATAGGTAGCAAAGAAATTCACACTGACCCAATTGGCGGTTTGAAGCTCGGAGGTCGAGAAGCACGCGCGTTCTTCAGATAATAACCTGAAGAAAAAGTTAGGTAGAGTGTAAAAGGATTTCAGGAAGACGTCATGCTAGGCAAGCAAAATACGAGAGTCCAGGGAAAAACACCGACCCGATTGAGGGGTCGAAGCTCGGATGCCGATTAACCCCCAGCTTCTTCAATTAATGAGCTAAGAACAAGAGTTTTGGGGTGGATAATCATCCTAGGAATCGGTCGTGTCAGCCAAGAAAAAGCCGACAATCCCAGGGAAAATGGGTAGAAAAAGAATTCATAATGACCCGATTGGGTGGTCGAAGCTCGGATGTCAAGAAGCGCACGCGTTCTTGAGGTAATGACCTAAAGAAAAGTGTGGCGAGGTGAAAAATCGTAGGAAGAGGTCATGTCAGCCAACAAAAGGGCGGCAGGCAATCAGGGAATATACTTTAGAAACAAGTGTAGTGTGGTCGGTCATCCCAGCCAAAGAAACTGCGGCAGTCCAAGCAAAAATAGGGAAGAAACAAAGGAACAAAATCACACTCACCCGATTGCAGGTTGTGCTTATTCTTATCCCACAACCTATTACGTAGACAAAAATCGCATTGGTGATTGTACCATATTACTCGTGACTGAATGACAATTAAAAATCAAGTTAGTAAAGTGTACGAACGTGATGAAAACATTGGAAACCAATGCTTATGGTGGGCAATGGTGCTAGGTACCGGACTCGTCAGCGGACGGCAGCTGGGCGGGCAAAGGAACATACCTGAAAAAGAATTTCGGCTTTGGCAGGGTGAATTTGGTGCGGCGGCGTCCAGCGCGAACGTCGATCTGGAAAGCCTGAGAAAAAGGGGGATTGAGGTGGGCGAAGGTTCTGTATACACGTATCGTCAGAGAAAAGAGCGCGCACGGACCCAGGTACACACCTTTAGCGAAAGAAATCTCCTTCGCTGCGCAACGGTGAAATCGGTGGGGCGGCTGCCCGCACTCGAACGTCCGTCCGGAAACGGTGGGAGAATGTGGGGTGGGTGGGTGAAGGTCTTGGCTGGAGGTTCCGTCAGTAAAAGGACGGCGCGCGGACATAAGACTATACCTCAAAAAACAAAATCGCCGTGACTCTATCCGGGTCAATTTGGAGGGCCGGCGGCCGGCGCCTGAACGTCTATCCAGGAACGCTGGAGAAAGGTGGGGTGGGGTGGACAAGGTTACCCGGTAGACATTTTATCAGCCAAAAGAGAGCGTCCGGCAGAGGAACGTACCTTAAAAAACGAATTCCGGCTTAGGTGCATAAGCGGAAACGCCCGTCTCCTCGCCCACGGGGCGGATCCACTCGGGCGGGATAGCGAAGCCGTACTGTTTCCAATGTATTTAGTCAGTATGTCAGTAGTCGAAAGTAGCAAACCACAAGAAAAGACGGGGAATAAGGAGGAAGGTGGAGCGAGATAAGAAGGCGGGGTGGGGCGAGGAGCGAGGATGAGAGGATGGGATATATATGGGTCGAATTGAAGGAAGGGATGAAAAAGACGCACAGTGCCCATATCCCTCAGGAACGCTGCATACGCATACTTGATGCCCGCGGTACTGTACATGTGGTCCAAAATATTTCCCGACGCGCTGCAAATTAGCGCTAGCCGTCCTGTCGGGAATGTCAAGAGAAGGGACAGCAGCGCACCGATAAAGCAGCTCGCAAATACTGCCAGTCTGCGCGTCGTCGTCGTTTCAGTTTCAGCTGAAATTTTCGAAAGACCCAGATATGAAGAAAGGAATGCTTGAACGCACGCATATTGAACGGCGTCCCATACACCGACCGCCCCGCCTGCGCCGCGCCTAGCAGCGCCTCCATTTCGTCCTCCGCGTCCTTCGGCAGCCGGTCGCACTTGTACGAGTACGGCGTCGCCACTACAGTGCGCCCAAATAATTCAGCTGCCACATCGGATTCATGAAACAAGCGACGATAGTGCGTACCTCGCGCGCATGCTGCGGCCCCAAAACCACGAAACCCAGTTTCGGAGCGGCACTCTTCATCCCTGGCACCAAGGCGGATGTAGAGATCTTCGTCCCCAGCATCTCGCGGCCCTCTGCGGTATGCCCCAGCTGCACGATCGTCACCGACTCGGAGTACAGGCGGGCCAGTTCTTGTATGAACTCGTCAGTCTCCGACTGTCGGCGGAAGGTAGAGTGGAATGTGCTGTTTCGAGCGAGCTGAGGTTCCAGTCTGCGGGCTTCACCTCTCTCGGACCTGAATGTGGAATTGCAACGCTGATATTGCTAGCAGAGTGCGGGGTCGACAGAAGGGCACTCGAGAGGCTAAGCGCGGACGGGGCGAATATATATCGACATGCTGAGTTCCCTGCGTCGCAATCTGCCAGATATCGAGGTCGTGTGTCTAGAGATAGATGGTCGCGTGAGCAAAATTCGGCAACGAAACGCGGGTGAAAGGTGACCTGAGCGAGTCTGAGCACCTCCGCTAGGTGATTCGAGTCCTTCTGGGTAAATCGTCGTAGGATTCCGTGCGGCTGGGGTGTGGGAGTGGGGAATACTTGCTGGTCGTGTGCAGCACGGTCACCGGTGCCAGCACCCGCAGCGACGTAAGGCAGCGAGATGACTGCGCTCCAGAAGATAAATCGCAGAATTGAGTTAGACATGGCTTCCAATGGGTTTGCGGCCATGCAAGGTAGGATAAGCCAGAGATCCTACCCGCGAGAACGAGTTCTAAGCATGTGGCAGTGTGTGTGAGCGGTGGGACTCAAGGGAGACAGGTCAGGTGACAATCAGGGATCGCCGGTAGCAGCCGAACAACGCCGATGTTTATGAACAGTTGACCTTGAGTTGACCACATTTCATTGCGATATGAGAAGAAAGCGAAGTCCAGGGCACCGAGCAACGGGAAGAATTTTACTTTGGCTCACATCTCTCTAATTGAACGAAATTCTACAGTGACGCTGGTGGGAACCTCGGGAGGTTAGGACCCTGATGCGAGCTCCTCTTCCTCCTCATCCTCCTCCTCCGTTGTTGGGCTATCATCCTCGTCAAGCCACTTCTGAAGACTTCTTAGGTCGTGGTAATCATTCCCACTGTCTGAGGTCCAATTGTCCTGAGCCCTCGTCCCCTCTAGTGAGTCTCCGATATTATAGCACATCTCGAAGTCGGTAAGGAACGGGACACCTTCTTTGTTAAGGACAACTTTGTATGGCCTCAAATAGTTCTGCAGAATACACAGATAAGATCAGATCAGATCCAGATCAAGACAGACAAAGGTCGAACATTGTTAACGGACGACCACACTCACATGGCAGTGTGCGACGCAGTGAAGATGGAAGAGAGCAGAATCGCAGCCTCAACGACAGCGCAGGCGTCGAAAGAGAAACCTTCATCCCTTGCGCGTACCAGATCGATGTGAAGGCGCTCAAAGCAGAGACCCGCGACGTACTCCCCGTCCGGCGTCGGCACATACTCCAGATAGCGGCAGATATTCGGGTACGGCCGCTCCCGCAGCATCTCGCACAGGCGCATCTCATTCGCCTGGAAGTCCGCCGGGCTGAACGGGGCGGGCTCCACGGGATCATAATGGAATGGCTTGGTGCGCTCGATATAGACGTTCGGACCGGACAGGGCAGTCGACGGTGGGCGAAGCGCGCAAGATTCTGGGAGAGGAGATTTCGCAAGATGGTACATACTCGCGCGGGACGAGCACCGCCTTCTGGAACAGCGCACGCTCCACCTTGGGGTCAGAGCCCACGAGCATCCCGTCACGGTGTCGATAGTGATAGAAGGTATGAAAGAAAACATTACTTACGAGAACCTCAAATATTGGTAACGACAAATGAGATACAACCTGTGATACCGACAGCATGATATGTAACTGTAAAGAGGAGTTAGTAAGTGAAGCTATGCCAAGATACGAAAGGTATCGCACCTATATTTTGATTATCAGGCCATAGATGAGCTCAAGTCGACTCTGATACAAGTGAGTCGATGTTCATTCAAATTGATGCACTGAACGAACCTCGAGTCATACGTCATACGGACACAGCCTGAGACTCGTGCCGTTCAAGACATATGATAGTAAAAGAACGGATTGAGCAGGCCAAGATGCATGTGAGTGAGACGGAAAAAAAATGTACTCGCTTGATAACGGCGTCGCAGCATTCAGGGTTCAAGGCCAGAATACAAGTAAACAAAATCAGTCAATAAATGTTGAATGAAATGGGCATAGACGTACTTTCAAGTGTACATTCATGGTTGCGGCCTTCGAATCCGGGTTGAAGGAGTTTATAACGGATCTAGTGGGTCAGAGGTCAGTCCTAACCTAACCCGAGTCATTCGGACTGCTGGAGATCCTGGGCCGAATTAAGTTTGAATTTGACTGAGTGATCATACCGCGAAGAGAAGAAATAAAAAAAAAAAAAAATCAGCTTTCGACTGGGCCGAATTAAGTTTGAATTTGACTGAGTGATCATACCGCGAAGAGAAGAAATAAAATAAAAATGAAATCAGCTTTCGACAGCTGTTAAGAAGAATCCACCGACTCCTCTTCGCTTTCTCTGTCTTCTGAATCCCCTCCTGAACTGATCCCATCCTGTGATCCATACCGATCATCTTCCGCATCTTCGTCAACAGACTTATTGCAACGGAAACTCTGCGTCACCTGATGCTTTACAGCGTCCGCTAGGATCGCCCTACCAAGTACAGTCTGCCACCGCGCGTCGCTGAGCGCCGCCATGACGCACTCCTCGGGATTCTCCGTCATAGCATGGGGTACACCCAACTCGTCCATCATGGCAAGAATACTGCCGAGCGGGTAGTCGTCCCGTATGTCCCCGCCACGGAGTTGAACGGAGAGTGAGAAGCGAAAATGCAGA
The DNA here is from genome assembly GCA_029378375.1 of Mycena olivaceomarginata. Taxonomy (NCBI): domain Eukaryota; kingdom Fungi; phylum Basidiomycota; class Agaricomycetes; order Agaricales; family Mycenaceae; genus Mycena; species Mycena olivaceomarginata. The sequence goes on along the minus strand of JARKIC010000225.1, from coordinate 327,856 downwards.
CGGAGGAATTCATCCATGGCAGGATCATATGCTTGGAGAGGAAGGTGAGTGGGGAGATCCTGTTCAAGACCACCAATCGGTGTGAGGACGACAATGCGGTGATCATCGTCAACGTCAACGCCGAAATGATTGGAGTGGAAGAAATAGATGAGGTCTTGGCGCAGAGTAAGCACATTCGCTGCAGAAAAGAATGGTGTACGGTCGAAGGTTCCGGGGTGAGAATAATCATCGGTCTGTAGGACAGATTTAGACCCAACAAAGCAGATGGACATAGAGATGACAAACCTCCCAGGCCAGTACAGGAGGAACTGCAAAGACCAAGGAAACATCTTCCACCGCTGATCGATGTGCTCTGAACCTATCAAGAAAACACCAACCAAAACCAAACCTACACACAGAAGTGCGTCGGAACGGAACGGAAGTGCTCGAGACGTGCACAGACGAGTATCAGACCCTGGTACAGGGCCTTATAAAAGGTTGCAGGGAATGGTATAGACCTCGGAAACGAGGAGAGAGCGTTGTATTGTTTATAGAAGCCCTTGGAACGAAGTCCAAGTACTTGAGCCTTGATCTGAGTGAACCGGAATGGAACCGGAACAGACAGGAAAGCTAGTGGAACGCAATGAGAGTGTCGATGCGAATGGAACCCTTGCTGTGCAAGTGTTCAAGCTAGATCTGAGTGAACGAGGATTGACCCGAACAGACAGGAAGCACAGAGCGCGATGATGTGAAGCTTCTCAGCTATGAAAACAAACGAGAACGGGGTGCTGGGGTTCTCCAAAGCGAGGTGGATGCCGATTCCAAGCGTGATACAGTAACAACAATAGTGGGTTCCGATCCCAAGCGCTCCAGACAGTGGTGGGTTCCGATCCCAAGCTCTTTAACAGTGGTGGGTTCCGATCCCAAGCTCTTCACAGTAGTGGGTTCCGATCCCAAGCTCTTCACAACACAACCCAAACACCAAGTGCGTACTCAGCACGATCCCAACAGTTCCAGTCAAACGGCAAAGTCGGATCCCAAGGATACCGATCACAAAAGAAAAGATTCCAAGCCAAGATGAATTCTAAGAGACACCTTGTTCGAACTCCCTGGTATCTGCCCAATTCGCAAGTGTTTCCGCCTACTAGCCGTGGGGTGATTCCGTGAAGTCGCCCAAGATGCCCCGCTACTTAAATACAAAGCGCTGAAACACATGGAAACGTCCAAGAATAAGTAAGTATGAGTAAAATAGTCCGTTTATCCGTCCGACTTCCGTGTATCCGTCGTAAGAATGGGTATCTGAGTCCTTCTATTGGCTGCCCATGTCGAGCATGCCATCCTGGTGCGATCCTGTGCACATGTACGATCGGTCAGACTGTGCCGGAGCCATCACAACCGATCCCTTATGTCGATCCCGACTGTATATGCTGTTCCTCCCAATGCCGTTGCCTTTCCCGTCTACCGGAACATCTGGAACCGAAGCCCCCAGTCCGTAGCTCTCCAGGGATACCACATTCAAAGTACTTCCCAGTATGGGTACTTGCTCCAGGAGCCGATGAGTGTAGGTCCAAGTGATCGGACCCTCGCTTAGTGACCATCCCTTATCCGGAATGCCCGGGACGGCGTGGATCCATCAAGATATGATGTTCCCAGCCCTTTCCAGTGATCATATGATCAGAACACGTTACGCGTCTCATGTCCAACACACCACAACAGGATTCCAGTCCGTCCCATCTAGTTCCGTGAGCGGAATAGAGTAGACTTCACGTTCCACTTGGTCGTTGGGCTACACATCTCCTACAGGTTTCGGAGCGAGCACATGCCAATGGTTCCAGAGTATTCCTCCCCGTTCCCATCCGTTACTCAGTGGTTCCTGCCCTGCCATCTACTTGGGAACCTCAGTACTGACGCCTCTGGAGCGTAGCCCGGCACATGTCTTGTCATGAAAACGCGAAAAAGCGAAGATTTCATGGGTGGACAAATCCCGTGCTTATCACCACACCAGTAATGAAACAACGGCGGCTGTCTCGAACGTTTACTGCATGCTCTACGCTCTGGGGAATGGGGTCCTTTGAAGTACGTTAGAGGGAAATTGCAGCAGCAACAACATTCCAGTACCATCGTTTCCCGGGTAATTTCCGGCCAATCTGTCGAAAAGCGCACCCAGAAATTGCACCGATGGTGGCGAGCATACGTCAAACGAGGTGAGACAGTGCGGATACCTATAGGATTATCAACTCGAGGGAAAAAACGCCTACGACTCCGAAGGAAACACACGATTGAAATAGATTCCATAGTTGCCGGGAGGAAGAGGTTCCGTTGATTCATGGTCGAAAAAGCGCCGCTGGGCTTCATAATGTATCCCATAACACCCGCGACTTCAATTTCGACTGCACAGACAACGACTTCGAGGGTCTCGTTGCAAGCGGAGAGAACATTGAGCCAGCGGTTTAATCGCGCGCATGTCATGGGCGTCAGCTTCTGGTTGACTCCTGCGCACTATTCACACGATGTACAAACTTGTCATGGAGCAAACACATACCAAGCAAAAGCTCCACCATGAACTGGCGATTTGCGAAGAAGAATGTGTCTCGTTTGAGACTTATCGACTTCCTGGAAAGTATGTGGCCATAGCGGGCATTGTCTGCGTCGTAGGAAGAGGACATGATGGTGGTAGACAAGGTTATGTCACAGCGTGATACGTCACCGAACACATCTTCCACACCCGGGCCGCGGGCGGCCCGCGAGCAACTTCTCATACTTAATGGCTTCTTTTCATTGTACTGCGCGCACAATTCAAACGAGAGCCAGTTATAGTGTAAAAGCGCCGCGACCATGCTTCTCGCCCTGTGAATTTCTTCCCGGCCCATGACTGCTTATTGTGTTGTCGTTCTCAGACGATACCTCAGGCTTGAGTCGCTTGACTCTTAACCTAAGAAGCCAGTGCCAAGGGGGTGTTATCAATTGCACCCGAAACCGGACGCTGGTTAATCCAGGCGCCAGGCCTGAGAAAAAAAAGGTTGGAACCCCCAGTTAGGCGGCCCAATCGGGACCTCTACCACCTCCGTGATGTTCTGGAATGAGTTCTAAATGGTCAAAGGTATTCAGAGTGTACGCTAGGACATAAATATTGCATTTTCAGTCTTCCGACGACAGTGGATGATCCATTTCTGTGTCGTTGTTCTGGCCTCTCCCCTTCCTCCAAAAGTGTTTCCTCAAATCCGGGCTGCTTTTTGTTCTCCCTAAACTGATCCTCGCTGACTTGTCGGATATTCTTATTCTTCTGGCCTCGCGGCGACATATGTTTTCTCAAACCCTTATTGTTGAGGCGGATCATTCTTGGAGTATTCTTGTCTTGTTCCTGGACGGCTCCTCCGGGACTTGTCTGGTCGAGCCTTGTATCGATGAATGCCTTCTCGAACTCTGGATGCTTATTGTTTTGGTCTTTCACCCTCGTGGACGTCCATGGTGTCAGACGGCTGGTACAACTCTTGCTTTATGGCACAGCTCTTCCCTTCGTCCTCGGATTGGGGTTAAATAGAATACACTTCATGTGCATGGGACGTGTGTTGTCATCCTATCTATCCTCAGGATCTGCCCTCAGGCTCGGCACCCTGAAACGATGATGCCTCAGCCCCAACCGACTGCCACCTTCTGGACCAATGCTGATACTTCTTGTATTCTCCCTCTGTTCACGAATACCCAGAAGCCAAGCTATCATTACTATAATGAAGACCAACGAAACATCCATGTCTGGATGTCGGCAGTTCCCACCGAGAGAAATCTTTCAACCACAGGTCAACAAGTTTGCCTCTTAGCGGGTGGGTGAGGTTGCAGTCACTTTCGTGCTCGTTTCTCTCTGATGCCTTGGTAGGAGCCTGGTCCCCGAATCCCGATTCTACATGCGACGAACATGCGCTGATTTTGAACAATGCACTACTTTATCGTTGGCTTCAATACCTATACTTCCCATCCGGTTCGGACGACCATCCACGGCTGGAGATCAATGCCTGCAGCTTTTACGACGTCCCCCTCAGTGAACTCAATCAAGGTACTTTGAGGCTGCCCCAGTCAGCTGTGTGTCTCACTCTCGCAGACTTTGTTCTCCTGTTTATGAACGACGACGACCCTCGCAAGGGTGGAGCATCCAAAAGTTATTCCGGATACCCTGAAGTTGCTGCCGATTTCTCTCGCGTGAGCGAAGGACACTATCTGGTAGTTAAAAAGGAGCTCAGGAGGACTTTGGGTGGGCGTAATCCTCTCCCCCCAATGTCACGGATTATAACCCTGTGTGTAGGACAGAACCGGAGCAACACCATCTACTCGCCTGTCATTGTTTCACTCCCCGATCGTCCCATCGTTACAAGGAGGACGACATCGAGAGAGGTGACCACCGCAGTGACACCAGCGTCAGGTACCAAAACGCCAAAGTCAGGCTCCCGGACGCCCGGCGGATCAACGACTCAACAGGTGAAAGAGTCGAAGCCCAGCCGGGTAGAGCACATTTTGATGGGCCCGTATTTTAACTGACTAAAAAGAGACAGAAAGAAGCAACGATTGAGGCTGTAAAAGATAGGGATGGGAGGTGCAGAATCTCCGGCGTTCGCGCCAGGTTCACTCGCCAAGGCGGAAACTTTCGGGGATTGGAGGTCGCTCACATATATCCCATTGCGGAGACAGAGCAGGTGGGTCCAGTCAGGAGCTTTAACAGTGGGGAAGAACGTTCATTTCTTTGCAGTTCAGGACCCACTTCAAAGAGGAGGTGTTTTCGACCCTATACAATGAACTTGGCCTTAAGACCAAGCCTTACAAAGAATTTTCCATCGATATAGTGCAAAACTGTCTTCTTTTACGCGCAGACCTCCACTCTGTGTTTGATCAGTATGAAATTGCCTTCGAACATCATCTTCGGGAGGAAGGGGCAGTTCGTCATGTTTGGTACCTTGTTGCAGACCGTTACTGACTGATGAAAAAAATAGCACGAACGACTCGGGGTTCGTCTTCTTCTGAAGGACGGCGCTCCCACTTTGCCCAGGATCAAAAGCTTTCTGGAACTCGACATCCCAGACCCTGACAAGAAGGACGAAATGTCACGGGTCTTGTACACTCACCATTACCTTACCGCCCTGCACTGGCATATTGCAGGGAATGGTAGGCCGATGCCAGGAAATCTCCCTACACTTACGTTTTTGAGAGAGAACAACTTGGAGGCTGGGCACATGAGACGCTCGAAAATGCAACAGCGTACGGATTTGCAGGCGACAGCGGAGGAAGACCTGGAAGGCAAACCACCGTCGCGAAAGGGGGCCTAACAAGGAGGCCACCAAGGCGTAGCGACATTTTCTCGGAGGTTGGGAGCGGGGGAAACGTATTCTGAGACTTGTTTAAATTTGTCGAAGGATATATCATTAGGGCCAAGCTTGCGTTTCTCCTTCTTTGGCACGAACAACGGCGTGGACGTGAGACGGCTGAGACTGCCATGGCCAATGCAATTGCGCGGCGATATCGACCAAATTCGGCCCATAGATCAAGAGAGCGCCAACAACAAAGTCCAGGTCCAGACGGACGTGTTCTGACAATGTATGATCCTCCGACGGAGCCGAGTCTCCTTTGGGAGCGATTCGCCCCGGTGGTTAGTGGTGAAGTAATTCAGAGTCCCTTAGATGGAAGTGCGTCCCATCTGCATATTTTAGCCCTCTAATCCCAGAATATGGTTCCACATTCTGGGAGTAGAGAGATAGGCCATGACTGATCATCCTGCCGGCACCGTTGGTGCATTCGTCGACAACACCACCGGTTTGGGTTTTACCTCCTTCTAGGCATTTACCGCACCTGTGAGTTTGCGTCGTCTAGAAAGCGCATTGCGTCAATTGAATTGTGTTGCAGTGTGATTCGTCCTGAACGAACAATTGTCCACCAACACCAGTCCGTATCCCGCCGATTTCGTTTTGTGGTCTCTTTATAACAACACTCAGTTCTCGTAAATAACAGTACCTTTGTAGTAACTAGCAGCGATGTGTCAAATCCTCGAATTCCAATACGGTCTCAGGTTGTGACTATGCATTGCGACCGACTACTTATGCCCGCCTAAAACTTCTAAGGGCTACCTGTAAGCCCAACGACGACTACGCGGAAGGAGCGACAGCGCGTTCAACTTCCTCTTTCCTCCCTCGCCCAATGCTCCTCAGAAACAACAGGTAAGAAAAATGCGGCTTCGGGAACAACCCCGGGCCGAATTTGGGCCGAATTGCCTCAGCACGTGGCAAAGCCTCGTTATCGCACTCACATCTCGCCATCATGCCTCAGTTTCATGCAGCAGACGTTCAGGCGCCGACCTTTCCTGGTCCAATTCTTCCACATAACAGTCCTCCGTCCGCGCAGGTGATCCGTGCCTTACCGCATCCATTCGCCGTCTGGAACTTGTATCGTGTCGTGCACGACAATGTCCATTTCGAGCACACGACCTACGGTTATTTTAACGCAGTATTGAATACAATACTGCCGACACACCGCGGCTATCAGGTGGTTCATCTCCTATCAGCCTTCTTATATCTGCCTCTCAACCACGGAAGATTGAGGTCCAATATCCTCTGCGTCGGAGTATTGGACACCAATACGGAAGCTCTGAGAGCTCTATCGGGGGGGAATATCGTAGCCGAACTGGTGAGATACCCATTACTCACACGACATGGCTCCGACAAACCCTGCCCAACACATGTACTCAGTCTTTTTTCCAGTTACAGGCCGAGAGACGAATATACAGTATCCTGACTTTATGGTTACCAAGACCTTTCCAATGCCTCTTGGCTCACCACGCCCGCAAACATATCCTAACAATCATCGAAATCAAGGTCGACTCTAAGGATGTCGAGGCCGTCAGTGAAGATCCTCCCCGCAGCACCTTGGCCGGCGCACAAACCCAATTGGAGCGATACATTGACCGCGTCATGAGGACTCAAGGCATCAGCTGCGAGGTTCCTTTCGTGGCTTACCTTGTGTATGGCCGATTCTACCAACGTGTCACAGTTAACACGGTGCAACCTTTTGGGGGGAATTGGGATCAACCTGAGTGGATTTTTGTACAACCTAGTCCAGGACATACTCCTTTCCTTGACATCCTATCCCAAATCTCTGCCACCCATTGGAACATGATCTCTTGATTCCACATTTTTTTTTTTTTGTGATGCTAAATATGCTCTTGGTCCTGTCTGATTTTTGAGATTGAACTATTGTTGGTGATGCTGATACAATGGGAGGACGACGTTGAGACACTCGGAATCCTACATCCATTCTTGCGTACTTAGGGCTGTTCGCCGTACCGTATACGGCATACGGCCGTACGATTACGGCGGTCATACGGCTGTCTCGCCGACCGTACCCGTACCGTAAACGCTACCTTCGGGAGGTCATACGGTACGGTACGGCGCCGTATACGGCCGTATACGGCTATTATACGGCTATACGGCGGTACTTCAATTGGTAAAAACATTACGAATGTATAATATATAGCAGTACAAAATATTATTCATGCTCCCCGAGGTGTGCAGTGATGTCTCTGCGAGCCATGCGCAACCGATTTTTTACCAACATGAGAGTCCGAATAGTCTCGGGCTTGAGACTAGAGCGGCGCAGGCTAATGGTATCACGCCCGCCGGAAAAGACACGTTCAACAGCAACAGCAGATCCTAGATTGGCACTGTTAGCCCGTTAGAAATAAAAATGTGTTGAGCATACCAGGAATAGACAACATGTCCAATGCGAGACGATGAAGGGTGGGAAACTGGTGGCGCCGCGCAAACCACCATTCGATTGGGTCGCATGTGTCAAAATCTTCGGGTGCAAGTTTGAAATATTCAGCCATCTCATCGACTGTCGCACGCTCTCGGCACTTATAGCGCTTCGTGAAACTTTCTTTCTGGGTAAGACTCGGAGCGGAAGTGTCAGCAGGCTGAGCAGGTTCAGCACCAGGATTGGGATCCTTAGCATAGTTAGTCGGAATTGAAGGGGGAAAAACTAGACTCAACGTGATGAAACCTCTTCGATATCCCAGACAGAAACTGCCTGCCTTGAAGCTGTGGCCATGAAGAAAAAAAGCGACTGGCCTTGTGCTATTTAAGAGAATTTTATATCTCCAGAAGGACACATTCCCGAGCTGAAACGAATGAGCAACGTTGCTGTGCCGGTACCAGGCCAACATTGGACCGGAATGTGCAGGTGTGCACATGGCCTAGTATGTAATATTGGAAATTTGGAGTTAACCGAAGGCCTTGGCCCGCAGCCAGTGCCCGAGAACGCAGTCAAAGGAGTTGAAAATTTGTCGAATTGTAAAGCATTAATTCAAGCCAATCATTGGAGGAGGACCAGGAAATACAAAAGAACACACTAGTTGCAGAACCGTAGAAACTGAGGAGGGTTGCCTGCGGCGAAGCTGCCGGCGTCAAAGGCAAGAAGTATTGGCGCGTTACTGATAACGCCGAACACAGCCTGTTGATTGCACAGCGAGTCGGCTATCGCCCGAGGATGCCGAGGATGATTGCCGACAATCACCGTATACGGCCGTATACGGCCAGTACGGTACGGCTCTTTACGGTGCTGGGCCGTACCGGTGCCGTACCGTACGTTCACCTTGGATTTGGCTGTACGGTACGGCTACGGCGCCGTATTTACGGCGATAATTACGGCCGTATTACGGCTACGGCGCACAGCCCTATGCGTACTCCACGTACCGGTGCCCCTGCGAGTTGTTGTAAGGTCACAAAACGGTTTTAGGAGAACCCTCTCAAAGGATCGAGCATCAAATAACCTCCTTTTTTCTGCGCGGGGACATGTCGCTGACTCGCCGGGAACTTCCGAGAAAGCCTCTGGCACGGAATGAGAATATTTCACGCTTGAGCTAATATTGTCTGGCGAGGCACGGATGAAATAAAAGGCAAATGACTTTGAAAAGACCGCTGCGTTTACGGCTTCGGCGCTCCTACGCCTCGATTCCTTCTTCTTGATTCCTGAGGCACAAAGATTTTGCGCGGTGTAGAAACATCCTCACACTGATATCTCCTTCGAATATATCTGATTCGCTAGCGTACATTCTGTCGTATCGATTGGGTTGGCTCAAATATCTGTACAATACATCGTTTGAGGCGCGCGTATGTAGGTACAGAGCTCGTATGTTTCCTTGTAGGGACCGTCGCGGTTAACACGTCTCTCCTTCCTTCCGCACGCGATTGCGAATACTCGTCCCTCAGGGGTTTGGGAATTTGGAATCCGAACAATGCCACACCATCGTACTGAAGGTAGAGGATGAGATGCGCATCTTTCCCTTTATTGTTAATGTTGAAAATAACATCGTCGTCGCCCACGTTGATACATATATGTACAGGCACAGCGGTATGGGCGTTTTCGAGACAGAGATCAATATGACGTGAGCAACAAACATCTGCTCAATCTTGGCATGGGACGACAGAACCATCGAGAGGGGGCATGATTAAAGGTAGTAGCATTTAAATTCTCCGGGCTGGAGACCTTTCGGGATATATTAAACACGACGACCACTGAAATAAGCTCGAACCACTCACCCAACTTTTGCAAGGTCTCGCGCATTTGGTCTTCTCTCGCTGATTCGCCTTTCATCTGCTGTTCCGGTAGAAATACCTCGTCGATGCCATCAGGGTTATAGTGCTCCCAAACTCCCCTCTCCAACTGCGTCGCGGCCAGGAAGTCGTACCAATGGGCATCACGACGCGGTGCGTATTCGACGCCGAGGGGCTCACCCTCCTCCTCCGTCAAGATTCGCTCCAGCTCCATGCGCACGCTCATGTCTCCGCGGTGATCTTTCGGAAGCTCTCTGCCGTACTTGCGCTCGGACCAGCGAACACCCTCCTCGTTCGGGATGTGGATGCCACCGACCATTTGGTAGCTGATACGTCTAGCAACAGAAGGCGACGAATCGAGAGGAGGTGCGTCCCCGTTGCTCTCGGGAGAAGGAGAATCGCGAGGGCTATCGGCTTTGAGCAAGTTGCTGGTCATCGACATCGTGGTAAAAGTGAATGTGACGGTCACAGGTCACCAGCGTTTTCCGTAACAACAGACAAGATGTGCCTCCGCTTCGCTCCGGATATGCACTCAGACGACGAATTGCAAAAGATAAATAAGGGAATAAATAAAGGCACCGGCAGCCATACTGAGTCAAAGTCAAGATTGGGATCCAAACAGAGAAAGAGATTATGGCGAATCAACAGAAATGAAAGTCTACCTCTTCATAAAATTACGCGTGTCTGTCCGAAGCCTCTTCAAGCTTCAAGCTCCGCCAACTGCTTCTTTCCGCCGAGCTTTCCCCTCTAGTCCACCTCTGGCTTCGATCTCATGCCGGGCCCACGGTGCGGATGCGGCTGCGCAGCTTCAACACCACGTTCAAACCAACTTCGGTTCTTCTGCTCACCGACTCAAGTGAAGTACCTTTTTTACATTGTTGATAAGAAAAATGAACCCTTCATCCGAAGTTTCAACCTCAACAATTGAATTTCGGAACACATCCCCTTATGATTTTAGAATCACCTGAGAAGCACTGTTGAACGATGTGTTGGCGATGCAGGACCGATTCTGGTTCGATCCGCAGCGCGCAGTTGAAGCTTCCAAGATTTGCCAGGTGTGATCCACGATATGCGTTGATCCGCTGCAGTCGACCAGAATTCAACACAGTTCGCAATTCATTGGACTACATACAAAAAACAGAAAAGGAACTCACGTGGGACCCAGGCAGAACTTGATGTAAGAAGCAAGGCAAAACTATAAAGCTTGGAGCGAATGGATAAGCATCTGCGTGCAACACACAACCAAAGAAAAAACCAACCATAATGAGATGCACCGGGTAAAATAGCCTGTTTTCATGTTTGAGTGTGGGAAGGGTCGAATTCCATGGGAGACGGAAAGGAGCTGGAGGGAGGAACGAGAGGATGGGTCGATAGGCGGATGGGGGGTGGTTCATATTAATACAACGGCAACGTGGCCGCGATGGGAGGAGCTGTCCATATTTAAATACCGGTGATGATTGGGAAATATTTGAGGCCACGCACCTTCGATAACCGAACTCAGTGCTGGGAGCAGAGGCCAATGGTGTCGGGATATAGCCAAGGACCATTTGAGTGAATCACAGCACCAATAATAAAATTAACTGAATCATATCCAGATGGAACCCAACACCCGATGTCAGAATACGCAAGGCTGCGAGCAGAGAGGTTGTAGATTGAGCAGAATTTTAAGCTCCGCGGTTAAATTGGGCAAACTAGCTTGAGCTGTTGAGAAATTGAACGCTAAGTTGAGACCAGATTTTGAGTATTTTTGCGGCGTTGATGGAAACAGGTTTTGTGTGCTGCCCCCGGACAGAAAGCAGCTCAGATTAATATTCTTCTGTAGGATGGCAAGGTCTTGGCTGATGAAGGCATAAAACCAGGGGAATAAATAGTTCAGAATGAGTGAGCCGGGGAAATAGGAGTGGGATCAAAGGGGCCGCAGAAAACGGCGCTCGAGGGCGGATTTATAGAACACTCACATCCGCAAGTAATGAATGAGATCCGGGAAAGATGGGAAACGTCTCTCGGCTGTGCGTTAAAGCTGTGGGATCATAAGACCAGACTGTTAATCTCAAAGAACCCGGAATGGATTAGAGTCAACAGCTTTTTATCATTGCGGCGCAGTTGGACGATTGTTGATTTCGGGCACGGTGAGAATATCAATGTCGAAAGGAGCGACATCGAGATCTTCATTCGACTGCTGCGGCGATTGCGGCGCAGCATTTCAGAGTCGCCGAGGTGATCGTTAAAGAACGGTCAAAATTGAAGCTCGACATGGGGGCGGATAAAGGGAGCCGAGGTTTGGATTCAGCATCGACGGTATGAACTTGGTAGAATATAATTGGCTGTTACTGTGCCGCAGAACGCAGTCAACTGGGGCTAAACCAAATTGGACACCACGGTTCACATGAAGATAAAGACTGCGGCGACGTTTGCGCAGGCCGTGGTAAGAGCAAGAGTTGAACGATGAGAGCCAATGGAGGTACTTCATGGGGTAAGAGCACAGCCGAGGAGCCATTTGCTTAAAGAACGGTTAATGACGAGATGTGATCCGATGCCAAACAAAGCAGCATGTCGCGTTGAGCTCAAGGCTCCAGCCATTTTGTTTTCGTTTACGGCTGGGCCTACACTAAACGGCGCAACACTGCGCCTCAACACGCACCGCTGGCCTTGCGCTGGCCTGTCTCCTCTATCCTCTTCAAGCGTGCCGCTTCCTTGAACGTCTCCGACGACCCAACTTGGACCCAACCGCCGCCCACCCAGGGCCATCCTTCCCATCTCCTGCGATTCGTTAGGTCCTCCCGTTCGTTCTCCGTGTAATAACTGCAGCAGATGCTCATTCCCGCCCCTCTCCCCACTTTAGCCGCGTTCTCACATTTGTGTTGCATTTGTGCGGCCTCCATTGCATTCATTTCTTTGCGGTGAGTTTTTCACCATTCCACATCGTAGCTTTATCTTTGCTTACTTCACTTTCCCTCTTTTATCTACACGACCAATTAAACCGCCATCAGCTTGTACCCAAACCGATTCAATTCTCCCGGCGTACTTGCACTACCCCTCGACTTGAGTCGGGTATTTTAAATCATAACTCTAGGTGCATCCTTTGGCATCCTTGCGTCTCAATAGATTTGCGCTTACTTCCTCCACCCAAATCCTGTTGTTTCCCTCCCTACCGCCCTATTTAGTTACCACTTTCTTTCTCGCTCCTCTTCCACTCGTCTCAATTGACATCTTCTACTTTCCATCCCCCTCCCCGCGTCACCATCCATCTTATATTCCTCGTTCCGTCAGGTGCTTCGCCTCCCAACTCCTTCCTCCCACTAATTTTCCACCTTGTATCGCAATCGATTTTTCTGAGTTCAACTCAGTTGAGTCCTCGACATGGGCCATTATATGAAGTGTCAACACCTGTTTTTCTTTTTGCAGGCTACAAACTCGCACCCACTAATATCATCCGGTTGGAGGCCAGCTACTTCATTCTCTCCGAGTCGCAAGAATGAAGGGAGTTCTTTCACTGTTTTTTATGCCACCCCGGAATGCCCCTGTTAACCCTACCCGAAGACGAGTTGCATCGTTGTGCCATCCATGGTAAAGGGGCGGGAATCATGCTAAAATGTGCGTCTTCACTCCCTTTCCTGACCCGTTTTAATAAACGGGCGGCGTATCAATTCTCTGGCCGTCTTTATTTGACGCCGCTCCTTCGATATCCCTCCAGACCTTCGTATCTTGTCTTAATTGTATTCACACCTTTGGAATCTATTTATTTTTGAGGACTGACTCCAACGGCTGTTCAACAACCGCGACGTGATACACACACCTTTCGTTTGGGTTTTTATTGCAAGCCTCCCTCGCCCCGCCCCGTTGTTATCGTCCCGCGTCAACCCCTCCGAGATTGTATCCGGTTCAAGGACATCGGGGGTGGCTTAAAATGTCTAACGAGCACTGTTCATTTCTATAGACCCTACCCACACGAATCTGTCCGGCATTCAACCAGTCAGCTACGTAAATTGCTTCCAGCTCAGTCAGGGTGCGTTTCAGTTCGATTTTATTTACTTGACATGCTAGCCTTTTCCTTTGACAACATATCTCACCTCCCAGCTCAATCTACGGACCTTGAGGCTAAAATGTTCGACGTGCAGAGAGAAGCTGTGCATTTGTTTCCCGATGTTTGATGCATATCACCTCTTGCTTCCTCCCACGACCTGGCGCTTGGAACCCTCTCTCTGGCCTCATTTCCCGGTCCAATCTCGGCCTGACGATCGCGCGTACTCAAGCGTGTTCTCTGCAACCTCTCGACCTCTAGCCGCCCAACATCCAATTTTCCGATGAGCGGCAACGACGAAGTATCCGGTCGAAAACGGCAGCAGGGCAATACCACGAAACAATCAAGCCTTCCCCACCCGCGCGCTACCTAAAGACTCAGACCTGGGATTCGGTGGCGAGCGGGATGGCTTCAGTCTCTCGACGTCCCGATTTGGTTTCTGCCTTTTTCCTCGATCTTGGGGCAGCGCCTGGCTTGAATTTGGGGCGGCATCGGCCTGGAGCGCACGGCAAAGGAACCGCCCATACTTAGGCATGCATCTTAATTATATAATGGTACGTTTCTTCGTCGCCCTAACCCTTTTTCTTCCCGAACTGACCTCCGCAACGATCGAAGCGGTCCAACCACTGGCAGCTTCACCGTTGCTACGTTCGTCCCGCCCCGCCAACCCAACGCCACCGCGCAGTCTCCCCTTGCTGCCTTGCTTGTAGCCGCCGCCGTTGCTGCCGCCGTCCCGCGCCACGTCACGTCTGCGCGCACCCGCCTCCCCTTCACCTCACCGCGCCTGCCTGCGCTCACCGTTGCGCCACCTACCGCACCCTTCGCTGCCACACCTGTCCCGCGCACCCCCGACGCTCCCCACACACGCTTCCGCATCGCATTGCCCTGCTCGTCCCGTCCCGCGTCCATCCTGCGCGTCCTCGCTACGCACCCTTCCTATGCCGCCCCCATCCGTCCCGCACGTCCTGCACACCGCCTACGCGCCCCTGCATTCAACGCCCACCCGCCACTGCGACCGCGTCTGCGCCTGCCTCCAAGAGCCACGGTTCCCATAAACCTAACGCCGGCCACGGCCCGTGCCACGTCACCCCGTCTGCCCGTGCGTGCCCGTGCGCGCCCTTGCGCGCCCACATCCCAAACCACCCCCGCGCACTTCCCCCACGCGCACATGCCCTTCCTTAACGTCCGCTCCCCGTGTCCGCCGCCCGCGCTACGCACGTCCCACACCCATGCACGGTGCTCGCGCACGCACTTCCCATAGCCACGCATCCACTTCCCACAGCCGCGCACAACCCTCTCCCCACGCCGCCCTAGGTTTATGTATACCCGCGGCCCCGGTTCTACCCCTGCCCTCTCCCCGCACCCGCCGCTCGCGAGTCGCCGCCCGCCTCACGCACCCCCATCGCACGCTGGCCCTGCGGACTCGCCACGGCACTACCGTTCCGCCTCTACTTCCCGCTTCTGCGTCTCCTCCCTGCAGCGCCCTCCCGCATGCCCTCCTTGCATCGTAGCCTCCCGCACGGCTCCGCATCGCGCCGCTTTGCCCGGCCCTACACCGCGGCCCCGCTCCTTTCCCCCAGCCACACCCGCGCGCCCCTCCGCGCTGTCACGCCCCCATCCCATCCCGTCTCCGCCTTGCTACACGACTCCCCTTGCCCGCCTCCACTCCGCCCCGCCACGCGTGTTTTTCCTCGCGACCACACCACAGCACCCGCGGCCGTGTTGGCCCGCCCGTTGTGTCCCGCCTCCGCGTCACCAATTTTACTTAATGTAGTCAGTACAGACCGCACTAATGCAAAAGATTTTGCCTTCTGGCGTGAAACAACCTCTCCAATTCAACAGGCGTCCCTTTTGATGATTGTGGAATTGTGGAAAGCATTTCACCTCCTCGCAAGTTTTGCAAACCGTCTTCAATTCAACTGCTGTTTCCTCCTTTATTTCATCCCCCCCCCCCCCCCCCCCTTCAGGCCCCTGGGGCGAGTCTGAATTAAATCACCGGCGGTACGTCCTTTCGGCTAGTAAAATATAAAGCCCTCGTTTTGACCTTTGATACGAGTTAGTTCAACTCGGACCCCGTCCTTTCAGTGGCCACAGCATGCGATTTATACTGCAGGGGCGATTCGATTTACTCGGACGGCAAGCTGCTTCAGTTCTTTGCTCTCATTTATGCGCCTAGGTAAGCCTCGCCTATTATTCACTCCTGAGTCTGTAAATCATGCTTCAAAAAATCCGAACCAACCTTTCTCTTAGATCTTCTGCCGCGCCCGCCACAAGGCCCACAACCAGTGCCTCGATAAAAGCTTAGAGCTGGGTCGGAGTCACTTTCATTTGATTTCGTAACTACTTCTTCCTCGGACTCAATATTGACGTAGTTCATCTGCTATCCTTTAAACTCCTCAGCACCGCCCTGCGCTTCCTCCAAATCAAAATTCTGCTTTCATCGGGCTCGTTCCATGCCCCATGTCGCGTTTCTGTTCTCCGACGGATTTTATCCATACTCTGATACTCACTCGAACCTATAACATGTCAGCTAGATGGTCGGACTGCTTAATCGCATTATCTTTGCATTCATTTACTCGACCTTCAAGCTTTCAGTCTGACCCTCTCCCACTGGAATAAATTCACCAGGACATCTGGGTCGATTACCTATCTATCAGCTCCCAGCATCTCCGTCATCCACATCTTCCTTCATGGGTCTCTCCGTGTCTCGTCTGCTCTCTGGCCTTTTTATTAGAAAGAAAATGCGTGCGTACTTCTGGGCGACACCTTAGTACAGGGGAGCGATATACACGGCTAACCCGGGAGTCTTCGGAATTTGATAGGATTTGATGACCGTTGAAATCCAATGATTTTTCTTTTGATGTTTGAAGAAAATATTACCGCCATTCATTGAATAGTCTGATTAGTGAAATTCTATGGGCTAGCTCATCAAATTCGCCTGATTTAACCACCGCACTTGCGTTCGCCTCTCGGAATTCAGTAGATATAGCACGTGACGATTACCTCACCGTCGGTACGCATCACCGCCGCCTGCCAGCTCCCGCCTACCGTCCAAACCGCCTGCCACAGGACATCGCGGAATCACTCACGGATGCGGGTTCTCATATTGCTCGTGTCCACACTTTTACTTGTGTTGCTTCATCCTCTACTGCTTTTCTCGCATCAGATGCCGCCTCAGCTGGTCAACCCACAATGTCTGTTTTCAGCCTTTTTTTCAAGATGTTTCAGCTGCTGAAGGCATACCAGTCTTCATTAAAGACAGAGCAAACAAGTGGAAGTGCATCATATGCCCAGATAGCAACTACACAATTTTGTCGAAAGCGGTGAAGCACGAAGACTTCAAGGGCCATGTTGGTCGCGTTCGACAACTTGACCGGGTTCCGGCTCCAATTTCCAGTCCACTGCGCGCTTTTTCAGAAGCAGAAGATCATTCCTAGACTGCTTCTTCCCCATCTGGAACTCCTCCCTCTCTATTTCGCGAACCTGCGGAAGACCTTTTCGGCAGTGGACCAACTGTGCATGGCCCGGCCCTCCCAACCGACAACCCCGACCAGATATACGATGATTTTGCTGGTCAAGTTGGACGCAACCGACCGCTTCCCGAGTCTTTTGATGGCTCGAATCCTAGCGACTCTGACGACTATGACAATTATTTTGACGGTCGGGATCCTCCGAGCGATGGGACTGTGCACTGGGACCAGCCCGAATCAGACGGAGTCCTCAACACATACGATGGCCAATTAGCAGAAGAACAGAGGCGTAAGTCCACCCTCCGATACATATATCATTTTCATCTGACAATGTGAGGCAGTCTTCGCTCCGCATACCGCATTGGTAGCCTCGCAGGATGACGACTGGTGGCCTTGGCATAGTAAGCAGGTAGTTAAGCTGATTCATATATTCAATCAAGTCCGACTGACACAAATACTTTACTTCCAGGAAGGCCTTCTTGATCTCATGTCCGGATTTCCACTGGCATGTTTCTCTGAGAAGGAACTCAACGCCACGCGGTGGTATGCCGCAAAAAATGGCGTATCTGCACAGCCGACTATCAAACAAGTTAAAAATCACCGGCAGGATATCTCAAATGTCGCCGGTCTCGCGACCCAATTAGTAGACGGAAAACTCGGTAATTGCTTCGCCGTTAATGACTGGGTCAAAATTCTTGAGCATGTATGACCTTCTAGATCTTTCTGAAATCGAGCTAACAATTTCAATAGGAGTTCGCCAACCCGCTTGTTCGTCCTAAGCTACATTTGTATCCTGAGGACAGCGGAGACAGACTCGAGGAAGGCCGCCAGGGCGCCAAATGGAAACAGGAAGTCAATGGCAATATCTCTGGGCCTATGGCTCGCGGTAATGGCGGCAAGGATTATTTTGTTGAGGAGGTTTGCTTTGCCAGATTAGATGGGGCAAGTGCGGTTGGCCCTGTGATGCCAATGCGCTGGTTCACGCGCAATGGCGAACTGATCTCTGTTGCCCATCCCTTACATCTCACCGCGTCAAGGTCCGCATTCGTTATTGATGGGAGTGAGGCTGCCTGCCTCGAGATCCCGCTTTCAAATTATTTCCTCAATGTTCTGGATCTTGAGGATTCGGAGTGTCAAGCCCGGTATGACATTCCACCACCGTCAAAGATCGCAGGTGTGTTTTATATTGAATCCTGTCTGGCGCTAATCGAGCGCACAGGAATATCTCGTGGTCCGGCGCTTCCCTTGGAGGACTGGAATCAGCCCTACATCAACGAATGGCGTCTCAAAGCCAACGGCCTGCGATGTCATTCGGCTCCGCTTTGGACCTACTGCGACGATACCTCCGGAAATGTGTCAAAGAAGTGGAACAAGCATAACTCGATCCTGTTCACTCTTGCTGGTCTGCCGCGCGCATTGACGCAAATGTTATACAACATACATTTCATCGCCACTTCAAATCTGGCCCCACCGCTTGAAATGATGGAGGCCGTTGTTTCAATGCTCAAGTATTTTTTGTGTTGCTTTTGACGTGTTCTTATTACTTATATGTTTGATAGGGAGGCGCAAAAAACTGGAATCAAAGTTTGGGACTACGTATACCAGGAGTGAATCCTGATCATCCCCTGGTTTTTAGCTTTCCAGGGAGACAATCCCATGGCAAGTGAAATTGCATCCCATGTCGGCATGAAAGGCAAATATTATTGTCGGGTTTGTAAGGCAAAATCCGACAAGAGCAATCGCGCACCGGGGCATGCCGGAGAAATTGAACGTTTGAAAGAATTTATGACGGTGAGTGTTGCTTCGCTCATTTGCAACAGCTTTAAATATTTTTAGGGCGGGACTCCTAGAACAAAAGAACAGACAATTGCCGATCTCATTGCCCAGCTGGAACGTGCAGTCGATGGGGCTCCAAGCGCTGTTGATGACATGGCCACTGAAAGCGGGTCAAAAGATAAGTATTTTCAACATTTCGTCGATAAACTGCAAGCCGCGGCTTCGAAACTGCGTGAAGAGCACAAGGAAGGAGGTTCCGCCCCTTCCAATTCTGGTGTTTCAAAAAGACAGCAAGTCAAAAATCTTCTTGCTCAGCTGCACGCCGAAATGCCCGCCAACATATTCAACCCCGTACTTTCTATTGATGGTATGCTATTCGTTTCAAAAACTTTCATTGAATTACTGATGCAAAATTAATAGGCTTCGATGCAAACCGCGATACGCCAGTCGAAATTTTGCATGTAGTCCTTCTCGGCGTTGTCAAATACTGGTGGAGGGATGCCGTCTCGAGGCAAAACTCTAAGGGTAAGGAGGAACTCAAGGCTCGTCTATCAAGCGTCGATGTTGCCGGATTAAATACCCCACCAATCCGTGGCAACACTTATGTCCAGTATGCGGGATCCCTTGTCGGTCGTGACTTCCGGGTTATCCTTCAAGTTGCACTTGTGGTTCTTCACGGACTTATTCCTCAAACTCACTACGACGGATGGGTGACACTTTGTAACCTTGCGCCGTTGATGTTCCAACCCGTGATCGAGCACCTGCCTACATATATTGTAGGCTTTGTTCTATCCATTCGTTCTGATCTCTAATTAATTTATAGGAGAGATTGAAGAATGCCGTCTTTGATTTTCTCGCTGCGACTGCCCTGTGGAACACACAGTGGTTCAACAAACCGAAATTCCATCTATTTGTTCATCTCGTCGACCACATTCCTCGGTTTGGGCCGTTAATCCTCTACGCAACTGAAAGTTTCGAGTCATTTAATCTGGTGATTCGTCTTCGCAGCATTCACTCCAGCAAACATGCTCCCAGCGTCGACATCGCATCCGCATTCAGTCAGTTACATGCCATTCGACATTTGGTCAGTGGTGGCTATGTCCTCGCAGATGAGGATGGCCGGAACGTCGCTCCTCGCCAGGCCGGTCCGGAAGTCCTTGCGATGTTAGAAGACGAGGATTTTATCCGGTTTCACTACATTTTGGCGGCGTCTGGAGCCACGCTGAGCCATGTAAGTCCAGGTTTGGCGAGCCTTAGCCGAGATCGGTTCAGGCCCTGCCGAGGCGTCTGGACCGATCTCGGCTAAGGCTCGCCAAACCTGGGCTTACGTGACTTAGCGTGGCTCCAGACGCCGTCAAAATGCAGTGTTTATGTCAATGGAAGGACTGACCGATGGATCAAGGAGCGGTGAGTTCTTCCTTGATTTGAGTCGTGCGATCAGAGATATAATTACCATCCAGGTTTTTACATGCCATTGGTAGGAGTTGCGCCATGTCCATGGCGCGATACCATTGCTGGCATGCTTCGCATCTCAAGCCTTCTCCATCAAGGAGAGAAGGTACAGCGATGCCGAAGCCTCGTTCTTGCCAATGAAGACAAGATCGAGATATCAAAATATGTCATTTACCGCAAAGATGGCGCATCTTGCGTCGGGCGCGTGGAAGAAATTCTCGTGGAACCAGATACTGACACTGTCGTTGGAGCAGTGGTTTCTGTCTGCAAAATCGGGGAAGATATTTTGCCGTACAGACTGCCGTCGTGCAGAGTGCACGCAGATCAACGTCTCATGATTGCATTCAAGGTCTGTGCTTGCGAACTGCTTGGAATATTATCAACTTACTGGGCACAGGAGCTTATTTGTGCGGTCAACGTGAACCACAATTGTGCGGCTCATGCATGCAAGACAACGCTTACGCGCCGGGTCGTTCAAGAACGCCGCCAAACAGACCACTTCGAGAATGAAGTTACCCACACAACAGAGCCGGACGACTGCTTCCTCAATTTAGCACAGCTCAGAAGCGCGACGGACGTGCAACAGTTTCGCAGTGCTCTTCGACTCCCAGGACTTTCGCTTGTTGAGGCTATTGAGCAATCGATCGAGAACAAGGAGCGGCTGGAACGGGAAGCCAAGCTGGCTGAGGCGGCCAAGGAGGTTGAACGGCAGGAAAAGGCAGCAGGAAAGCAGGCTAGGGCAACCGAGAGTGAGCGCGGTCCAGCGCAGAGCCAGAAAACAGCGGCCAAGCCAGCGGGAGATCAAGTTCGCAGGAAGAAACGCAAGCGGGATAAAGAAGTCGATCGCAACTTTGCTGAGGGTGGAGAAGAACTGCAGTATATCCCGCGTCCCTCAAGATCTCGGGCACCGCAGTAGTAGACGTTCGTTGATAGCAATTTAACCCCATGTACCAATTGTGTGTACAAAGTATCCGACGTCGAGAACAATGGACGGCATCAGCCTGTGAAGAACCCGGTGTCCTTCTTTACATCCACGTCAGATCCCTCCTCCGACCACCAAGGCTCAACCACTGGCTGAGAACCATCCTCGCCGTCAAGAGTCGCGTCCGGATCGAAGTCTGATCCAATTTCGGATTTCCAACCGTAAAGACTTGGCAAATGCTCAACGCAAGGGGGTAGCAAAAAAAAAATTAAGCATATCATGCCGAATTTTGTATTTAAGCCTTGGGCGGGGGGACCGACCGACCACGGCAATCACCGGCTGATGGGATCATTCCCCGTAAGGCGATTTATCACGAAGCAGATCATTGACTAGCATTGACTGCATGAAAGGCGCATAAATTGTATATCAAGCATATATAGCCATAGCAGAATTTTATCTGCAGTCTTATGCACAGGCTTGATGACAAAAACAAAGGAGCTCAGCCAATTTTCAAGCTCGTGCTCAACCCGCATGTTCAACGTTCAACTTTTACAACCTCAGCCGACATGCTTGTCCTCACCTTTCTCGCCTTGAATTCCGGCGCAGGGTCCAGGTTTGAGCTTGAGCCAAACATTTTGTAGTTCCGAATAAGGTTCACCAGGGGTAAAGGTAAGGTACAATTTGGCTGACCTCTACCTCTACCTCTGAAACCTCTACCCTTAAGGGAGGTATACCTCTACCTTGCTAGAGGTCATGAGAGGTGATCTTTATACCACTACTCCATACCTCTGGGAGAGGTTTACCTAGAAATGATCCAAAAATGGGCTGCACAGATTGATACCTTAGTATATCTTAGCTGTAAGCCCATCCTACACCTCTTGCAAAGCGTTTCATGGGCTAGGGTTCCATTTCAAGGAAAATGAAAACATGGTTAAACAATTACCAAAGCATAAATGCACATGGAATGCAGCTAAGAAATTGGCATATAACAATGAGACTCTGTTTTATTAGAATCGGTGATTCGGTGAGACTGTAGAACAGAACAGACTGCTACCAATTACAAGCTTTTATACTCTACCAGATAACTAGAACATTCCGAACATCTTACTAATGCTTGGTAAGTTGAACCTCGGGCTCGGTAAGCATGTCGGGCGGATCATGCACTCGTCGGGAACTGTGGGAACTCAGCTTGATATTCCAACATGTTTCATATTGTTTATCTTAATTCTGGTCAAGTTTTGTACTCAAAGATGTCTGAAATTACTGTCTACACCTTTCAAATCTATACCTCTCTGGACCTCTCTACCCCCAGAGGTTGGGTAAGGGTTTGCCAAAGGTATGGATCTTGCAACCTCTACCTCTACCTCTGTCATACCTTATGCCATACCTCCAGAGGTATACCCTTACCCCTGGTGATCCTTAGTTCCGAATCAGCGGCGGCGCAGAAGCATGTACAGACGGCCTCGGACGCGTTTGAATGTCGAGACGTCGGCGGAAGTGAAAAAGAAGCCTCACCGCCACCTGTCATTGGCTGCGATTACGCAGAGTCAATGACACACTATCTTGTCACTTCCATTTTGAGCGAGTATTGAGAGAAACAAGGACTTGAGCTCTCAGCAGCCGCCAGGTGAATGATGAAGTGTTCCAAAGTCATTTCTGACCTCATCCAGGGCTCCAGTAGGTCTCTTCCAAAAAAATTTTTTAAGGGTCTGCCAGGGGGACCGACCGACCGGCAAGATACCATCAATTTCTCACGTGCCACCCCCTTGGCTCAACGACTTCGTCAATGTGGCCCTCCACTCGATTCAAGCGAACCCCAAACCCTCCAACTCGATTCTGGAAGCTTATACAAGTCCGCCGCAGATCGTCCCAGTCGCGCTGGAGCCCTTGGATGAATTTATCGGTCGCTTCCTGTTTGGTATGAAGTTGAGCACGGAGCAGGGCCATTTCGTTCTCCAACTGAGCAATGCGCAGAGTCGCACTGCTGCTCAGTTCTCCTACAACAGGGACGCTGACCTCGCCCTTGACAGCGTCTACGTCGACCCGAGGTTGTTTGAGTCGTCCTGGGGTGGCAGGCGAGACGGTTGGCACTGCAGTGTATAGCTCAGCAATATATTTAGGAAAGGTGAGTCGGAAATTACCCATGGGCAGCACATTTTCTTTCTCTATTTTAACGCTTGCAGGTTTTGTGTCTGCGAGCAATGGGTCGGTCCCAGAAACACCAATCCACGGCGCAGCTGTGGGCTGTGACAATTCTTGCAGCTCTAGTTGTGTCTCGTCCCCGGCCGGACCACCCACGAAGTGCCTGAAAGCATTTTTGTCGGGGACTTGCGAATTGAGATAGCCAAAGTCGGGATTCACGGTGCTGTGAGCATATCCGTCAGCCAATTTTATGTGGGATTGTCTCTAACTTACAACGCTGACCGGGCTTCAGCCAGGGCCTTGCTTTTCCTGTGCCAGGGGATGCGCGCCTCAGGTGAGGCCATGGATGGTGGACAAGTCGGGTTTGTTTGGCTCTCTTTTGTTTTTCACTTTGTGTCGCTCTCCCCCTTCATCCATGTCGCAGAGCAGCTCCCCTGGTCCGCAACGCACTCATCGCTCGCCTGTTCGGCACTCGCCCTACAACTACTCAGGGGGTCACCACCGCCGTTCCAATGGCGAGAATTACAATACTGTCGGCCCAGGCCAGCCAGGCGATTTTATGTCGCAGTATCCTGCATATGCTCCAGTGTGGGCTATGACCGGACCCCGGCGCCATTCTCCAGCCTCCAAACCACGACGTTTTGAGGAGGATTCCGGCTCTTACGACCGTCGATATTGACGAGCTCAGCACTGAGTACGGCCTTGATAACACGCAGCGCAAGGCCACACATGGCTTCAGCAAGGTGAGTACACGCTATCTGACTTGTGATTAACGCTAATGTCCTTTTATTTCACAGCTCTGCACCGACGATCGCCTGGCGATGATATTCCTCCACCTCCAGCACACGGAACAACAAAATGGAGAGCTCCAAAACAAAATCACTGCCCTTCACTCCCATCTGGAGGCCATCAACGCGTTCTGTGTGGTGAATTGGAAGCCGTCAGAGACACAAGTCGTGAGTGTCATCCGTGCTCTGCATCTTCGTCACTAATAAATCTTCCAGAAATTGCTCAAGTCCCTCCTCCGCCATTATATCATTCGGCCCATAACCTCTTACTCGACTTTGGTCACCATCGTGGAGGTAAGTTGTCGTTTTTACCCTGTGATCCGTGTTGGGGCTCAAGTCGTTGCAGAGCTACATTCACGACCACGCGAAGCGGCTTCGTCTGGAGCTGTATAAGCACGACCCGACTGTCAAATCAGTCATTCACGACCTCCTCATGGTCGAGAACGGCCACATCAGGAGCGCGATGCGCAAATTGGTCGGTCTCCACTCCTTTATTTTTTACGTGCACATTCATGTTTTACGGCTAGATATTCACGTCGGTGAAAGAGAAGACACCATTGACGACATTCAGCAAGAAAACCATCAAAAAATACCACTTGCCAACGACTCCCGAAAAGCCGCCGCAGGATATCATGGCCTGCTTGGCATTGATGGTATGTATGCAATCTTTGTTATCTATATTCACGCCATTGACGAGGGTGTGAAACAATAGCGTGAGGTTGCTCGCCCGTTGGCCCACAAGAAGTTTGCGCGCGGTGGGGATTCCGGATTTTGGGCCAAAGTCGAGAGCGAGCTCGACAACCTGTTCGAGACGAATGGTAATATTCGTGGTAGTCCCGCGTGGGCCCAGTAAGTCCCCTGTACACCCTGAGTGTCTGTTACTGATGCTCGTCTCGTAGATGGGAGCAGCAGATCATCGAGGACGACAACAGCAGATATGATCGCGTTAGCACGGAGACAAGCGCACGGACTCAAGCGGAGATTGATGCAGCAACATCCTCCGGTACTACGACCCCAGCAGCCGACGAGGAAGAGGACGACGGCACAGAAGATCGCGACGCAAACCTGGATAGCCTCGGCGACCTGGCTGCCCTCGCTCAGGGGTCCGTAGTTAGACGGCCGTAGACCCTCGCATATCGTAGACCTGTTTTTTCCTAATACCTCCGTTGTATCACACTTGTGGAACTCACTCAGTTCACCGTCCCTGTCGATACGCTGAAAAGTACATAATAATATATTTCCTTTTTTGGGTCATCCGAAACAATCTGCAGCCAACGAGCACACTGTTGGCATTCGAAGAGGAACTTGTTGGATTCCCAAGGTGTGGACCATTGGAATCCAATGAGGCGCTAAATCAATGGAATCCGCTAGCGGCCCATTGGAATCCGACGGTCATCAAACCCGTCAAATTCCGAAGACTCCCGGGATAGCCGTGTATCACCTCCCCAGACTTAGCCGACGGGCTTGCCAAAACGGCTTGCGCCGCTTAGCGGAGTTTGAATTTGGCTGTGCGGGCTTGGACGGCTTGGCTTGGGGCGGGGCTTGACTTGGGCTCGCTTAACACCAAAAATTACCACTGTAAGTAAGTCATGGATATCTGGTGCTCAAAGCCTCCATGCTCATCTCCATCGCTCCCAGTATCTTCACATCGCCTCTCTCCCCATCAGGGCTGACTTGCGCACCCATAAAACACGCCCTTCAGCATCCGACGTCACGCCACATGGTGACCCTTTCCTGCTCCGTATTTCAGAGTCTTTAGTGCTAATTTCGATGGAATATCCTTACTTGGTTGATCAAGATTGTCTCGTAATATACAGTTCCCAAATACCTGCCGATGTGATTTGCAAAACGCGAAACGCAAACTCAGTTCAGTCAGATTCCATATTTAATACCTCGATTCCAATGTCTCT
Source organism: Mycena olivaceomarginata (assembly GCA_029378375.1). NCBI lineage: Eukaryota > Fungi > Basidiomycota > Agaricomycetes > Agaricales > Mycenaceae > Mycena > Mycena olivaceomarginata. The sequence goes on along the minus strand of JARKIC010000225.1, from coordinate 301,809 downwards.
TGCAAGTCATGAAAATAATACAACGCCCGACAACGGACAGTACCTGATTTGCCTCGTGACGGTGCTGACCGCGGTTGGTCAAGGCAGGCCATTGGGGCGAGTTTTTCCCTCTTTCTCTCATTCTTCCAGCTGATTTTTGTGCGTTTTGAAGGCTTCCTTGATCAGTTCTATCGCGCCACTTGTGGTTCGACGCGTTAATGCCCCCACTCTTGCATGACTTCTTTCGATCGGGTTTGGCACGGTTCACCGGTTTCTCGTCGCCTACTTGATTATCCCCTTTGCCCTTCAACGCGCCTTTGACCACGACCAGAAATGTTGACGAGGTATCAAATTGTCGGTTCAGTGCAATTTTCCTTGCCATGTTCATCGCAAGCCGGACGCAAGCCTATTTGCTCATTGGCCGCATGTGACACAAGCCATTCTGCTCGAACCCAAGCCCAGACTTAGCTGACGGGCTTGCACAACGGGTTTGCGCCGCTTAGCGGAGTGTTATTTTGGCTGTGCGGGCTTGTGGCTTGGCTTGACTTGATCTCAGGCGCTTACACCGAGCTTTCTCAACATTGATAACCGTTGATAACTCTCTATTAGGCCCTCTGCACCATTTCCCACCATCACCAGAGCCTCCTCGTCGTCCTTCTGCTTCTGACAACTGCCTAAGTTTGGCTTTGCGCCGCGCCAAAGCCATGATACTCGTTCAAGCTCATTACATCGCCGTTATTTCAAGTCTTCGAAATATTTGTATATAAACTCCGTCCAGACCATCAACGTCACTTGGTTGCAACCATTCTTTGAGAAATGGCTCACCAAATTCACAGCTTGCAACGTACAAAGTGCCAACCACCCCGCTTGCAATCTAAGAACTGTAGCCTCCAGTGCAACATTTGCGAGATGGAGTCTACATCAATATACACGGTACCCGAGCCGCCGTGAGGACCATATCCAAGTCATGCAGTTATTTGCGACTGCAAAAATTGGGGCAAAGCATCGCCACGGGAAGATCTGACTCGATTCTTGAGTTGCGCTAAGGTAAACACCGTCCGAGCCTTTCATTTTCATGCTCGTCGTTGAACTGGCCTTCTCACTTTTTAAGTTTGTGGTGTTGGAAAACTTCTGCCGCATACCACAGGACAGCGTGTTCCCTCCAGCCGAAGGTTTCCGAGGGTGGGAACATTAGAAACAGTCAACAACCGACTAAGATACGGTAACATTTGGATAGGATATGGAGATAGAAACTCACAACTGAGCGGCCATTGTATCACGGCATCTTCTACGAAAAATATTCTGCCCAAGTCGTTCCAATGGATCCCCAGGAAGAAACACAAGTACGTTGGGGAGGGTAAGCCCGTTTGTGCAAGTTGTATCAAGCCCAAGCCATTTGCTTCCTTTCAACATTAGGTCGAGTAAGTACTCGTCTTAGTCTTTCTGTCGTTACTCTTGGTGTAAAGAGCTGGTCAGTGATCTTACACTCCAGTTCTATGCCTTTCTTACATAGAGAATGAGCACGGTAGCCTCAGACAGCTAAGTACGCCCAAATGCACAAGCCAGCTTTGCACGCCAAAAATGTCACTTTTGGCAAAACTGATACTGTACCAAAACACAACACAAAGGTAAGAGACCTTAATCTGATGGAAGAACACCAGCATCCCTCTTAAAAATGTCTAAAATATCGACAAGCCCATCGCAAGCCCGTTTGTCTGATGCCATCAGACAAACGGGCTTGTGTTCAACTTGTCAAGCAATATCGACGAGATTTTCAACCTGTGCACTGAAATTGTTGGTCAGATCTCGTTTAGTCAACTTAAGGATTGATTTTGAGTGGTAGCATTATGTTACTGATGCTCGTTTTCGGTATGAACATTTTTACGGCCAAAATCAAGCCCAAGCCCGTTTGTCTGATGGCATCAGACAAACGGGCTTGTGCTCAACTGGCATCACACCGTCGGGCTTGCGTATCGGTACCCTCAAGATATCATCCCTTGGGTATAGACCAGCCTTTAAATCATCTATGGAACGACCGTGGAGTATTCACAGCGCTCAAAGATGCCCGAGGCAGGGTTTGAAAGTTGTGAGTGTAATATCTTCAGCATTCAGTCCCCTTTCCTCCTCCGAAATGGCCATAGATTTAGTGCAGAGATGGCGCACAAATAACTGTGTGACATGACTTGAAAGTTCCCATTATAGTAGAATAGTAACATGTTTTTTTTTTTCAGTTGCTTAAGTTACTGTTTGAAATCGGCGCGAGTTGGCCGTAAACAATTGTCATGGAGGAACAAGCGTCCAAAGGAGATGTAGCATTACTGGAGGAATCTATTAAGCGCGACAAGCCCGTACTTTTATGCTAAATTGACAATGTTGGCCTGGGTCATCCCTAGCGGCGGCCGCGAAGCATCACATCAGTTACCCAAACCGTGGAAAAAATGACAACCCCGGGAGATAGACATTTAATAGACATGGCGGGGTCACTCAAATAAATTGGATAGTGCATTGGTAGTGAGTAATACACGCAAGCCCGTTTCTCGGCTAAGCGAGCAAATGGGCTTGCCAAGCCGACAAACGGGCTCGCAAGCCGATCTGCCGGGCTTGGGCTTTGATCTACAGCCAAATCCAAGCCCAAGCCCGAACAAGCCCGTTGGCGCGGGCGCAAGCCCATTTGGCAAGCCGAAAAGTGAACTCTCATGTCAAAAGTCAAATTCAACCTCGGCCTTTAGGCTACCCTAGGAAGAGAGGGAGGGAAGAGGGAAGGACTCCGGAGATGATCAAGGCATCACATCCACCCCCCGAGGTGAGCGTGATGTGCCAGGAGATGGGCACAGACTCACGAAGTTACGGCCCGATCCTGAGTCACCTGGTTGAAATCCTACCGTAATCTGTCTGCACCGTTTATAGACAATGACATTCGGGCGCGGTCCCGTTAAGAAATATTAATCGAAGGAAGACTCAAGAGCAATCGAAAGACGCCTATCTTAACACCATCGAGCTTAAGAGCGCTTTACGCAAGTATTTTGGGTCGACTTTATCCCGAACTAATCAAATTAAAGGAGAGACTCCCAGCCCGGCCCGCCTCTTGTCGAGCTTCGGTGCATGGAACGCTCGCGCAATTTCCATCCGGGCCGCCCTCAGCTGGCCACATGGCCGTGATACCTCGAGAGCGTTCATATTAAATTGGATGCCGGGCGTGACTTTCCTTCTCTTCAATGTCTCGCCCCTACCCTCACAGCCTTCCTGGAATTTCTATGCGCGACGCCGGGAGAATCGAAGTTCACGGGCCAGCACCACCCGTCGCTACCTAGAAAGCATTGCACCGTTCAGCACAACCACAACGGCGCCGATGACTCTGCACACATTCTGAAGGCCTTCAAAGACTGCGCAACCGATTCCGTTATCACGTTCCTACCCGCAAACTACTCTGCGTACACGCCCATTACACTCGCCGGACTGAGTCAATTTCCGTCTCTTTGCAAATGTGGCGGGATTTAAAAGCAAACAGACAACGTCGTCATCCATTTGAACGGAAACCTGTTGCTTCCCAACAATATAACAAAGGTTCAGCAGGAAATGAGCGTTACGACGAACCAGCCGAACGTATGTTTTTTCGCTTTCGTTATTGCAACGGTACCCATGTTCAAACAGACAATTGCGACTCCTTGGTTTTACTTCCACGGTAATACTATTTTATCCTGCGGTAAATTATGTTGAGCTCTTTCAAAGGCAGCAACGTCCAGCTCATCGGTTCCACCGACTTTGAATGGGGTAGATTCTATGGATTCGGTAACCATTGGTGGGACTTGGGAAACCAAGTCGGTATTTCCCGCCATCCCGCTCTCCCAGGCCTGACCAAATATCATTTTAGACACTCCGGCCATACCTAGCCACGTTCAACGTGACGAACGGTTTTTTTCCTTGACAAGCGCTGCTCTTCAACAACTTATATCATTCCATGAAGGTTTGATGCGCAATCTCAAGGTCAGCTGGAGGCTGCTACTTGTCATGTGCTTGGCATTCCGTTAAACATTCAGTCACAAGGTTATCAAACCTGTCGCCTGGGGTTGGAATCTGCCTGGAACGAATCTTCGAGTCGAGAATCATTTCATGGATGCTGCACCGGATAATGGGACGCGCTGGAACACGGTTGTATGTGGTCCGTTTTTTTTCTGGTTTTCGGCAAAAACTGATGAGCGCTGGGGCTATTAATTACAGAGCTTCCCGTTTAACACGTAAGTTGCTCTCTTCAAACCAGAGACATGGTTTGAATCGGAAACGACGCACTTTCCAGCGACGGTAGAAAAATAATGACCCCAGTTCATTACCATTCTTAATTTTGTGTAGGGATCAATATCTCCGGACAAAACATCACCGTGGACGGGTACGGGTCTCCTTCAACTAGAGTATCGCATGCTTACTTTCCTCCAGATACTACGGCCGCAATGGCGACGACTGTATCTCTGTGATCAATGGAGCACGAAACGTCTTCGCGACCAACGGCTTCTGCGGATTCTCTTCTCATGGTCTGAGCATCGGGTCTTTGGGAAAAGGCGGCTCCTTCCAGACAATAAGAATCCAAGCATTTCGAATTGATACGATTTTTTTATTCAGCATGCATCACTCCGGTGTGTTGGAATTTCGTCCAGGGTGGAGACGCGACGCAGAGCATCATCTTCGATCTCTATCCAGGGACAGGTTCGTTGAAGTTTATTCCGTCTGGGATGAACTCAACATCATTACTGCCATTAGCGGTCAATATCTCGGTGGGGAAGATCGATGTTCATCCATTCGAGAAGCCCGCAAATGAGACGACTGTCATCTGTGACCCGGCGACGCTGGCTCCCGGCGAACAATCGACTTTGGGATTCAATTGTACTCGGGGACCTTATGTTGCGACTCCGATTGTTTAATTTAACTCGTAGCAATGCAAAGAACAAAATATTCTAACGTTATTTTGCCAAAAGATCTGGGGCTCGTTGCGACTTGCACTACATGGGGATTTTTGATTGGAAACCTGTTCTGAAACTTTGGGAAACCTAAAGTCATTTTTGATTCTGCACCAGTGCACCTGCCCCAGAGAACGTCGAGAGTGCCTTCTTGTCTTAAATCACCAGTGCTAGTCACACCGGAAAATGAATAGTCTCACCTATAGTGAATTTGTAACTGAATCTTATGGTTTCACTGCTACAGTGAAATTGCAACTTAATTTCAAGACTAGTACAATTTGAATCTGTAGACGAGGTTTATGTATTCAGCTCCGATATCAGTGCGTTTGAATTTTTAAGTTTCAGAGACAAAATCACCAGACTCGAAAGTGTGGATGAAGTTCAAAGTTTCACGAACAGATTCAACCACTGCGAAGCTAAAGGATTCAGCTTGCCCGAATTTGTGTGTGAAAACAATAGATTCAATTACAGATTCAGCGACGGTGAAACTATAAAATTCGATTACAGATTCGCCACGGAGTGGAATTGTAAGTGAAATTTTAAAATTCACTGCCTGTGAAATTGTTCTGCAGACGGTCTGCAGTACCTCTGCAGACGTTCTGCAGTCGGTCTGCAGTTGGGCGGCGGTCGGTCTGCAGCTCATTTGAAAATCAATATATCACATAGCAAATACATATGTATATGTATATGATACGAGACATGCGACAGCAAAATACAGACAGGTAGGTTGCTACATTTCAAGGATGGTTCCACAAGTTACTTATGAAATTTAACTTGGTCTGCCACAAGTAACTTGCGGCTAACTTATGGCTGAGTAAGTTAAATTTACAAGTACCGTAAAGTACAAGTTAGAACAAGTAACTTACAAGTAACTTGTAAGTAACTTGTAAGTTAGATCAAAGTAAGTTTAATCGTGTTTACTCCAACTAATTTGTCGTTAAATTAAGGCGACTAGAGAACCACCGGACAATTTCGAGGCGGCCAAGTCAAGTACTAATGTATAATGCTGATACAGGGACACTCAGATTCTGTCCTAGACATTAATTTCGGGGCTCCGAAGCCTCATAAATATTGAAATACTGAGTTTGCATCCACATAGCACACATTGAGTCGTCTCAGGCCATGATCCTGTCCCTTTGCACCTCTTTCCGACTGCAACACGAAAACTGGGTCCGATTGATCGTAAACGTTAGCACTGGCGGGGGATTGATGCGATCTGATCGCAAGTTAGTTTGTCTGATCTAACTTGGCACGCAAGTTAGCTTGCAGCGAACTTCAGCTAAGTTCCGGAAACTTATTGACTTGACTGTGTGTTACTTTTAGGCTGATTATTAAGTTTCAAAGAGATGGAGGCTGTAATTTTCAACGCGGTCCACGGTTGGTTCAACTTGCGAGGCCCACCAAGAGTCGGGATCGAAATACTTCGGTCTAAGCACCCAGTGAATCCAGGGTTCCCCAATATTGTATAAGGTGCCTCCTATCTGGAGAGGTGATATAGCCCTATATTAAATAGAGCGTGCTGGCATCGGAGCATGCTGCATCTGGCACAATTTTTTATTATACAGGGCCACTTCCCTAGTTATCTAGGGTTTTCAAACCGTTAATACCGATGGTCCTGTATCTGTGAAATAGGCCCAGGAAAAATCAAATGATTGGGTTAGAAATATCAGAGACTCAGTGTGGGTTCAGACACAGCAGTGCTGGTCTGTAAGATGTCTCCATGTTGAGGTCTCAGAAGCGCCTGGGAGATACTGAGAAACACTGAAGTTTGAAACTTTGTCCTAACGGGCAATGGTGAATAATACTCAATGGCAAAGTTGTCACTCAACCAGAATATTGGGCTCAAGGTGAGGTGGAATTTCAACGGTATTCTCTGAGCCCTCATGGAGAATAGTCAATTATATATGGCTTGTGAGGATAAAGGAGCCACCTTGTGGCATCTGTGAACCAGGAAGTGAAGCAGATCCTCCAGTATCCCCAGTGCCGCACTGTACTGGAATAGCACTTATAGATATTATCCGTGAGGCTCAGACATTGGGGAACAGTCTGTCCAAGAACCTCGATTCAGGGTCCGTCTATGATGTTCACATGATCCCCAGAGAGAAGTAGGTGACCCGCAAAGTTAAAAGAAAGTTAGATTCGCACCCTGTGAGAAAACTTAAGTTGACTTGTGGCACGTGTGCCGAGGCTGGCACAAGTAAGTTTGCCCAAGTTACTTTTTATGGACTCCCAGGTGACCTAGGATCGCAATAGACACCAATTGCAGTCATATTATCCTTGTGCATCCCTTTCAATGTACCCCAGATGTCTCCTCAAGTCTCAACTGGGCTGAACAGGCGAGCTTGGCGGTAACTTGATGCCATCTGATGGCCCATTACTTTTTCTGATCTAACTTGGCTCACAAGTTAGCGTAAGTTAACTGCAAGTTACTTACAGTTAACTGCAGGTTACTTGAAGTTACTTGCAGTTAGCTTCAAGTTACTTACGGTAAATCAAACTGAACTTCAAGTTATCTTGCTCAATGTTCATTCGACTCCTCATTAGGTTAGCAAGGATGCCGAGGCTGTCATGCCAGCCAAGCCAAGGCAGCCGTGAGCCAAGTATCAACAACTTGTTGGCTTTGGTGTGTGATGGGCCACGGGAGAAAGTATATTGAGTTTTCATGATATATATGTAAGTGTCCTGCAGCTGTATAATGTTGCTGTCTGAGCACTCCCGCCAATATCAACTTCTTCTCCCGATCACATGTTCATCATGCACAAATTACGCCGTTGTCGGGGCTAATAGTGAGCATATAATACCCCTGCTGTGGGGACAGGGTAATGAGACCAAATGAGCTTGAATAGCCTTAATGACAATCAGAAACCTTGAATTTCCATCCAGAGAAGGATCAGATTGCCAGGATTGTTCACTAAAATCAAACCCTCACACATTGAGCAAACAGCTCAGTGCCGGTGATCTTGTCATGCCGAATGAGGCTTTCAGCTCTATGCCATCAAAAGTTGGAAAGCTATTCGGGCTCTTATCCATAAAGGACTCGTCCCTTGCTCGTCATGTACTCGCCGCTCTTTGTGGCACTGTAAACAACTAGTTCAGTTGACTCCGAGGGTTTCGGCAGCTATATACAACATAATTAAAGATTAACTGCAGTTGAGGCCAATATGAATACAGTTAGAGGTGCTTTAAAGGGAGTATCGAAAAAAGGTACTTGGGTGACCCGCACCCGTTAGTTTCGAGACCGTGGGAAAACTTCAGTTAACTTGCGGCACGCGTGCCGAAAGGGGCAAGTTCCGCACAAGTTACTTTTCACAAGTACTTTTTACGGACTCCATTTCAAGATATTGATAATCAGGTTGGGCACAAGACTTGGAGGACCTGTGCGGTGCAGCGTTCAGCACTTTCAATATATGTAGGAACTTTGCTATCAAATTTCATGTTATTCTTCCACTCTCCCTGGGTGGACAGAGTTGCATCTCTGCGAGTGATCTGTTTCGGACGCTTTTGATAGAAATCCTCACACGCTGGACTCCACCACCCAATGTTCAGTCCAAATTTTTCGAAGTATATTGGGTGCGGCCACCAAGAGATAGTGGATGTTTGTCTGTTGCCGGGTGCGTTGAGATCGCGTTGCCCTTATTCAGGTCAGTGAAGTGTATTGACAACGAACGAAAGAAAGCCACCTGTAGCAACATGGTAGATACCACAGATCAAGTCCAGTTCCTCGGCGCTCAGCTCGTCATCCCAATACAGTTCGTTGGACCGCAGGTTTCGAAAGCATATACTGTGTTCTGTAACATCGTCGCTTGGCCCCAGCAACACATCCTCCGAAAGCAGTGCAGCTTGGGCGATCCGCCCGACAACATTGCCATAGCGAAGAGCAGCATGCCCTCGAGTTGTCATGAGAAACCTATCGCGATTGCCGAGTATCTCGATGGAAAGCCAAAGTAGCCTCCAGCTCGTCGAACCAGGCCATCTCGACGCCAGCGGACCTTGCGACTTGACAACGCCAGTCACTGGGGCCCATCCCATCCAGTAGCATGAAGAACATGGCCAGTGTCCCAATCAAAGGCAGAAAGCCATAGATTGAGTGTAGTGCAATGCGTTGTGCCGTGGCTTCGCTAAATCGATGTTTTTCATATCCAAAGCGGTAAGGAGATGCGAAGCCGACAATGCGCGGCGTCTGGGTCAAGCAGTGACTGGGCATGGCGCCACTGACCGCTCACATGTTGTACTCCAACGCCTGCCATTCTTCAATAACGGAGGGGTGCAAACCCCAACCCGCCCTCGGGATATTCTAAGATCTGTAGGGTCGAAAACGTGCAACGCAGACGGCCAAGGAGGGGGCCATTCCACGGCTCCCCCTTTGGAATAAACATTGCATATAGGGTTTGGGGGGATACAAATGAGGGTGACCAGAAGTTGCCCATCAGGTCATGGGGCTGGAGAGGTGGGGCCTCCTTTTTGGTAGGGATGTGGCGGATAAAGGTCGGGTCGCCATGGTGCACCATACAGAACTCGCCACGAGAGCGTACGGCGCCGAGCAGGTTGCCTTTCATCTGGAGAGATCATTGAGAGGGAGACGTGCATATTGGAATCGAAAACTTACCGGTACCGAGGGCGACCAGACATTCGGGGCACCCTGGTTAAGCTTCAGGACATGAGAGTGGGGTGCAAAATGAGCCCATGTACACTTACTGTCGAGTTTTCAGACCCCTGATTCATATTTGGACCGAATCAAGTGTCGGACTGCAGGATGAAGAGCACCCTTCAGGTTTTCAGATTGAGAGAGAGTCTTGTAAACTGTAGGATGACAAGCACCCTTCAGTTTCGCTCTTGTCTTGAGCTGAGTGCTGCAGGATGAGGATGTGAACGAGATAGCCGAATGCTGTGAGCCGAATGCTGCAGGATGAGAGTGAAGTACAATCAGTGGCTGTGTGTGAAGCCCACGTGGAGGCTGATCTCGTGCTGCAGTCACGTCGCGTCACTGGCAGGTCACATCCTGCAGTTTCACAAGTCGCTCATCGGGCCGCAGTATTGTTCCATCCCTGCCTTATTCCTGTATAATGGTGGGTCGATTTTCAGGCACGTGCAAGGGCTCTGTAGGCTCAGGCGTACTGTAGTATTATGACCACTAGTTCACGGGGTGTCACCTGTCACCACAAAAGTTCACTGGATTGAAAGTTCACAGCTCGGCAATCAGCCAAAAATTCCCATAAAAGGTAATCCGGCAAACACCGGAGCGAAATTTTGCAATTTTCTAGGCCTATTTGGGCCAGGAAAACTCATTGTCACCGTCACCGACCTTGATTAGTTCAGTTCACAGGCCTCTGTCACCCGTCACCTGAACTTCCAGTCGTAATACTACAGTATACGGCGTTTTGATCTATCACAGGTCCCCTGATTAGCGGTGAGCGGTGATGTATCAAACCCCCTAAGCTAGCGGAGGTGCTGATACATCACCTCAGCTTCCTTGGCCGCACGTGCACACGCCTCACCCGATTTCGCCGCTCACCACCTTCGCTCGCTTGGCCCGCTCTCCCGCCAAATTGATGGCGCTCGGACATGCACCCAAAATGGTGCGTTGTTTACACTTGTTACTTGCCAATCGTCCTCCATCACTGCATTGCTCTTCCTCTTCCCGCTGGCTCCCCCTGCCCTCTGCACCCAGCCCTTGCTCGGTGCTTTTACTATGTGATTTTTCCGAGTCCTAGCTACCTCAATCTCGCTCTCCGAGCCAAGGGGGTAGCAAAAAAAAAATTAAGCATATCATGCCAAATTTTGTATTTAAGCCTTGGGCGGGGGGACCGACCGACCACGGCAATCACCGGCTGATGGGATCAAGGCGATTTATCACAAAGCAGACCATTGACTGCATGAAAGAGCGCATAAATTGTATATCAAGCATATATAGCCATGGCAGAATTTTATCTGCAGTCTTATGTACAGGCTTGACGACAAAAACAAAGGAGCTCAGCCAATTTTCAAGCTCGTGCTCAACCCACATGTTCAACTTTTACAACCTCAGCTGACATGCTTGTCCTCGCCTTTCTCGCCTTGAATTCCGGCGCAGGGTCCAAGAGTCTCCTAGGTCATGTCTCATGAATGTATAGGCAGTGGTTTAATCCCTGGTTGTTTGTACATCAGCTAGCAGCTAGCACATCACACTAGTGTAGCCTCGTGCTACAGTCAGCAGTTAGGGCTCGCTCTGAATCTCCTTTATATCACCTAACAAGTGGTCTGCATACTAGCTAGGATGCTAGTAACAAAAGAAGTGCTAGTTGCTTCCCGTTGTATAAAATACTGGTCATAGGAAATCGCAAAATTAGCCCTAGATGCCGCGCATTTATGTTACGCCGTTTCAACGCAGTCACAGGCTGTTACTCGTATCTAATCCACCGCTTTAAGAGTGTGTCACCAGCCTTCGCATTCCACTTCTGAATCGCCCCCCGCATGCTCAGTGTGTCACTCGGCCACACAATGTCAATTTGATCTTTCCAGGTCCCTCAAGCTACGCGGTATGTGGGGGTGAAATTTTCACCAGTGTTGTGCAATTTCAATGCCGCTGATCCAGTCTTATAAGCCGCTGACGGTTTATCCAACTCCACGTTACCCTTCCGGCCCATGCACTTGGCCGTCAATATTTCAATTGAAGTTTTCTATTTTCTGCGAGAACGTAAGGGCTTTTGATACTCTAATCGACTTATGAATACTAACAGACTCTTGAAGAGACTCTTTAAATCCCCGGGCGCCTTCTCTGCGAGCATGGCACGTCTATCCGTACGGCAGATGTCATTTTATTTTCGTGGGCGAAGTAGGTATCAATGTAATTATTAGAGAGTTTGTGCAAAAGCCGCATGCGGCCCATGCGGCTTTTGTTTTCCTATCAATGATGTATTTGATCCTTGTGTAGATGCCGTAGAGTGCTTTGGAGGCTGTCGCTTATTGATCCGGCATCAGGCGGGTGGGGCAAGTGTGGGAAATGGCCTTTTTTTGGCAGCATCACGGCCATAGCCGCACAGCTGTGGAGAAGCCAAATAATGACGTCAAAATGATGCACATCATGGTTGGTAAGTGGTTCGATATACAGTATAGCACCTAATTCAGTAGTATTTCATCAAAATGAATATAGATACACTCATCAAACTCTCGATTTATCATGCGGCTTTGGACAATGCACAAAAGCCGCATGCGGCCCATACGGCTTTTGCACAAACTCTCTATTTCCCTAGGTGCTCGCACGTGAACGCTAAGATGGAAGTTGATTATACCACTTCTCTGGTATTCAGCTGAGGTTGGGAGGTATGTTTTGTTACAGTCCGAGTTTCTGATGCTCCCCGACCACTCTTCATTCAGTCGTTTCATTTTAACCGGTTATTGCCTTGCACCGTTCTGATTTTGCAGTCACTAACCAATCCTGGCAGTGCGCCTTCTGATGGCAGCCTCCTTAGGCACGCCGGACGCTGCCAAACGTGACTAAGTCGGCTGGTGCAAAGGGTGCGATCCGACTTGCGCATTAGACAGAAACTTGATTTACAGCACGGATGACTGTTTTTATCCAAATCGAATCAACGTCTTGAATATCCCTACTTCTCCTCCGGCTAATCCCATGTAGCATTTGGTGGTCTGCATTTTTTGCCGGAGCGAAGCGAAGGCATGTCTTTTTGCGATGTATTCGATTCCCCAATGAGAATATACTCTTCTGGATCCAAAGACAGCGCATTCTACCCTTGGACTCGCCTCTGCTTCCTCGTCTTTGTGTCACCACAAGGTGCCTTATAATTGGCAGCTCTCCGGCGTTTTCAAATCTCCGGCCATGGACAAAGATATCTCTTTGGTTGTCTTAGTATTACGACCGGTATTCGTGCACTCCGTCTCTCAAGGTACATTGCGATTGCCCCGCTCTGTAGTCCTGCGATTCCCACCCTCCAACTCAGGTCGTTGCCGGGCGTTCTCTGAAGTCTGTTTACTTCACGACTGAGAGGCTTTGTAATTGTGGATAGCTGTAATGCTCTGGGCGCCGTTTCCGATGTCTCGCGAATTCCAATTCCGGTCAAACTTGTTCTTCGGCGTCGCTCGAACGCATAGGATTTAGGTATCTCAACTCAATCCCTAATAACATTCCATCTACCAATTATCGCCTGCTTCGTGTTCTATGATCCTCGCTAGTCGTGTACAAAGACGCTGCTCGCCCCTACTTGGTGCGATTGAGCCCACATCGAGTAAAATGATTCCTCTTTCTAAGGCTTATCATCCCTCCCTTCAAGTCTAACAATTTCACTACTTTTTCCAGTAGTTCCCGTCTTACTTGCACTGCTACTCGCAGCAGATGCCACCACGGCGCTGAACTTCGCTGCTTCAAAGTGGATATGGACGCAGACAATTAATACCAACGCCCTTGTTGCATTCCGAAAAGACTTCACGCCCCCCTTGGGCAAAGCTCTCGTTGCCGCCGCGATCCGCACCGCCACAGACATCCTGGCTAGCGGAGCGAAGGACTACTGTAGTATTACGACCACTAGTTCAGGTGACGGGTGACGGAGACCTGTGAACTGAACTAATCAAGGTCGGTGACAGTGACAATGAGTTTTCCTGGCCCAAATAGGCCTAGAAAATTGCAAAAATTCGCTCCGGCATTCGCCAGATTACCTTTTATGGGAATTGTTGGCTGATTGCCGAGCCGTGAACTTTCAATCCAGTGAACTTTTGTGGTGACGGGTGACACCCCGTGAACTAGTGATCGTAATACTACAGTATCTTGTCATCGGTCACAATTTGGATACACCAGGCTCTACAATTCGACGATAAATAGTTGAAACTACCCTTTGGGATTCTAGCTTTCCATTCGCCAAGAGCATGCACTATGCAGTGGTACTCTCCGGTAGACGAGGTTGCGCAGGATCATGCACGTGTGGAATCGTACATCACGACGGCAACAATTGGTGAGTGACGGAATGTGTTCCAATACTTTGGTTGACGCCACGGCCGTGGCGCCTTCCGGCCATTCACTGATTTCTGCAAGCGAGAATACCACTCCGGCGCGAATGGACAGGTCCGGATGCCTACGTTGGTTCAGCATCAGTATTATCGAACCTACGCTATTACAAGGACATACCCAATGAGCGAGACGAGCGCTCCGCATACCTTCAATTCCAAAATTGCGCCCACTGTAGACTTGTGATGCGCGAGGTTCCCAAGCATTTTGCATGTCCACTCCCGAGCTGCGTTGTTTGATAACTCGAGAAGCTCCGGGATACATTGCTGTGCTTTTGCATTCACAGCATCCTGCGCGCCATCCAGCCATTCGGTCAACCTGGCTAGCGTGTAGATCGCGCTCTCGACTATCTCTTCATCTCGGTTCCTGATCACACGTCACAACAAATAGATTCGAGCACGGATCATTGGCACCGACCTTAGAAGCGTCATAAGCTGAACGCAGGGCTTCACCTCCAAGACAGTCGCCGCTGTATGCCTGTGCTGGGCGAGCTGCCGCAATGTCCTGCATGCCCATCTTTGGGCATCAGCATAGGGAGAATCAAGCAGCTCTTTAACGTAGATTAACATGTTGTTCCTCACTGCAGGGTTCACACTGTCAGGGTGTTTGATTACCCCTGAAATGGCGAATATCGCGCTATCGATTATGTCCTTGTCCTGGTCCCTGATCCTTTAAATTTCCGATGAACACTCGGTCCAAGGAGCATCATCGGAACTTACTGCAGCATAGAAACTATTTTCGCGGGAATATCCGTCTCCAGAATAGCCGCCGCCACCATGGGAGAGTTGTGTGTCAGCCGTCCCAACATCCAGCACGTCCATTTGAGGGTCAGGTAATTTGCCGAGCCAAGCAGTTCCAGCACACACTCCAGGGCCTTCGCATCCAGCGCAGCATGCATTCCATCCCGCCAATGGGTCATCTCAGAGAGCGCGAATACTGCGTTTTCGATAACGTGGGTATCTTCGTCGCTGATTCAATATCAACGAAGGGACCCGCGGATTCCCAGATATTCTCACTCACCGTAAGAGGAATACCAGGCGGACGGCCGGATTTAACGCCAGAATGGCCGGTGCTGTGGACTCGTGGTGCACCAGCTCCCCGAGAGCTTTGCAGGCCCATCTCCGGGAATTATGGTTGGGTGAGTCTAGCACTTCTACGACGCGATCTAATAATATTTCGTTTGCTACAGCTTCCGCACCATCCTGGAATTCGGCCATTCTAGCTAGTGCGAATATTGCTGTCTCGATAACGAAGATGTTCTCATCACTAATTCCATATTAGAACTTGATTCAAGAATGAACAAATAATTCCAACTTGCCGCAGAAGGGATAGCAGCCGCTCGTAGAGTTTCATCTGCGTAATTAGCACGATGGTGGCCTTGTTGGACGACAGAAATGCTAGCATTTGACACGTCCACCTCCGGGTGTGGTGATTCTGTGAGTCGAGCAATTTGTTGACGTGGTCCCAGATATTTGTCTCCACAACTACCTGCGCCGCGTCTTCGTTTTCGGTAATCACGGATAGGGCAAATGTCGCACTCTCGACAACATAGGGATCTTCGTGTCTGGTCCAATATAAAACCGTCTCTGGGAATAATTACTCAAACTCACCGCAGAAGCGATACCAGCCGTTCGCAGGGGTTTTGAGCTAAGGCGGCAATTGCTGGATACTCGTGCTTCGCAATCTCTGCAAGCATCTTGCACGTCCATCTCCGAACCTGAACGTTCGGTGACTCCAGCAGCTCTGTCAGGCGGTCAAGAATTTTGGCGCCCACGGCAGCCTGTGCGCCCTCTTGCCACTCAGTAATCCATGAGAGTGCATAGATAGCACTTTCAAAAACATTACTGTCTTCGGAACTGAATCCCTTCAGTCATCAGTCAATCCTACTTTCACAACTGGGTCCTCACTTCAAGAAAGCCACGATGCGTTCACAAGGGTATACCCGCAAGACAGCCTCCACAGACGACTCATGGTGTGCCAATTCACCTAGGAACTTCCATGCGGCACTCCTGAGTGGGGCGTTTGACGATTCAAGCAGTTTCTGCAACATCCTCAGATGCAAGTGATCCCACCACGGCCCGCGCGTCTTGTTCCAATACAGCTCTTCGGTCAAGGTCGTGAAGGATAGCCGTCTTCGTCGAGGATCTCAAGTACTTATATCTGCAAGGTGCATCAGTCATATGTATGACAATGAGAGGCCACGGATAACGATACGCGAGGTAACTTGAGTAAATATCCATGCTCGTTCCAGAAAGGGGGGTATTGCGGTTCTTCTTGATGATGCTCAGTGCCTTTCGGTGGTGCATGAGTTTCAACAATGGCTTCACGATTGCATGGATGGAGATGGTTGGGCCTGTAGGGTTGCTATCCGACCACCAACTGTGGGCGCTCTGTGGTGTCGGCGGACGAGTTGTCCTTGGTGGGACGGAGGACACGGCAGAAACTGGAGTGCCTCCCCAGCGATACATGAGTTTTATCAAAGGCTTGGCGATTGCATGAAGGGGGATGGTCGCGCCTGTTGGGTTGCTGTCTGACCACCAGCTGTGTTCGCTCTGGGGTGTGGGCGGGCGTGTGGTCCGTGGTGCCATGTGGGGGCAAGCTTGAAGGGAGGTGTGTGGCACCTCTATTATTAAAATAAACCGGCGGATGGCGGTGTGTTACGAGGCAGTTACATCCCTCATCCAAATTCGGGACGGACGCTTTTGTCCGCATTTCAATGGGGTTTATGCGCTACTCATAACTAAAACCAGAGTCTTCAGCCATTGGCACGTTCTACGGAGCAATTCAAATTCTCATTCTTATAACTCCGATGTGGAGTCTGACCGCCGGGTACAGATTACGGGAACACTCAAAGTATGAGACGGGAGATCCCCGATCGACAAAAATCAGATTTCGGGAACGCCGTGAGACGAAATTGAGCAGGAGGAATTGCCAACGATTTGTATTGACCTATGTATGCATAGCAGTCCAGGATTTCCTGAATTCAGCTTCATTCAAAACTCTCAAAGATAAAAGTCGATATTCGTGGGTCCATCAGAGGCAACATGAGTGTCATTCCGATATTATTGTTATTGTTATTACTTCACTCGTATCTTAAGCAGATGTGGTGATTTCGTATGTACATGTTTTTCTCCTTCCAATTTGTACCTTTTTTCTCTCGACCACCCGTCCATTCCAGTGTCTCGGTCCCCTTGAGGCTTTTGTTTTTTCTCACCAGCTCCAAGGCACGCGCACGTTGGCGGTCTAATTACCTTTTGCTCTTCGGATTCACCCCATAGATCAAAGATCGTTATCCCCAACCTCCCCGATCAGCCGTTCAAGATCCGCTCAAAAGAGGCAGTGTCTCCCCTGTGTCCTTTTGTGTTAGGGTTAGGGTGAGGGCCCATAAATAATATTCCAATCACTAACAGCATACAGTCAGATAAGCTGTATTCTGCACAGCACCTTCCACCTCGCTTCCATTGGAATCACCTTCCGCCGGCATTCAATGTGGTGCTAACAGGATCTCAGTCAGATAGGATATATTTTGCACAGCGCCTTCTCCTCCCTTCCATTGGAATCACCTTCTTCCGCCTGTTGGTAGGATGTCAGTCAGATAAGCTATATTCTGCACAGCGCTTCCCCTTTGCTTCCATTGGAATCACCTTCTTCCGCCTGTATCGTTGCGGGTTTGCCCGTATTGTTGCCGGGCTGGCAACCATACGCGTGTAAAGGCCAGCAGCACCCGCGAACCCAAGGGTGATCTGGAACATCTAAAGAAAGCCTGCATCTGCCGTGAGTCGAAAGAATTGCGGGATACAACTACTATAGTATATCACTTGCCAGAAGATGGCACGCAGAGCACCGTTTTTTTTTTGGGAAATTTCCAAACCCCAATGAACCTGTAAATAAAATCTCCAAAGACGCTGATGGGTTCCTGGAACTTTCAAAGAGGTCCGATTGGGTGTAGATTGCATGGTATGCAGCTGGACAACACAGGTACTATTTAAGTCTTGTTCTACAGGCCCAAATGTCTATCTTCCCCCGTGATGTGATATTGCAAATTGGATCACAAGTGCTGCCGGGGGGTGCTTGTGATCTATACCCAATAAATCACTCGCACGTTGCAAACACAAACATCATCCAGCCAATGGGACCAATGGGGAAATCTCGAGGCGCTGAAAGTGTACGTGGTCTCTGAGCCCTCACAAAATTTTCCTGGAGTACAAGATATGCCTGCGCTTCGCTTCGGCACCATGGCCCAAAAAATGAAAATAGATCAATGCATTGGAATCGAAAGACCAGTTTACAAACGCTGAAATGAAGGCGGAGAGTGGGGTACTATTCCCATTGCTACGAAGGTTGCAGAGTGCGAATAAGCGTTCGGGGGAGCCGCTGCCCTCGGAACAGGAGGAAAGCGAGCTCCACATGCACGTAAGAGGCTTCCCTCGCCACAAAAGTGTTCGGGAGGTCACTTGTTTGCTTCCCGCATCGACAGTAGGGAGAAAACCTAGGGAAGGAGCTGTGGACAGCATCCAGTTTATATCACGAAGCTATGCCGCAAGCCTACGCGGCTGCAGTTACAAAAACCGGCTGAACTGCAAAAGATGTGCCATATTAGGTTGTTGTTTCAACAGCAGTCAAAAGCTGTTGAACCACGAGATGCGCATGCTCAATGCAGATTGATTTCCGAACCCCGCAGTCAAAGATTTGAGGGGAAGGTCCGTGGCACGCATTCGTCATGTCAAGCCGGTGTGAATTTGAGAACTCGCAGTTGCATCGCCGAATGCCGCCTAAAAGAGAAAGCACAGCAGTATGGCTAAAAGGGGAATCTGGTGGGAGAAGTATGCTATACAAAGCTGTAGAAATAACAGCATCAGAGCAGACACACCAAATAAAGCAAAATTTCAACACCCATGGAAACTCAAATAGATTTCCTAAGAATCTATGTGAAAATCAGTCCTACTGAGATTGTGAAACCAAGCTGCATGGAAACTCAAATAGAAAGCGGAAAATGCAATACCAGAATCAGCTATAAAGAAACAAAGCATTTTGATTGCACTGAAAGGGTCTTTGAATCTTCTAAAATCAGTGCGCATGCCAGCCGCGCTGAAATTCTGAGCCATTTTTGCCATTGGCCGGCTTCCTCCAATGGCAAAAATCCCTCAGGATTTCAGCGCGGCTGAAATGTGTGCTGATTTTATGATTTTCAAAGAGCATTTCAATGCCACTGGAGTCCTTTGTTTCAATACAGCTGATGCTCATGCAGATTCTTACTATTTCTCTTTGAGAATCTATGTGCCTTAGTTTCACGATCTCAGTGGCACTGATATGCGAATAGATTCGTCGGAAATCTATTTGAGTTTCCATGGGCATTGAAATTTTGCTTTATTTGGTGTGAGAGGACGCAAAATGGGGAAGGCTCGAAGGGGATGTGTGCAAATACATCGAAGTGAACTGGGCACCAAATCTTAATAGAATGGTTAATAATTCGAAAGTCACGGGTCACGCACCCCTCTGTAGACTGTCGATGTCGAAATTTGGTCATTGTCACGGGTCACAGAGGGCCTTGTCCAACCTGCTGCTGGTCACGGCACGGTCAAAATTGGACATTGTCTTGTCAGGCGGCGGCTTTACACTGCGGCCTGAGCTTGCCGAGATCCTCACGGATGTTACTGTACTTTTTTGTTCAAATCGACAGGGGGTGTGACGCGTGAACCCGTTTTACCTATTCGACATTTCGGCAGCCGCCGAATCTTTGCGTGACACCTCGAAAATTTCGACATTTGAACCAAAAAATTCCTCTTTTTTGTACTTTTTGGGCAGTTTAGGGACCTGTGTGACCGCCTGGAGATTCGACAGAGGCCCGAGTGGCGCGTGAATACCGATTTGAACGAAAAAGTACAGTATTCGTCCTCTCGGCCAATTACTCGATCTTGCCATGCGAGACTCGGGACTCCCTGGCATCCCGCCCTTTTGTCACGCAGAACTGCAGGTTCTAACTTGCGCTAACGGGACTGGACATTGCTACGCAAAATCAGGTCGCATGGAATTGGATTCACATCCTCGAGAAGTTGTATGTGGCAATGGTGGATCTGAAGACTCTATGGTATGGCTGGCCCAATCACATCCTGGGCTGCGGACACCCCTCGCAGATGCATGAGACGGTGATGGCACTTCCTCATTCTCTGCACGTCAAGCTACCCACAGAGTTCTTGTGCTCGCATGGCATCTTGGTTGCGCCACCTGCTGCAAATGGATTGTCGGTCATGCATCGTGCTCGGCGAGGGTGATCGCGTCCACCAGCGGACTCGCACGCTCCATCAACTCGCGCCGGGGCTGGGGGATCGTGATTCCACAAGCACCCCTTGGCGTTCATCGTCCGGCTTCGAGCAGCCTCAGTCATACGGAGCATGATGTAAGCGCAGCACACATACCTCTTCTCCTTTCCTCTTCACCCAGGATCACAACACCGTTGACAACCTCCATGCGATCTGAGGATACAAGCCATGCCGACTCGGACCTGTCGATGGCTGACCTTGTTCTTGCGTACAAACATGGCACAGATGCCGGATGGTCTTTGTTCTCCAAAACTAGAAGAATAATCAGCAAGAAGTCCCTCAGTAGCTCGGATATGATGGACGGCAGCAATGATTCGAGTTCCCCATGTTTTGGAATATTCAGGCTGGAGTCACACCTTTGGCAGTACGGAGAGTACGGTGCTGGAGATGCAAAAACTCCTAACCTCGGCGTTTCACTTGTCCAGGGCTGTCCTATCTGTTTCGTCGTCGACCCACACGGTGTTCTGCTGGGGATACTCTGAGGCGCCGGCAGTACCGACAAATTGCAGGTGGTCTGGAAAGATCTTCGCGAGAGGATGGAAATCGCGCAGCATAGGTTCGTCGAGTACCAGGCGGATGAGTACACAGCTCGTCCGCGAAGGAATGAATTACTCATGCAGAACTTGTTTTGGAACGTTTTTTCCATTCACGACGATTTGGAATCTTCGATCGGGGAGGACGTTATGGATCCTCATCTTTTAGCACCTACGAACGACCCCGCAGACAATTGGATACGCACCCAAGGCAGCGATGCCCGCTGCGGTGAAAGATCCCCCTAACCCGTGTGATTCGCTATGCACGATGTTGTCCAGGCCTGATTTGGAAACTTTGCTCACCGCCATCAAGAATCTTCCTGCCGCCGGTCAGTCTGGGTGCCGCCACAATCCTCTAGGAAAATATCTAGTGTATGGTGTTGAATTCGTCAATGTGCAATCTGATGGTAACAATGCAAATATCAAGCATGAACATCGCATTTGCGGTACGTGGTTGACGATTTGGGCCCCTCAAAAAAACCTTTTAACATTTTAAAAACCTTTTGTAAACTGTTTGAGCTCCCGGACAAAAAAAAAGGAAAAGGAAAAGGTTATAACCGTGTATACACGGTTTTAAACGGAAAAGGTTGGAGCCTTATTAACAACGCGATGGATGAGGACGTGACGTAGGCAAATCGGACGGGTTTTGGCGAAGCAACGGAGCACGGAGTTGTCTCGGGGACCCCATCGGGTGAGATGACCCCCGCGAGGAGAGGCTGCAGTGTCATTGCCCGCAATTTTTTTGCAGGCATGGCATGGGGTCCTGGGCATAGAGCGCAAACATGGCCAAGACTATTTTTCTCGCTTTCCGACGCTGCCCGGCTGC
Source organism: Mycena olivaceomarginata (assembly GCA_029378375.1). NCBI lineage: Eukaryota > Fungi > Basidiomycota > Agaricomycetes > Agaricales > Mycenaceae > Mycena > Mycena olivaceomarginata. Next base: position 280,210 of record JARKIC010000225.1, on the reverse strand, counting down.
CGCCGGCTTCACTGTTTTCACTTTTTTTCTCGTCCCCTCTGGACTGGCCACACTCAGCTTCATCCATTACTGTCCTCGCCCACACGATGCTCGCCCGTACCCCGCACTTGAAATGCTCCCCTTCGGATTTGCGGTGTATCGTGGCGAAGAGTCCATTCGCCCTGACTAACGGGGCTATTAATTCCAAGGGGCTTCAGATTGCAGATTTTTTTACCTCACCCTCAAAATCTGGAAGAGATTGTGATTTTGAGACACATCCACTTTCCTTAAGGTGCCTGGTGCAGTGGTTGTTGAAGTAGGAGAGGATACATTATTCCCATATCGGGGAATTGATGAGGGATTGATCGGCCGGAGGTCTTCCCAATATAGCAAATGAACATGTGGGCTCGGCAACAATACGGCAGCGGGACCCCATCACTGAACATCTTTTCACTCAGAATTGTTCAAACAATCCTGAGATGACTAGCACAACTGATACTTTGTCAATTTAATGTATATATAAGGTCCCAGACATCAAACCAAGCTCCACAAGCCTCCAGAAGGCGATTCATCACTTCCCAAAAAGGAATTTCCTCTTTTGGGAGGGGGGGAGGGGTCGCCGATTTTGCTGAAAAAAAAACTTCGAGGTATGGTGCAAATTTCGCAGATTTGTACCCCCTTGATTAATTCATGGCAACGCCACATGTGCGAAGCCTCAACGGGGGCTCAATTGTATTCCAATTGCCCCCGCGAGGCGAGTCCCCTCTACTCTCTCTTTGAGTTTTCTTATTTTCATGATTCCATCTTTGGTTCTTCCGTCCGGAATTCACAACTTTGTGCATCCTCGACTGCCCTAGTGACCTTCAAGCAACAACCAGCATGGCGCTCCTTCGTAGCGATGGATGCCGCAAGTGGAATTGGAGAAACTCGGGGATTGAATGGTGCTCGTCATTGCATGCAGTGCAGCCCCACTTTCTTGCTACCGAGTCACTGCCCAGCTTCATCTCCTGCCTGCGCTTTGTCGATCAGCCCAGCTCGGACAACATGGTGCCTACTGTTGGAATATCAAGCTGACACTTATTCAGACAGGTATGCAACCACGTTGTGCATGGCAATGCACAGCATGATGAAACACGTACCATTGTGTTGTGTAGTTTCAGCTGGTCTGAAACTATTTACCCTCTTGGATATTCATTGTACTACGCACCTTGTTCGTACCATTGTTCTTAGGGTATAAAAGGCCTCTCTCATTCTTGAATAAATTATCTTGTATCTTGGTCTCATTTTTCCCCTGCTTGAATTTCCAACCAAATCCCAATTTCTACAACCTTCCTGTGCTTGCACTTCATGACCTGCTGTACCCTGTGGGCTGCCTGCGGATCTACCGCGACAATGCGCAAGGTGGGCAATAGGAGCGGCGCACCCGAGGGCACCGCATCTCCACGCTGCTCCCTGGCATGCTGGGCTACGGATGGTGTGCCGTGTCGTGCTTGCCACCTGCTCCACGCCTCGCTCGCTGCGTCGGGGCCCGCTCGCCAACCTGACACCATGCTCAGTCGGTCGACATTACGTGTGGAACGCATAGGAACACACATGTCTGGTGGACATCGACTGGCAGCCTTCCGACTCGTAAGGCTTCTCAATGTCGGTCAAACTCACGGCGAGATGGGTTCCCATGCAAGCCAGTGCTGCTTGTTTTGGGCCATCCTCCTTGTAACCTTCCTTCAGCACGTCAGGTGTGCAAAATATTTGGCAGCACCGTGTGCATGAAGTGATCTCCCACCCATCCCAATACCTGTTTCCCGATCAAGTATGGGGACTATATGACTTTTGGATGGGTTCCGAAAGCAGCCCCTCTCGCTCGACCCCTACAAGATCCTACTTTCGTGGGGGGCTAGGGTAGGGTACCCTGGGGTAGGCTTGGGATGGCATATGATATGGGAGTAAAGCAACCACGAAGCGGAGTAGGATAGGTTATGGTCTGGTATTGGGATGGGAGCAAAGCGACCCTCAGCACAGAGTGAATTTGGAGAGGCAATGGAGATGCAGACGGAGTGGATGCAGCGCAAGCCCATGGAGTCAGGATTGAAGACACTTGATGGAGGAACACAGGGCAAATTTTTTCTTACTCGTCACTTTTCTTTCCCGTGATTCCCTCCCTCGACACAGGTTCTTTCCCTCGCATGTCAAGAGTGGGGGGCTCTGTAAGGGATCATATATACATATTGTTTACTCTTTACATACAAGTCAAAGAGTGACAAAGAGGCCAGCCTGAGCCTTCGATCAGCTGCTATGACACTGGGGGCAATCACTGACGCATATGATCTTCATATGTGTCAAACACATATGGTCTCCACTTGATGCACAATGCACAAGGTCGCCTTTGACTTTCAAAGGCTGCCTTTGGCACATGCTTTGTTCTCCCAGACAGGAGCACAAAGCATGCAAAAAAGCTGCCTTTTGTCCATCAAAGGCAGCTTTGTGACATTTGTTTTTACCTGCAGACCATATGCATTTGACGCATATGGTTTTCATATGCGCTGCTTTTTGCCCCCAGTGTGAATGGAAATCTTATCTGATGTGGTTCCGGGTGGTTCCGGAATCAAACACCGTCATCACCGGGCCGGAACCGGGTAGGGCAAAGGGTTTTTAACCTGTTCCCGTTAAAGCACCCGAGCCACTCAGTGCTTCGCGTCCTCCGAACTCGACTTATAACCCGCTCCTCTGGCTGCCCATGGATTCCAACTCATCATGTCTGGAGGCAAACCCCGATATCAGCGGCCTCGGCGTGAGATTATCCTTCTACATCCAAACAATGGCCCTCGGTAAGACGGATCTGACCAGAAAGCTGTGGCACCTGCTGACTTGGCACTGCCTCGTAGTTTTACTCGCTGGGCGTGTCCTCGACAAGGCCCTCGAGTCTATATGGAGCCTTCTTGGGACAAGCGTCGGTCTCACGGTATCTGCTATCATCACAGCGGGAAAAAAAGAGCTGCCATTGTACCAAGCCATCATTGTGACGAACTTGATGTGGTTGGTAAATTTGGCGGTTTTCTTTGCCTTGGGAGCGTATGGACGCCACCCTCGCAGCCTCCAACATGCTTCTGTGCAATATGTGGCGATTTTGCAGACATACACTTCGATGGGATTCATTTTGTACCTGTGGGCCAAGGCAGCCTCCTTTGAGCCAACTTCTCATGCTGGAAGAACAATATTCATCGTTCTCGGCATCCCCACGTCGGCGACAGGCGACGGAAGGAAAATTGCCCTTGTGGTGGTTGGCACGCTGTTGGCCGGATATGTTGTTGTGACGCTCAATTTCCTTCGGTACCATCTGCGGTTCCTAAAGACGACCCTGACATCTGCCTTCCTTCGGCTCTTTTTCACCTATGATTCAGAGGAGGACCATATGCCGCCGCACCATTCCGACAGCAAAACGGCTGGTCACCAACACCACCTGCCCCAGCTGAGCATTGACCTTCACCTCGTAACTCTGGCGATTTGCTTTGGCGATCCCCTACGCTATCACCGTCGCTTCTACGGAAGTACAAATCCGGAAGAACCGACTTTGCTCTGAAAATTCCTCATGGGGTTTCGGCCAGGTCGGGATCATTCTCGTGGACAGGAATTGTGCTAACCTGTGGAACAGATCCTTGCTCTAACTGTTACTGTTGTACCGGTATTCACCACGTTCAGTGCATTTTGGAAGGACGGGTTGAAACAAAAGGGGCTTGGCAGCAGGAAAATGTGAAATTTCTATGGGGATCTATAGAGACCCAGAGAGAGAGATCACAGACATCAATGTAAAAGGTTGCCTATGATAGAAGGGTGGGAGAGGGGTGATCCTGTTGGAGTTACGAGTTATGTGCGCACACTGCTTCTGTGGCGCACTTTGTTACCAGGTCCCCGCCGTTCATTCCTGTGCCTTGACAGACTTAATTCGTCCCTTAATTACAGCAAAGTAATATATATGTAGTGTAGATAGCAAAGAATTCCCGACGTGTTTGCAATGGGTTCACTGCTAATATGGGATTGCTCTATTGATTCCAACAGATCCCATCACAAAGACCACCATAGACACCATTCAGTCTACCATTACACCATAGACAGCATAGTCACAGAAGTATCTATAGTTCTCAATGGCCACTGGAACACACAAAGGATACAAGAAAATGAAATATATAGCAAGTACAGACAGATACATAGAACATAAGAACGGGTAGGTAGTTGCGGAAGTGAAATAGGATTTGCATGTGTGAGATGGGAAAAATGGGGGAATAGTTGGGACCGCCAGTTCGGTTCCCTTCACGTTGGAGATTCTGCTTGCTTGAAGGACCTAGAAAGATCTTGAATTTGACATTATTTGACAGCTTGCAAAAGTGCGCCGTAGAACGACAAGAGCAGCACGGAGAAGATAAGGCTTGAGATATTGAGAAGACTTGAGGATTCTGGAGCTTGTAGGTAGGAGTACCTGCCATTTTGACGAGTATCCAGGTTTGCGGGATCCAGGCTTGCGGGATTTCTCTCTCAAATGTTCTCTCTTGAGGATCACCGAGCCGACTAACTGGAATGTCGGACAAGCGGACGACACACACGCTCAGATGAAACAAAGATCGCAGACAACCGATTATGATCTCACCGGCGCTTATTATCTCCGGCCTTTGCTCGGGCGTCAAACTATCCGTGTCTCTCTAGCGTGAATCCTTCCGCCCACTCATTCACTATGTCTGAATCTCATAGCAGTAGTATCAATTGAAGCTTACAACGACATAACGAATGAAGGAAACTCGAGTTCCGCGTACATATCCGCCCATGCCGGTTCAGGGTGAGACGCATGTGAAGACTGGTCGGGGAAGTAGTCAGTTCTCAACACGAGCCGCCCATAGATTGGATGAAAGAGCGCTTACAGTCGACGCAGATCTCCGGACAGGTGCCGCATCCGGTGCACTGCGGCGGCCAGTAGTGCTCCTGCGAACAGTCATCGAGCTGGAGTACACATCCGGTCGCTACATCCTCTTGGCAGTTGCATGTCTGTTCGTATCCGCACCCTGAAAAAGACAACAAAATAAAAACAAGGACCACGAGGTCAGAATGAGGGGATGTGAGTGCACTGACAATTTCTTTTAAGGCTGGTGCTGAGGCCTGGGGCCGCTTGCACGACAGCGGAAGCAACGAACGCGGCGAGGACGATGAGGGAACGGGTGAAGTGCATGGTTGCAATGCAGCTTCATTGGCATGCAGATCTTTCCTCTTTATACCGTCTAGAGCCGTCGGCGTCCGAAGGCACCGGCAGTAATTATTACCTCGGCGCCCAGAAAAGGTGGAGCCCTGAATACATTTCACCGGAATTATGTCCGGGTGACGAGAAGGGCTGGGCAAAGCGGATGAAAGTTCGAGACTCACAACTGTGTTTGGATTCCATATCCGACCGCGCCAAGTCGCCGTCTATATAGAAGGTGCAGATCTAGCCCCTGCTTTACGGAGCATACCAGTGCATTGAATAATCCGACTTGCCGAGGGATTCATATTAATTACAGATCACGGACATACGCCGCAGCGAGACGGAATCTGTTCAGTACCAGGAAAGTGGGCGGATAGATTCACCCAGCTGTTTGTGCTGTCATCCAAGGCATGGGCCACATTTTCATATAAGATCCCGCGTCGAGTAGCTCGAGAGTACGAGTCTCGTAAATATGACCAGACTGCCGCCTGCGATGTTGGGCCGATGGATATCAATGCACCAAGAGCGAAAGCCTTCTCCATCGCGATTCCAGTCCGACGCTGTCCGCCTGGTAACAGGCCGACGGGGTATGCTAGATTAAGGGGGTCACCGGCCCCAGACGGATTACAGTGGTATCCGAAAGGAGGGTGAGGCTTGCCGGTGCGGGGGAGTCCAAGGGGAGTCGTAGTTCAATTGGTCTAATTAGATCCATCAAATTACGGCACTCCGGTCTCATTTCTGGTGGGGTCCGCCAAGTGTCACGGGTAATTCCTGCCGCTCCCGTCCGCCATTGATAGCAGGGCAAGCCGACACACGGAGAAGAAGTGGGTTCAATTTTTCCTACTGTACGAGCTCTTGCAGCCATTTTTAACGATTATCTTTACCTCAAATTAGTATTTTTCAGCGTAAAAACTGAAAAGCAGATATTTGGAGGATCATTCTTAGGGGACCGACTTTAACGGCGGTGGTTGAGAATATTTTGGAGGATGACAGCATGAAGAGGGTCTAAGATAAGGAGCTGGGAAAGGAAACTATGCTGGATGCTATGCTTCTCATCCTTGTTAGCAAACGAGATTCGGAGCAAGTCGGCGCGGAGCCACGATAGCGAATACGCTACGCGCGAGCGATGCAACGGCTAGAATTCTTGCATATAGTCTACGTGTTCTCACACGATGCTCTTCATTCTGCCCACCTACACGGCCGAGTAAAGAGCGTACGTCCTTCGTTTATATTTCCGTTACATTCGTACTTATATTCCTTACAGTAATACGATATTAATCTAGGTACATAATATATTGATTCTGCCCACCTACATGGCCGAGTGAAGAGCTAATACAATATTAATCTAGCTCTCCCGCACACCCGCGGACAGACGCACACCCAGCGTCGCCCATATCCATCCCCCTGCCGCTATCTCCATCTGTGCCCACCTTGCTTTTCCTAACAATCCTAAGTATGCCATTGATGCTTGCAGCTGTGGTTATCTGAAATCGTTGCACTCGAGATGAGCCTGGCTTTTGTGCCGAAAGCCAAGAGCTATCAGAGCTGAAACTTCGACCGGCAAAGAGGAAATAACACACTGAGGTTGAAGATGAGGGCTAGACTGACCTCTCTGGGTTTGTAGGACTCACAAGCCTATGCATGAAGCTTCTTCAGGTGAAACCCCTGCATTTCTGAATGTCTTCAAGGGCATTGCAGACCGGCTCAATTTGTTTTCCCTTGTGATCTGGCTATCCCCGGACGGGTAATGACCCGAAAAAATAAGACAAGGTTTGCATGGGTAGGAATAAATCATGAGAATGCGGGTTGGCAGATGTTATGGCTGCACAAGCAAAAATTGCGATGGATATATATCCTGGGGTGAAATCAGAGCTCAGACTCCCGGATGTGGCTGTGCTCTAGCGTCATCCGAACCAGTGGCTGCACTTTGAACCCTTCCGAGATGAAAAAAGTCCACAATAAATGGTGAAAAATTCTGGAGGGTGGACATGATGCTGTGATGTTTGAGGGGCACAAAGCACGGCCTCCGGCTGGCCCGGGATTCGTTTGGACGTTCTTCGAGGAAGGCTTGGGGCGAATTCACTAATTTTCTTTCCCCCGTTCATATGTTTTAGCATCCAATAAATTTAGGGATCCATGAATGACCCATGGGCCATGGTTGAAATGTATTGGGTCATTCGTATCAGATCGAGGGTTGAGAGCATCGAAAGGCACCAGTACTACTGGTCACAGAACTTCCACAAATCAAGGACGAATTCTCCAGCCCAAATCCACATCATGAATGCGCACGGTTCAATTGAACCGTGCGAGCCTTATCTCTCTTAATATTGATCCGCGGCCGCGCCGGGTGCTCGCTTCGAGGACAGAAATTCACGAGAGTCGACATTTAATTTTTAAGTAGGAGGATATCTAGGAACAAAATTGTCTAAATGATGCTGCAAGTTCCTTCTGTTGAGGTTTTGGACGCGGGAGTGGCAGCTTTGCCACGCGCCAAAGCTTTTCTCTATTATACTCACATGATCGTGAGCAGTGGCAGAGGCGTGCGGGGCCAAACTTTTCCAAATCTTTGGCTGTGAATGCAGGATTTTACCAGACAAGAGAGAGTATGTGCTAGAACTCATATTCCCAAATATCTAAGAAACATAAGTACCCTGGTATGAGCGACTTTGAAGGCATTAGTTCTTTCCCATCAAAGACGTCGTAGAATTTGTTCTTGTTTTCTGCACCAGCCAGCCCTCCCCTCCTCACGTGCTTTACTGAATAATTGCTCGCTTCGCTCGCAATCACCCAACATCTGATGGGATCAACCCGTTGAAATGACGTGACAACCAACAGCCTTTGTTGCTTTGTCGCCTTGTCTTCGCCCACAACGACAACGACCATGCGCCTCTGCGCCAGCCTCCTCGTCGGCCTCGCTGCTGCCCTCCTGGCCCGTGCGCAAGCCGATGCCGTCTCAGTGAACGGCCTCTCCTCTGTCTCCCGGCCCACCGACCCAGCGCTGTCCGTCAACGGCCTCTCCTTCGTCCCCGTCCCGACCCTCCCGTTGTCGCTATCCTGGGGGCTGACCTACATCCCGGTCCCCACCGGCTCCAGCTCGAGTTCGAGCAGCGCGAGCGAGAGCACCAAGTCAAACAAAGGCAAAATCGCAGGTGGCGTCGTCGCCGGCCTCGCCGTGCTCCTCGCCCTGCTGCTCACCACCGCCTTCCTCATCCGCCGGCGCTCAAAAGCTTCTACGACGCACTGGCGCAATCGCGTCGGAGGGTGGACGTGGCAGCGCGATGCCGAGGGTGCCGCTCCTCCCCACTCCCCCGGTGCTGGGGCGGCGAAGTTCGCTCCCAGCACGATCGGCAAACGCGAGCCGGGCGCGATGGGCCAGGTCCACAAGCCGCTCATCAGCCAGCCGCTCGTGGGGTATGACTATTGGCAGGACATCAAGGCACCCGTGGCGTCGCCTGTGCAGCCGCTCTTCGTGCGCGAGCCCCGCATTGGGCGACAGCCGGATGCGGTGCCTGGGCATAAGCGCCAGGGGTCGTCGGGCTCGAATTAGAGCGGAGAGTGGTACGTGGCGCTTGATTGGGTGGGTGAGGATATGTCACTCACCGCTCGCGCTAGGAGGTCCCGCACAAACGAACGAAATGAACGAATTATCTTTTGCTCGCTTTTTACGCTTTCCACGAACGCTTTCTTCGAACGAACCAACCTGTTTTCATACGTCTTTATACGAAATGTAACGTTTATCCAAATGAACTTTCACGCGAACACGATTTGGTTTTGGACGGAGATCATGGCGAGTTGCATCACTTCCTTATCTTCCAACACTTGGACCGCACCGTGACGAGCGCAGCCTTCCCATTATTCAGTCCGCATTCCTCCTTGCGTCCTAGTGCCACACCATTCCCATCTGTGGGTGTGTTGAACCATTTTTTCTTCCTCCACTTGTCCGTCTGAGTACCATTCCTCCTCCCTGGGTGAGCCCCTTTATTTTTTGGTGTTGGTTTCATGTATTCTGACGTATATATCAGTCGTGAGATGCATCGCTGGATTAGAGCACTACGGATTGATAAGATTGAGCTCATACATTGACCCAAGAATGCCTGTCGGCATGGCAGGTGCCACAAATATTGTGTTGACGTGTCTTACCGGTATGAAGACACATCTATGAAGTCCACCTTGCTGAAGTACTGTCTCAGCGGGTCGAATATGGTACATACGGCGTGAGGTGCAGACTTCAGGTGGCGGAAACGCTACAACACAGTGCAATCATGTACATTGAACTCGTATACAGATATCGTTTTCCGTGACCAAATTCTGCAGACTTGAGTCTGGGGTACTCTACACCCTTTGTGTAATAATCCATGTCATCTCCCCCTCCGTTAAAAATGCTTCCCTGTTCGTGAGTCGGCCTCGCAAAGGCATGCTTCCGCTGTATTGTTTAAAATCTCGCTAGGGGACTATCTTCCAGGGTATGTCCTGGGCCCTGGTGCAGCTAGGGGTTGTCAGTTGGCGCCCATGACCTCGATTTTGAAAATTGGTTTCCTCGCCAAGTCTAATAGCGGCTTCGTGTAGTGGGAGTTATGGCCATCAACGACGACGAGGCGAGTGCTTCCATTCGCCTTCTTCTTTGTTTGCTCATGGAAGTCCTTCATGAACTCCACATTTATCTCCCCATCAACCCAGCCCTTCTTCGAATAACCAAGACTAGTATTGGAGGTAAGTTCTTTTTGACTGCGAGCCATTCGATTTCTGGACTCACGACGCCTCCGTAGGATTCTCCTGCTCCCATCGAACATTGTACGCTTGCTCTTTGAAAATAACCGCCGGTTTGAGAGCGGAGCCATCGCCACAGATTGTTACAATGACGGTGGTGTTCTCCCTGCTTCCGTCACTCCGCTTATGCTGCGTCTTTTTTCCAGCACCGCCGATAACCTTTTCTTTTCGAGAAGACGAAGCTGGAAACCCGCTCTCGTCCATGCCGTATATGTTCTCTGGCAGAATGGGCTCGTAATCGAGTTCCCGATCTTCCTCCGATGCTTCCTCCGATGGTGCCGGGTCAAACTCGTGGTCGCAGCGACCGGCGAGCACATTTTCCAGAAGATCGAACCACGCCTTGTTTGTGGCCGGATTCACGGCGCGTCCGCGTTTGCTGTCCGGTGAGTGCGACCAGTACATCCAGAGCTCGTCGTAATATTTTTCCATAAAGCGACCGGTCCAGTTCTTCCCCACCCCGCCAGCAGGAAATCGGTCGCCGAGGCGTACACGGCAGATCTCATCCACAGCTTCCTTTAACCGTTTATGATTGAGAGGGAAGCCATGGTTCGCTACGTCCTTGGCGAATGCGATAACAGTCTGGACTTCTTTGGCAAGTAGCCAGTTCCTTTCTTCATTCGACACACTCTTTGATTTGGCTCCCTTCACCAGCCGAAGCAGGGTGTTATGATCAAGGGCGACATCCTTCCCGGTATCGATTTTGTAAGCCCCCTTGAATTTCCTGCAAACCGCGCGAAGGCTCATGTGTTTTTCTCCAGGTGCAAGATCTTTCTGGACTTCATTACGATAGAACACCACTGCCCGGGCCATCAAGGTATCTCGTTCCTCGCGGGTTAGCTGAGCATGTCGGCTCTTCGATGTGACGCGGGCCATGGGTGCAGCGAGGGTGGATAGGAGCGGCACGACGATTATTTCCTTGTCGATTTCCTTTTTTGGTAGTGTCACATCTTCCAATCAATTTCTGCTTCAAACGTCGATCCCTCAAAAATCAACGGACTGGAAGGAAATTCTACTGCGCTGAATAGCAATACCAGCCCTCTTAATGATTTGAAGTGCTCTGAAGAAGAAACCGAATTTTCTGACTCACATTTGAGAATGTTGTCGCCGTTTCAAAATTCATGTTTTTGATTGCTGGGAAGAGACGAATTTCTACTGGATGCAAATATGATTTAATGGACTTCGGAAACTAATACAATCTGAATAGATGCCAAATCAAGCCTCAAGTAAAATATCTAAGCTTCATAGCCCCAACTGAGGTCACCCGGGCCGTTTGTCTCAGTGGCCGATGTGTCTCAGTGGCCGGTGATAAACTGTAAGCAGGTCTCTCCCCCGTCCCGGTTTCTCACCCGTCCGCTTCAGAAGTATTTTCATGCACTTCTGGATCTATACAAGACATAAAATGGGGCGCAACTAGAGGACATTTTCAGTCAGATAACACTCAATCTGACAAACCTGCATCAGGTCCTGTCCCTTGGCTTGGATGCAGATGATCCCGACCTTGCTGAGACAATACGCTGCATCATTAATCTGAACTCGTTCCGCCGAATTACAGAGAGGCGCGGTACTACATTAATGGATCAAATCTCCGCTGTTGTCTTCCGACTCGATGACCACAAAGTGAAAGTCTACTTCATTGCCGAAGTCCTTCTGTCCGCAACTGTCCGGCATATCCGAGCCAGAACAATTGATCGCTCGAGGAATTTCTTATTGCGATTACTTTTGTGATCCCGAGCTTGAGGGTAAGAAGGCTATCATTTGTTTACTTACTTCAATCTAATAAACTTATTTATAGCAAAGTTCTACCAGACTGTTGGATATTACCGCTCCTTCTACCAACAAAACCCGTTTAGTGCCTTTCAGTTCCCTGAAAAGGCACTTGCGCTGTCAAGGCTGTCTGGGGATACAGACAGACAGTGCGGGGTGTTGATTGACATCGCGGATATCCAGAGCAGAATTGGAGATCCCGGCTCTGCCCAGATCCATGCGAACGAAGCAAAAAAGCTGGCCAATCTGTCTGGAAATCTGTATCAGGAATCAAGTGCACTCTGGATTGAGGCCGAATGAAGAATACAACTTGGTGACTACCAAGGTAGCCTCACTCGGCTCCAGAGAGCGAACGAAATTCTCGGTGTCTGTGGAATAAAGGGCGGGCTCGCAGATTCCATATTGCTATGAGCAAGGCCGCTGTCCACCTCATGAAGTCCGAATATAGAGAAGCGAGAGACATCAATGCCAGATTCGTTGAAAATACTGACCAAGATCCCCACATTCATGCTCGTGCCTTGGCCCGACGTGACAATCGGTGCAACAGCACAAGATGTACAGCAGAAGCTGAACGAGGCAAGATCTATATTCAACGCCATTCAATACCGCGATGGAGTCACTTGTTGCGATCTTGTTTTGGCAGACCTCAAACTTCGGGAAGGAGATCACACTTCGGCAAAGACACTATTCTACGAGTACCTCAGTTCAATCTGGGAGAGGGAGAGTCAGCTTATGTCTTTTGCCCTGGAAAGGCTCGCTGATCCCAGCCATTGGGATGCCATTGAGCACACGTCACAATGGCCGGTAACTTATTTGTGCCATGCACAACAGTCGAAAGACAAACTGGAAGCTCACAAGGCCCTCTGCTTTCTGGGAGATGTGTTTCTTTTTGGTGAAGATCCACAAACTGCTCGGAGTCTGTTTATTGTGGCTCTGGAGGGACTCACTCGCATGGATGTTCATCGGAGCAGAGCTCAGTGCATGCTGCCTCTGAGAGATTTGGACAAGGACGAAGGAAATCTCTCAAAAGTTATCGAACGTTGGGCGGCTGCTCGACCACTGTTTGAAAGGTCACTGCAAACAACAGAGATCGCCTAAATCGACGCCAGGCTTGCATCTAAGGAGCACAACAAGCTTAGATTGTATTTTACAGATTTATAACATCTGTTGTGCTGCGAATACTAAAATTCACTGTGTCAGAATCCATTTTAGCAGAGGCTCAAACCGTGGGAATTATATCGCAGCAAGCAGAGCGCGCCAGCGCTAAATACATTTCAACATGTAAAAGGGTAGAAATATATTCTTACTCTTCACGCACTCTCCGGGTCAGTGGGTCGTTATTGTTATTGGAGTCCATTCTCAATGAAGGCAGCCGCAATAGATACACCGAGTTTTGAACCATCTGAGACAACATGCATCACAATGGGACTGGAAAAGGGGTTTTTTTTTTTGACACATGTTGAAGTGGTTGCGCAAGGCAGAAACTGTATAACGTGGGATTCTACCATTACGGGTCTGAATCAAAGTTTCACTCTTTTCTGAAACACATGGTTACAGTCATGCCGGCGGCCGTGGCGGTGACATCGGATCATTTCGGAGGGAGCCCTTTTGCCTTCTGCCTCCATGTCGCACTCCACTGGGGCCTACTGGATAGCCGTATTGCATGCATCCTTGTCACCGCACTGAAGTCTACTCTTGCTCAAGTTTCTTTTCTGGTGGGATCTCCTAGGGTCTCTGGTATTGGCGCGTCCGTTTGACATCAGGACTCCGTCGTCCGCCGCCTTGCACGCTTTGAATCTGCTGTGTATTTTTCAAGTGCTCGTCCTCCAGGCCCTCCGGAATCTGCGTCTCCCAACCGGGAAAAAATACCTACGATCATACTAGCTGAGGTGCAGAGGACTTCTCGCTCCCCCGAAGCTTCGAATTCCGTACGCACATTGACGACATTTATTTTTCTTGACTCCCCTCCGTTTTTCTCTGGTTGGATATCGCTCGCCCTACTTTATCATGTTTCATTCCGTCAAGTATGTAAGCCGCACCAGGTCCGGCTCCTATTTCGATGCGTTACAATCAAATTTTTCGACAAGCTAAATTATGTACTAATGACAGCCTCTCTATAAATGGTAGTATTACTAGCACGGTGCATGGGAATCTCCAAGAAGGGTGATGAGTCTGTTCACAGCCCTTCACGTCGCTCTCACTTACCACCACCATGTCGACGGCCACAGACGAGGTGATCTCCACGCCCGAGCTCGTCGAGCAGATCCTCGCCCACCTCCCCATGCGCGACCTCCTCGTCGTCGCTCCGCTCGTCAGCAAAACATGGAGAGCCACTACTCTCTCGCCCACTCTCCAGCGTGCGCTCTTTTTCGAGGCAGACCCTACAACTGAGCCGGTCCAGAACCCGCTGCTGGCAGAACTTTTCCCTCCGTTCTTTGCCCCGGACGTCGATGAAGGCACATACAGTTTTCGGTCATGGCCCGGTCATACGACCTCCTTCATGGCGATGCCCTGGGCTAAAGCACCCGAAGCGTTCAACCGTGCGGGTGCCAGCTGGCGACGCATGCTGGTTACACAGCCTCCAGCGCAGACGATGGTCGTCACACACGTATCCCACAACCGGGGTGGCAACTCAGAGCGGCGTGCAGTGGTGCGGGATCCTTCGCTGCGCATGGGTGTGCTGTATGACATCGCAATGCCGTTCGTCGATCGTGACGCCCTCTTTTGCATACGCTGGCACCATGGCGTGGATCGCGAGGCTGATCTCATTCTGAAACTCCGGTCTATGGTGATGTGCATCCGGACGCTGGAGCGGGGACTTGACGAGTGGTTTGACTGTGAGGAGAAGGCCCAAGTCGAGATCGAATTTGGAGAATGGGTACATCTCGGCTACGATTGATGTGAGGGCGATACCATTCTCCGCAGTGTTCTTTTACTGAGATCGTGATCTCCGCAGCCGCTATCGTTAGAGTCGTAATATATTGCAGTCTCCCTTCTGGTCGTTAAATCCAGATCTACGTGCCTCAGCCAGTCGGAACCTCTCATGGAATTCGTTTTATCGAGCCGGCAGGTTGCTGGTTTCGGATAATTCTCCATTCTCAACGATAAATTAACGAACTAGAGTCCTTGCCGTCCTTCTCAGCAAGTCCTCCTCAAATTTCCAGGACTCTGCGCTGGCTTGTTCCACTGTTTGAATGTTCCACGTTCTCTCTCAGGGACACAGCTCTCTCAACAAACCTCGACCTCCGCTGATCGGAAGCGGCCGCCAGCCATGTTGTTGCCGCATTATGAATCCGCTTATAAATGCGGGATGGGCGGCCCTAAATCACTGTTGCTTCCAAACGTCAATTATAAATCATAGATTTCAAGCGAACTGACCTCAACTATATTGTGTCAGTCCACTCCCACTGAGTGCACGAAATGCACCCCCAAGAAACTCTCCGCCCAGCGGTACCTCCCTATCCCGGAGCCTTACCGACTTCCCGCGCTAGCCAGCCTGGACCCTTCGGCAATCTCTTCAACAACTGCGACGTCTCGTACGGCCTCCCATTCACCGAGGCCTGTGCAAACCACGTTCATAACACGTTCCACGCGAAACGGGTGTACATCCTCGCGTCGACGAGCCTTGCGCGCTCGACGACTGCGCTCGCGGATCTGCGGGCTGCATTGGGCGGGAGCATCGTGGGAGTGAGGATTGGGTTTAGGGCGAATGGGCTGCAATTTTGGGTGGAAAGGTGTCTCAATATGTAGAATGAATTAATGTAATCGTTTGGAAGAAAGAATCAATTTTTAGGGGCTGCTCCGGCCGCTTTTTGTCTCGGAGCTGCCCGAAAGGGCCCATTTGGTGGGATTCGGTCAAGAGAACTGTGATAGGTATCATCAAGGATCTGGGGTGTGAGGGTGCGCTTTGAGGGATAGTGTGGACCCTCCAAACCTCAAAATATCTTAACAACGTCTTCATCCTCGGAGCCCTTGGGTACACGAAAGTAAATTTTGGGGGGGAGAATTGTGTCGTACCTGAATGCAATATTCCAGACGTAAAATGTGCCGTGTGCGCCGCATCTGAGCCATCCGGCTACTTGTCGTTGTCTTCTTGGCAGCGGTGCAGTTATTTGTTCGTTAATTCAGATGCTCCAAGGCTTGATACGTTCTCAGTTGCGGTGCTGGCCGTCATACTATAAGTTGAGCATACCCAGAGCGTTACTAGCAGGTACGAAACCAGACGAATTAAAAACTAATCAAACAAATCCCTAGAGTCCACTTCCATGGGACCAACATCCGACCGATGCCTTCTTGGTACTTGGAAAGCATGCAGCAAAATTGTCTGAATCAGGGGTAGAGCACGTGAAGCTGCTCACTGTGTCGTTCGTGTTGACGTTCGTGCATGGTTCGCGTCCGGCAATAGTCATTGTTTGCTTGTTGCCCTTGCAGTTTGCACCTTCGTAAAACTTGAGACAGAAAGCACCAGTTCGGTGAACCTACGAATCGCAGATGGTCAGCAGCTTGCAAATCAAGAGTAATGCATGGCACACCTGCAGGGAATGGCGGCCGTCGAATTCGTTACACCGGTTGTCGCAGGGCTCGTTCAGGCCCTCGTCTCCATCGCACTGGTCTCCACTGAAGACCCTAATGACGACGTTAGTGGTGGCCACTGGCATTGGCGAAGGCTATGGCAGAGATGACGGCAATGAAGAGGGAGCAGCGCATCGGGTCGATTTCGCAAAGAATGAAAGTTGTGTAGTTTGAATAGTATGGGTAGAGGGCGAAACGAAGGTGAAAATTTAATGGACAACGAGGGCGGTATAGTCGTAGCTGTGCTTTTCTGCCTCGTGTTGTCTAGCTCCGTTCCAAATCGAGCTTCAGCGTCCCAGTCGTCTGACATGGAAGGCTTTGTGATAGACGCCAACGACCCGATATGCAGTGATATCAGCTCGGCAGATTAATCCGGCCCCCAAATCGCCGTGAGGGCCTGATTAAATCCTGAGCCCAATTTTTGGGGCCGCTATTTTTTCTCAATTAATCTTCTAATTAATCTTGTAGTAGTACAAGCTGTATGTATGTAGGATTAATCTAGACACCCCAACCATCTCTGCAATTAAATCTCGAAGCCACAATCAATTCCCTGCAGCAACATAGATTAATCCTATGGTGGGTACACAGAATTAATCTCGACAATGTAACCAGCCGTGAGATTAAATCTCCAAAGCCACCGCAGAATCCGTATCCTCCAAGAGGCTGTGTTTAATCCTGCAATGCGATTAAACATCGATCTTCTGCCGATTAATCTGGAGTCGCAGGGATTAATCAGGTTTGAGCTCCCTGACATTGAATGGCTTACTGCCAAATAATTTTGGTATTGATTTAATCCTCGATTGATCTGGGTGTCAATTATACAGAGGAAGTCTTAATCAGGGCCGCTGGGCAGAAGAAATGAATAAGTGTCAACTCACCCTGGAGTTAGCGGTGTTGAGTGTTGCATGAACTCCGAGAAAGGTAGGTATGCTGGCGTTAGATAGCGAAACAAGTGGATGGAACGGACTCCCCCTATCCAAGCTTATGCCACCCATATGCCACCCATATTTTCTGCGGGAACTTCAGGGCAACAGGTGAGTCAGATGTTTCCCGTGAAGTCGTTGTGTCTTCTTGAGAAGTTCAGAGGTGGTTTCAGGAATAGGAGGCAGGGCTGGAATTGAAAATGTAGGAGTAGATGAGGCATGGAAGGAAGCAAGAAGGACGCAGCAGCTACCAAGTCATTCAAACTCCGAATGACAATGAACGAACTTGAACAACAATGGACGAATCATAAAAATTTGCAAATGAGTCCGCTTTTCTTTGCTCCGCCATCTTCCCCGCAAGATTTCTCTTCAAATATCACTTTGCTTCAACACCCACTTCTTTGCACGGTCGAATGGCTTGCCGGGTGTCTCCCCCATTTTCAATTTGTTCAAGTGGCCACCTGTGACGGAGAGCAGAATGCTAGTCCGGCACACGGGGGGTCGCACGAAATGACTGGCGTAAGTAGTCCGATTAACCGAGGTCAAAGATCTACGCTAGGGTTTATATAGCTAATCAGATGTTTGTAGGTATTTAGTGATTGAATAGATCGTGGAGATGTTGGGATGAGACGAAGTCAATGAGTGTGTGTGTCCGTAAAATACGGAGTGCGAGAAAGCAAAGGAATGTGTACGGAAATAAGTCAGAAAGGGTATAGGGGGTTCAGAAGGAATGTTGTGTCCGTTACATACGCCCTCCAGATCGCCGCACGGGGCGATCTCAATTCCCCTAAGCCATCGTAACATCCTCGGAATGGTTTGATATCATCGAGGAGTCACCCGCATGCACGTCTAAATGATCCCGGAACTCGTCGTTGGCCATCTCGTAGATATTGCCAGAGTTGCTTGAGTTGGGGGACGTGGGCTGCGCGGAGTTGATGGTATTGACGGTGGGAAGGTCTGAGGGGTGGACGTGGTCGGCAAACTCGCATCTCGAGGATTTGAACGATGCCAGCAGAACAGTTCTTGGGGCAGGTATTCGGCAACAAGATATGAAGGAACCTGTCGTCAGTAAGCCAGGATTTGTTTGCCTGCGGGGACGTCCAAGCCCGAAAACCAAGTTCAAATATCTACCGGAAAGGACGGCGTGGTGTGGAGTGCAGACAACGCCTAGCCACACGGGAGACTTTGAGTTTAGTAGGGAACTGACGTCGCATCTTTGTAGTCCAAAGTCAGGGATATTCCACAGAACGGGAGTGCGATGGAGACACGGGTCTAGAACTCCAAAAGCTTCAAGACACGAATGATAAAATCCTGGCAAGACTGAACGTGTCCTGTGGTTCACAGACGAGATCAAAGGGCTCAGGAATTTAATCCAGACAATGCTAGAAATATGCCGAAGGAACGGAGCAGAGGAGCTATCACAGCAATCTCGATATCCTGAAATCAGTCCCTCCATGTTCAGATGACCGCTCCCATCTGCAGATGATTGGAAGATTCTTAGCGGCGGTGCAACGGCGACTCGGATGAGGCTTCGTTGGAAAATCTTGTCCAATCTGAGCTGAGCGTTCAATGGTTCCGTGGGAGAACTTGGGCGATCCTAGTTCCTGCTGTCCCAGGGATTTCATACATCCTGCAAATAATCCCCCTAGGACTATTCCGGGTACCAGCTCGACACTCATCATCACAAATTCATGTTCTGCAACAGAGCCATTCCCACAACGCTGCGGGAACGCACAGCCACCCAAAAAAAGTCTTTCCCAAAACCGTTCTCACAACGCTGCGGGAACGGATTCAATTCCCAAAAAGATCACGTGAAAAAATTCTCCAAAATCCGTTCCCGCAATGATGTAGACTGGTAACTGATCTGTCTACGGGAATACTGTCAGTAGATAGACCGGTTAATCTGGGCTTGAATTTAGATGCCCCATCAACATAGCCACAACCGCCGTTTGCCATCTGAAGCACACAAACCTGCACCAAAATGCCTCAGAAAACCCCAGCATGCAGGGGATAATGTCTATTTCACAAATTCGGAGCTTTGGTATTTTATTTGTACTGAACGGGAGGTACTCGGGCCTCGGATTTATCGGATTTACGTCCCAATTTAGCAAGTCGTGATTTTCACGTGAGGAATGACGTCGACGATGCATACCATCTAAATTCAAGCCCAGACAAGATATCCAGTTAAGTAGTTCACAGTTGGACCATGTCAGATGTATTCTCAACAGAAATGTTAGAAAACGATTAATTTATAGTGGTAGTCAAACAGAAAGTCGTGATTTCCAAATGGAACACTAGGGCAAGAATCAGGATGTCTGCAGTCCAGTGCGGTGACTGTCGGGGCATACAATGTAGTACTAAATTCGAGGACGAAAGATGTACAAGGCTCAGGTGGCAAAGCCATGAGACGAGCGAGAATGTGCTAGTCAATGAGGAAGTAAACCAGCCACAGGAAAGAGAGAACTTGTACCAAAGGAAGGAAAGCGAAAAAGTCGTACTTGCGTTTCCAATACCACCCACCCGATACCGTTCCGAGGCACACGTGGACTGTGGAAACATCTCCGAGGAAATTGAGTCTGAATGCTTTCGAACGTACACTGATGTTCTTGGAATTCTTCAAGCGCAGGGCTTGAAGAGTGTTTGAGGGTCCACCACCATAGTAAAGACATATACAGAACTTGGATCAAAAGTTTTGATTGCAGAACATGAATTTGTGATAATGAGTGTCGAGCTGGTGCCCGGAATAGTCCTAGCCGTCGCCGGTGAGAGAAAGCCGACCACAGAGGAGTGTATATCGGTGGAAACAATCTAAGGGGCCAAGATTCAGCCATCCACAGAAACAAGGAAGCAAGGAAGACGTCACAGAAAATTCGCCCCGAAAAGCACTATGGCGAAACGAAAGAAAGAGAGCGCCATTATTGCGGTTGGCCGTGGGTGTATAAGCGGTGTCATTTTTTTTCTTGTGGTTTCCGCTCTGCGTTGTCGACGGCGCATGCACCCTGCTGCGTGCGATTAGGTTCATCCTAGTCATCGATTCATGATCTTGCAATCCTCCTCGCAATCCCAACACTTCACCAATATTTCTACGTGGCCGCGGTCTTGACGGCATGAAATTACGGTGCATCGATGCATTCTCGTTCGTTCCTCGGTCTGTCCCACTAGATCAATTTGTTTGACGAAGACAAGCCTTACTCCACTTCACGAGATCTTTTATCTGTACTTTCTCCAAATTTAGATGAGGGTTGATCAGTGCAGAAGAAGCCCCGTAAGCCATTGGCCCTCGATACTTTCAACACCCCATGGTAGGGTAACAAATCCGAAGACAGAACCACGGTGAATCAACAGTCAAGCGAGAGAGGTATGAATTGGGTAGAGTGAGGAGAGAAGGAAACGGAAGGGGAGGATAGAAGAGAAAAGAAGGAGCAGGGTGTTGGGATGTAAACCTCAGATGCATCTATCATATCCATGCACTCCTGTCTATTCACGAAGGATGGCATCTTGCCTCCTATATATTTCCTTGTGCTCGTTTCTAGGAGCACCACATGTTCACCACATGCTGCTCAACTTCCCTTGATATCTATACATTCTGTATCTATGCTATTTTGTATTCAAGCAGCAGTACTACCACTGAATAAACAAGTTCTTGTACTCCCTCTAAAGTCCATATCTTCAATACAGGGAGCGCTTGAGCGGAACTTGATGCGCTCCGAAGAGATCCAACATCTCCCCCCCCAAAAAAAAAGAAAATGCAAGCACGCAGCCTGCTCGACCCATCCCCCAAAAACGGGAAACACGACGAGCTGCAAGCTCCGCCACACAGAGATCGGCAAACGCTCCCCGCTGCTCCTCCCGCGCGCGCCAATCCCCACTCTCAAGCCTTCTCGAGAACGCGCGCAAACATCCGCACCCCGAACATCGACTTCAAAAATTAAAATGAACCCGCCGAATCTCACAACGTCGCGGAGGGCGGCGACCCGCGTTCTACGTCGCCTATATAGATCTAAGTGAGAAACTGATTTTCTGTCTATAACCTTTGGGTGTTAGATATTGAGAAGAAAAGCATCTCGGAGGGGTTAATGGAGTTAAGGCTGGGAGGGGGACAGTTGAACGAAAAGTTAAGGCAAAGCAGGTCCGGCATTCAAAAGATCCTGTCCAGACCTCCAAACTGATCGCGATATTTAGAACAGTCCACCCAAATCCGTTTGCGCCCCAGAATATCCGCCTTTGTGCTTTGTGCACTCTGGAATTTCAGCTCTGGCCGGGCTGTTGAAAGGATCGTTGGGTTTCGCGAGCCGTTCTGTTCGCGATCGGCTGGACCAGACGGTACACTTGACGGATTGCCATTTTCCGAGCCACGATCCTCCAATTATGTTTGGCGAAAGAGTCCCAAAGATGAACTCGTAAATGAATGCTAGAAATCTTCTGGCCTTGAACGTCGAAGCGCGAAAAGGTTAGTTGTGTCTTTTGTTCTCGGTCGATGTCTGTTGGAAACGAGTTCAAGAGATCGAGATTGTCATAAGATTGTGTTCCCGAAATGTAATCTTCGTTATATTCCCACGCTCACCCACTGAATTCGGTGTGTTCCTTCGAGATGTCCACCTTGTATCAAAGGGAATATTGTCGACGTAACGTCGACGATGTTCTGTTCACTATTTGGTGGGCTCGGACTCGAGCATCGTCCCATTAAGTATAGTCAACCGTCACGCAAAGAAACTCAACCAGCATCGAACTTGCCGACGTCATCAAACACGTCTTCGTGAACGAATTTTTCGGTCTGTCGAGTGAGCGATCATGTGAGCGGCCGTGAGAAAGCATGAGCACAGCCGCATTTCGGTTCTTCTCTTCCACCCACCATGGCCGGCTCTCCAGACGAAGCGACTCGCTTGAATGATCAGGTAATCTCATCTCGAGGCTCTAGCCTCGAATGTAGAACTCAGCATGACCATCCACGCAGGCCACAAAGCTCTTTGAAGAAGGGAAATTTCAAGACGCTGGCGAGCTGTACGAACGCGCAAACAAGATCGACTCCACGAACTCTCCTATCTATCTCGCAAAATTGGCATTGGTAGAGCTCAGACTCAAACAGTCAGTGTTAAAATCCAATCAAGCCAGTCGGATGCTTGACCGCAGTCATTCAGGTACCAAAAGGCAGAGATTAGTGCGACGCAGGCGCTTCTACGGGATCCTCGAGACCTGAAGGCTAGATTTCGACGTGCCTGTGCGCGCTGGGGGCAAGCACGACGTATGGAGGCCCTCGTCGATCTTGCCGGCGCCTTAACGGTGGACCCGACGGACAAGGCGACGATCGCTGCGTTTGCGAAGCTTTCGACCGAGGTTGAGGCATCCCAAGACTTCCCGGGGTATCTCAGTCCTATGCTCCTTCTCCAAGCGGACTATCCTTCAGCCTATGGATCGTCCGGGCGCGATCGTGATCCCAGATCATGCTGTGCGTGTACCGAAGGACCGCAAAGGTGGAACTTGCGCGGCGTGTAAGAATTTTGCCTGGGATCAAAAGAGGGCAAAAGCTTGTAGCAGGGTTCGTAATTCTTTCACTGGATTGACTCCGCTGATACCACGAATGATGCAGTGCACCACCATGTTTTATTGCGACAAAGTATGTCAAAGGAAGCATTGGTGCAGAAGCTACTTCTGATCCACCCAATGGACCCCCGCTGGTGATAGGCCGGAGCACAAGACGGAATGTATCTCATACGACCAGACTTTCGCCCTTACCATGCACCTCTGCAAAACCCTCTTGAACCACCACTTCATTCGTGTGCATCTCATGGTCTACGCCGTGAGATCTATGGGCGTGTTGTACCACTCTCCACCCCCGTACTTCACCTTTCTGCTCGTGCTTGTTGAACTTGTTACGCTCGGGCCCGGTCCGAAGGCACGGCGCAGAATTGCTATCCGCAACATTGTCAATGTCCCTCTTGCAGTGATCGACAAACAGACAAGAAATTCTTACTTTACGCAACGGGAACGGATGCGCCAAACTACCGGCGATCCCGACGCCATTGGTATGTTCTTCCTAGTGACTCCACTCGTTACGGAGGCCGAACATCAGTGCGACGCGTCCCAAGCGATGACCCTCATGGACCGTGTGGAGCCATCTCTCGTTCTCATGATAAAACAATCTGCTCGCTCAATAGGCATTGAGAGCCACTCTTTCGGTGTTGGGCGGAAGGTCACCCCAGATTTAGACGCACTATATTAGTGAGCGTCGTATCCGACTCGGCGGCTCGCCCGCAGAGTTACAATCCCCTGACGAGGTCCGCTAACAATCGTCCAGGAGCCTCGAGGACGAGCTTGCAAATGATGTTGACAATTACTATGGGCTACAACGTTAAATGGCGACGAACTTGCTTGAGTCGTATACGGTCTTTTTTCTTGATACATCGCCGCTGCCTGACATTGTACAATTGATTCATATTGCGACGGCTGCGAGAGACGTCGAAATCTTGAAGTGCAGACAGCAGAGGGAACTAGTGTAAGTGGTAGAGTGACTCACTGGGAACCGGCATCCGGAAAGATGTCAAGAGCAATGTGGGTGCTCCATTTGAAAACCACTGCGATTGTGCATGTTAACAGAGTGAGAAAAAACAGCAGCAGGAAAGAAAAAGAAAACCCCTGAAGGAAGTTCATGTGCCTGCCGGTGGTTGATATTCTTTCGGGAAAATCTGCGCGGGCTTGATGCATCGTCGAGCTGGTGTGGTACATTGGAGGCGGAAGTGCTTCTTGCGAGATAGCTCCTCCCTCGAGTCTGTGGTTGTTCAATGAGCGACGAATATTTACCTCTGTCCCAACAGGGACGCCGCGGAGGCCACGCACCGCGCCATACATGACCCCCCGCATTCCCGGGGCCGCGATTGCGATCGTGATGAGGTGAACACAACAGAACGACGAGCGAGCAACATTACCGACGACTGCGCTGCAATTCCGCAATTTTTTAAAAAACGGAACGCGATTGGAAACATCGCAGACGGACAGTGGAGTGCTGAGTTGCGAGCGACGTGCGGCAGCGACTTGGGCGCAGTGCGGAAAAGCGCTTACTGCGTGCACAAAGAAGTCAAAGTCGGACTGAAATGCCGGGGGAAGGGAGGGGCAAGAAAGAGGGTTGACGAGAAGAATGGGAGTGGGACTCACCCACTTCCTTTTTCGGTAAGTGAGTCCCATTCTTGATCCCATCAACAATGGGACTCGGCTAAAATGGTACTCGGCAAGTCTGCTTGCCGGTGAATCTGTGACCCCTCCGCATCAAGATCAGCCTGATCAGGCGCTATGAGGGGGCATGGGTGGGCAAGACCGGAGTGATTGGTTGATGTACATCAATACCGCGGCATTGACATCGGCCATTTCCGATAACGGATGCACAGCTACAGAGGGCCGGATTGGGGCCGGAGAGAAATATAGAATATGTGAATGTCCCGGGGAGGTATTAAGCTAGCACATATTAACATACCTTGTATTTTGCGACATTCTGAAGA
Organism: Mycena olivaceomarginata; assembly: GCA_029378375.1. Classification (NCBI taxonomy): domain Eukaryota; kingdom Fungi; phylum Basidiomycota; class Agaricomycetes; order Agaricales; family Mycenaceae; genus Mycena; species Mycena olivaceomarginata. The sequence continues at coordinate 255,494 of JARKIC010000225.1, read as the reverse complement.
GTTTTGCACCCGGTGCCGATTTTTGTACCCACCGAGCACTTTCCTATTTAGGTAGGTAGGATCGTGGTAAGGTTAACAAGACATGCCTTCGCTTCGCTCCGGCAGAGGAGCAGACATGTTTGCTGAAAATTATTAACAAAGTTCAACATCACGGTCCCCTCAACTTTGACTTGCAAACCGGTTCGAATGTGTATTCAACGATTCAACTCCCTCATGCGATATCTATCTACTTACGGAGGCTACATACAGTGGTATAAATCACATCACAGCAGGTACACCTCCCCGTCCCACCATGGCCATAATTTCAATCGGAATGTTAACTGGAGAGTTGGGCCTGAGCAAATTGTCAGTGGTGATACGGACACATGCACGAGCAGAAATACTGTAGTATGGGAGCTTGATGCAAAAGAGTTGCCAGGAACGCGTCATTGGTGCATCTGTTGGCTTTTTTGGACGTTGGGGACGCGTCCGGAGCGACAAAAGGACGTGAATGAGCTGTCCAGGGTGATGCCGATGTAATGAAGCTTGAGGGGCTGGGTCAGCGGTACTGAAAACATACCAGACCAATCATTAACTCACCACTACCTAGTGCCTCGCGTGCAGGACATCGAAAAATTGAATAGAAATGCTGTGACTACCATTCATGGGGACCACGGGCAGGGAGTAAATCGAGAGAAAAGTTGACTGTAACATCGGCGGTGCAGTGGATGCCACGAGTTGCATCTCTGGAGCGCAATAATCCTACACGACGTGCCAGCTGAATAGAAATTTGAGCGGTAGGTTCGAAGAAGGTGGAGCGAAGGGTTACCACAGCACAGCAGAAACGTGCCGGACTGCTGCCGCAAAGGGGAAAAACCAAATAAGAATTTAATGTGTTGCCCTACAGGCGGTCAAGACTCAATGGCCGTGTACCCAAATTTTAGCGTCGGAAACGGACTTAACAGCTTGAAGTTGAATGCTACTTGGTTTGAAGTCTTGAAATGTGGAAGCCCGAGACGTCTTGCTATCGAACCCAGTCTTGAGACAAATCCTAATGTTGCTTGAAGCGAGGCTGCGACCAAGTATTGCATAATATTTGCGTGATCTTCTGACATTCGGTGGATGTTGCGGATGGCTTGATTTATGCAAAGACGGCTGTTGTGCACCCACTTGAAGAAAGAAGGAAAGCAGGTTGAAGCAACGGTGAGTGAAAGAGCGTAGCGAGCTTCGAGCCGAGTTGATACTGAGAGAAGATTCAGCATTGTATAGTTTTCAGAGGTGCTGCTCGCAATATCTTGATCAGCCGAGGACGGTGAGAAGCTTGATGTTGCCATGTCTTGCGGCGGACTTGATTCATTCAAGGACGGCCTTTCAGCATCGAGTAGAGGGGTTAGGATAGCTTCAGGATGGCGGAATGGTGATGGGGGGAAAGAAAGCGCAGGAAGGATAGACACACTTGCCTTTTGAGCGGGCTTTGACCGCCCGACAGTAGGCCGCGTGTTTGCTCGGAATAGGCGGCACGTCAGAAACCAAGTTCTCCAGAGCTAAACACTGATCATGGTCAACATTAATATTTTCTTCAATTGTACTATCTATATACTTTCCTGTTTAAATATTCCACTCGCAACTTGAGCAGCTGAGCGGGTGCCGAATATTGCCGGGTATCGGCATCGGATCATTACGTGCATTTGTGCCGCCTCAAGAACCTCATCCCCTTGGGACTGCGTGACAGCGGGTCACTATGTGATTGGCGGCGGTCTCCCCAGTCCCATTTCTTCAGCGAGTCCCATTGTTGATGGGATCAAGAATGGGACTCGCTTCCCGCAAAAGGAAATGGGCGAGTCCCACTCCCATTCTTCTAGTATAGACTCCCAAAAATCTGGCGGCCGCAATTATGTGATTACTGCGCTCGTGAACGTATGATGACAACAAACTCACGGAAGAAATGTCGCGAATTATCTGAGAATGTGGAGAGGTTACAAAACGAGCTTCATTTGGAACGCCAATTCCAGAAGGTCGAGACGCTTTATCGAGAGTTTCTGGAAGGTGAGCCTCGGCGTACCGTTCACAATGGGATTAGAATTTATCAAACGTATTTGCGAAATGACAGAAGACGTGATGAAGAATGCAGAGGATATGAATGCCCCCTTGCAATGTCTCCCGCAAGCGTGGGACAAAGATACATATCCTACATCGGCGGCAAAACTTCTGGATTATGAGCGTGTGAGGTTTGCGTCCAAGGCGCAGAAGCTCCGCATCCAACCCACCAGTCCAATGAGAGTGGTTGTATTGACCGCAACTAATGAAGTGATCGGTACACCGTCCCCGGAAAGCCCAAATTTTGAGCGGGTGCCAGGAGCGTGGGAATTGGCCATGCCCATGTCACACGTGATCTTCGGCACCGCTTTTTCAGGGTTAAGGGAAACGATCATATGCACTTGCATTTACAGGCGCGCGCGTTGGAGCCGAAATGATACGCGTGCCCGGAAATTAATATTTGTACAAACGAACCGTCATACGGAGTCTGCAACATCAACTTCGAAATCGCTTCGAGGCACTCCACGATTCACAGGGCTTCGATCCAACAGAAAGCAAAATGCTTCCACAAGAGGTCAAGAAGTTTCTCGAATACCTCAGTGTAAATACCCACCAATGAGAAATTGCGCCAAAGTTTTGGGACCCTATAATTGGAAAACAATAGTCGAGTGATGTCTGTCGAGCTGCCAGTCACCTTGCAGTCACCGCTCTCCCTCCACTTCTCGTGACTCTCGTCACAGTGCCTCTCATCTTCAGGAACCACCTGCTACTTGGTGTTGCTCGCAATCCACACTCACTCGCCTTATAATGTTTCACGGGGCTAGTGAATCCCACACAGTTAATGTCTATGGTGGGTCGTAAAATCTGGTGACTAACCGTTGCTCATTTTTCCCAGGAGGTGTAGGAGGCACAGGTGGAGCAGGTGGCCTACAAGGTGGGGGTGGGGGTCTTGGAGAGGGTCCCACGATGTCTTCTAACGTCCAGACTGGACACTTCACCGTGAATATGTATGTCACTTCATCCTCTCCCAAACACTCGTTCTCAGTGACAATAGTGGCACTACACAAGTGAATTGTAAGAGTTGGACGACAGCTCAAGGGGATCGGCAGAAAAACTGATTTTATCACTACCACAGTCCAAGGGAGAAACAGCACCGAAGACATTCTTGCAAAGCTCAAACAGGAGGCACATTATGATGCAGCCGACGCCCCCATACTCGAGGACCTTGTTGCACGCGTGACCAACACCACCTCTGATGCATTCCAGGTGGTCATTTTCAATGTCTCTGCAGGCTCGAGCAAATCTACAATTGCAAAGACAGTTGCAACTGAAGAAGATGCCCATGACGCGGTGCTGGAAAATCTCAATCGCCAGAAGGGCAGCGGTCTGAACTGGCGGAATTCGATCGTTGACCTGCTCAAGCCGCTTGGGATGGATTACAGCCTCGATGCGCGCAAGGCGCTGGCGGACGAGCTGAACGTGCATGCCGGCAGCCACGGTAGCTTCGAGCAGAACGTGGCCTTACACAGGGCGGTGGTCGCGCGGCTGACGGTACGCGATCCTGGCGAGGATCGACCTGAAGATGCTCATGACATCGCTGTGTCCGCGGTGTTGGTCAATCGCCAGAGGGGAGGCGGCCTGAACTGGCCGAGCTCGATCGTCGACCTGCTCAAGATGCATGGCCTCGATTCCAGCCTTAGCGCGCGCAAGGCGCTGGCCGACGAGCTGAACGTGCATGCCGGCGCCGATGGCACCGCCACGCAGAACATGGCCCTGCACCAGGCGGTGGTTGCACGGCTGAAGGAGAATGGGGGTTGCTGGATTGTGGCGCATTGACCAAAAGGCGATCGTCCAGGGCGCGGCTGGCATCGGCTTGCCGCAGCTGTGCCAAGCACATCATACCAATATTGAAAGTGCTCCTCCTGCGCCCGTAATACTTTGCTCTAAAGTCCTTCATACACATGGATTGTCAATTGGCACAGAATAGTGTTGTACCAGGTCCGGTCGCCGACCCGAGACCCGACCCAGGCCCGGGCTTTTCGGCCCGACCGTGACCCGACCCAAGGTAGGGTCGGGAGCGGGCCATGGGTCGGGTCGGGCTCCTGGCGCGACCCGAGACCCGGGCTTTGGAAATTGAACGGGTTGTTCAACTGGCAAGTACCACTTTTGTTCCGAATTTTTTGTGGTTTCTGGTTGACTTCGACACGTCTCGGACAATTCCGCTGCCCAATAAGATGAGTCGCGTTGAAATTAAGACTCCCACATACAGTACTGAATGCACCGGAGATTGGCCCGAATAAATAGCGACCAATATTTGGCACGCTGTATTGGGCCAGTATTGGCCAAATAGTGGTCAAATAGTACTAGCTGTGTACAAAATAGAGATACATGCTTGAAATCACCCGGATTTTTTCTCCTTCACGTACCGCTCCCTTTTCATCTCACGCCACACTTCCCAAGAATTCTTTGCGCCCCATCGAGCGGTCCACATGTCTTCGGCAAATTCCCCATTGCGGTTGCGGTATTGCTCCTTCTGGCGTTCGGCTTCGAGATCAGCTTCGCACCATGGCTTCGCCTCGACAATCTTGCGGTAAGATTGGAGGCGGTCTTCAGATAGAGTGGGATCCTCGTCACCGCGCTTTCTCTTCTTTGGTACAGAGAAGAAAGCGAAAAACCGCTCTTTGTTACCCTCAAAATCCTGTTCGAGTACCTTGTAAAGCCGCTCTCGTTTCGAGACAGGATTTTTGTACTTTGGCCACAACGGATCCGCCGTTCCGTGACGTTTTTCGACTGGGCCATAGCGAGTTCGAATCGCTTTTACCGCACCCGATTCGATTTGTTGAACAACATCTTGCAGACCCTCACATTTCTCAAGACCTTCGATGACTTTTGAAAGGTCCTGGAGAAGTGCGGCTTCATGCGGTGCCGGCTCCGCAGCACTCGGGTTGGATTGGTGGGTTCCGACGGCAGAGGATTCGGCGCGGGGGTGCGAATGTGGGGGTGCGAGAACGAGATTGTTGCCAGAAATGATACGCGACGCGTCGCCGGTGTCGGACTGCCCAGAATTGATGTTCGGAAAGGTGGAATGGTTCGAATAAGCACCAATGGTGTGTTTGGCCCCTGGATCAGAAGAAGGTATCTGGAAAACGCAAGCAGAGAAGGCAGAGAAAACAAAATTAATCAATTTCGCGGTCACATGTCAATCAATCCGACTTACCTCTAAATCGCGGTTGTGCGTTGACACAGTTGGATAGCTGTCTGATTGAATGGGCTGCTGATCGTCTGCTCTGTGGGGTTGAGTGGCCGACAAAATGAGGTCCGATATTGCATTCGCTCGAGATTCTGTTACGTCCAAAACCAAATCAGACAAGATTGCACAGGAATTTATGGTGCATTCTCACTTTTAGGTGACTCTAGAAGCTTGAAAACTCCGCCAGCATCAACAGTCCCTTTCCACTCAATTCCGAGGGCTTCTGGATCCGCCCACTGACGATCCCGAATCGATTCATCCACATTCGGTGCCGTCATGACATCTTCGCGTGGATTTACGGTCAGATCGAAACCGTAATATGCCGCAAGATTCGCTCGAAGCTGATCCACCGTCCCAGTCACATTAAGAACCTTTTCTCGGCTTTTTCGTTGGTCTGCACGATCCAAAACTTGAGTTGTGTTCCCTTGGCTGAAATCAGGGTGGAAGCCGTCAGCCCTTGGGGTGCAGCCGTTGACGGTGACAGTCACAGGCGGAACACATGACGAAATGATGCGAACAGCCATGCCGTTTACTTGCCGTAGCCATGATAAATTTGAATTTATCACACCACTGGGTGGTGCTGTGAAATTCAAGGTCAACCTGAGCATGTATTCTAGGTAGCACACTTGGTATCTAAATAAATAAGTATTCTGGGCGCCCAGAAGTTGAGTTCGCTGAACATATAATGTACGGCTATTCTGCAAGGAAGTTGAATCCCATGCAAGGCCTCTATCAGAGGAGCTGAACTGCCGATTACACTTTACGAGCACTGTTCACATCTTAGCACTGGGACTTCACATTCTATAAATAAGACTCACCCATGGTGCGAGATTTTTTTGGAGGGCCCCCGCAGCTGTACCGTCAACAGCACGGGTGGACTTTGTACGCATGAGATCTGAACCACCAGTCAACTCTGGGATATCCACATCAGTGATTATTGCGATGAGAGAAGGCTATTGAAACTTGTGTTGAACACCCGGAGAAAGAATACATGATAGACACCGCGTTCAGAGGGGTCGTCTGCACATGCAGTGTACGACCCCCGTCCGCACATGTCTGCCCATCTGATGTCCACACATTATGCAGACCACCTCTAGATATTCAGCAGGGGCAAGTACACACCCATTTGTGCTACGGACACCTCCTTCGACGGTCGAGGACTTGAGACCGGTTTGACAGGTGATGCTGACATGACGCCCACAGGTCAAACAGCTGTCAAAATACACAGCGTTTCGATAAATCCGGAATTCACTCCGAAATGAAGCAACCTGCAATGAGAATATCATGGCGCAGGGTCAGGAAGAGCTAATGTAGGCATGATACATGTCTATAAGATTTTTCAAGAGATTCCGGGTACAAAAATGGGATTTTGCCGGCTCGAAGAACGGGAAATGGGGAAAAATGTTGAAGTCACATCACCACGTTGCAATCCACATTCCAATGTCCGTCATGGACTTGGTCAGGGAAGTAGTAGCGAAAGGGAAGGAGGTGGGGGGTGTGGTGTCTCGCCGTCTTCTGACCTGTGTGGACCCATGTCGACAAATTGTTGTAGACGCACGTCCTACACATAGTCGACGAATGTCAGACGAATTCGGCCGATCTTGGGAGTATATACTAGAATAATGGGACTGGGACTCGCCCAGTCCCATTTTTGATGGTGAATCCCATCATTTTGCCCTCCACAGTGGGATTCGGGCAGCGAGTGGGATTGGTGTGCATCTGCTTTGTGTGATCGGCCATCACCGTGCCGACCCTTGCCGCGCCACCCTCCACACATTTCTGCCTGCGTCCCCTCGCCCCCGTGCCCTTGCGCCGCACTCGCCCCTCTGTGTTTGCGCCACGGCATCGAACCGTAATTAATTTGATGAAAGAGATTTATTTTAAGAGGCTCTCTTAAACCTCAATTAACGGTATTGAACCGTAAGGTGGATGGGATTCGGGCGCACGAGGAGGGTTCAAGTTCGGGATGGTGACTGGGATGACGCGGTCGACGTAGAGCTCACAAGTGACTTTAATGCGGGGATCGGGTCTTCCTCCACCGGCTTGCCTTTGCCTTTGCCTCTGCGCCGAGCTGGAAAATACAAGATTAATCTGGTGTGCAAAAATGAAGGCAGAACTTCACTCACAGCTTTTCGACATTAAGGTCTCTTGCGGAATGGCGGCGGTCTCAGGGGGAGCAGGAGGCGATTCGACGTGCAGTATCATAGATGGGATATCGAGGTCAAAGGCAAGGATAGCATCTGCGTCCGGGGAAGCGGCACGAGATGAGAAACCAGAACCAGTGCTGTAGCTGCGGCGAGAGTTTGGATGCGCGGTGAGCGCGACAGGCGATCAGAGTGGCCCGCCAGCAACATGGTGCGAGAGCGAGGAGGGCTGGCAGCGATGGACGAACCAGGAGTGTAACGACGGATTGAGCCTGCCTCGGAGTGGTCGACCTTGCGCCCTCGCTCCTCCTCCAGCTCCCGCATGAGCCGCATCCATGCATTGAACAGTGCAGGAGCCACCCAGTCCTCTGCACGATCAACTTGAAAGAAGGGATGGTTGACGTAGGCCTCGCCAACGACATGGAAGAGGCCGATAAATGAAGTAAATGGACTTGTATTGAAACACAAAATGACACACCTGCTGTCGATACACACACAGCTGCCGCAGCGATGCGTACATATGGCCTCAACAGGTCAAGACGCTCTGCTAGATTAAACTCCTGGTATAGCGCATGACCACGTGCCATCATCCAGCCTGGTGCATCCTCGACGGAGAAGGAGACGTGTGTAAAATCACCTAACAACGGCGGGAACATCTGTAACACAGAGATTAGACTAGCATTGATTCAAGCAATTTGGTCGTCGGTATTTCACAACCTCGCCAGTGGTGAAGTCGGCAGTAGCATCAAACAACGCGTAATCCAAAGTACATGGTCAGAAATTGGCAATGTAACAACTCCCGCAACCTCCCGGCAGTATTGGATGACATTTTTTGTCGAGAAAGGCGGAGAAAATGAGGGGAGGGAGCACCAGACACAAGGGGTGGCTATAGACGATGTAGAAATGTGTCGCTTTGCCAGCTGTTTCTATATCGTTCCAAGTCCCAAATATGGAAACCTGGGTTCAAAAGATAAACTAACTCGTGTAGCCATGACCCGGCCGAAAGCGATACACGAGGCACTCCAAACACGCAGATCAGGTCCAAATTGAGTTGGTTACGGTTGATTTACATGTTCATTTCCGCTCGCAACGAGTTCATCTGTACGTTTTGTGGCCAGCTGATGAACTTACTGCCGATAGATCAATCAAACCGTCAATCATATGATCATTCGGCTGTGCTTCGGCTGCGCGTTCCACTTCCTCCGAGTCCCACTGTGATCTCTTGAGTCCCACTGACAAGCTGACAAAATGGGACTCATTGCCATCAGAATGGGATTGGACGAGTCCCAGTCCCACCCTTCTTGTTACTCCTCCGATCTTGGGCCGATCAGACGTCGACACAGCATGTATCCCACGATCTGCACAGATCCGCATATGTCCGCAGCGCTGTGCCGACGGGGCCGCTGAACGCAGTGAGATCACCTTGAACTCGTTCAGAATGATGTTGTGGGCAGGGAAAAAAGATGAGTTCTGACCACCATTCCCATAGTTATCCTGTGAGTCGGACGACATTGGATCAGCTGATATAACCTCATCCGTGATGGTTGATTCGTCCGGCCCCGATGGACCAGTATTGAGGTTGGACAGATTTTAAAACTCCCAATGCAGGTTGGAATCAAGAGTATCATCCGGATTCAAAGCAGCTGCAGAAGGATCGTCGATGGAACGATCCCCTTCCGGACGCCTACCTGCTCTCCGACCCTTCAAATGACGATAGCCTTGTGAAGCGTGGCAGGTGACGGCTTAACTGGGATGAATATAATCATCTCGCTTTTGCACTCGCGACACCTAATTTCAGGCATTCTGATCTGGCCATTGATGATATGGCTGTACACTGAGAACTCGTAGGCTACCAAGGAAGACGGTTTGATTGAGCCTTGAGCGACGTACAGCAATTGTTCAACCCGATGCGGGCGTGAGCAGTGGAAACACGAGTCTCGTTCAACGATTCTGGCCCCTTTGGCAAGCGCTCATCGCTCTCTAGTACGAATTGCATATCCTCTTCGTCGATATTCCATGGCATCGGCCAGTACAGATGTTTACCCTGCTCAGACCTCTTCCAGTCGGAGCATCCGACTAAAAATTGCTTTCCGTGGGTGGAGGGCACCTGCAGACGCATCAGTAGGGACCAAAACTGATGAAAACGAATCATTGTTGGAACCCCGTTGCATTTAACCTTGCACCTCGATTGCATAATGCGAACATAGAAGCTGAACAGGTAGATCAGGGACTGTGAGGTGAGATGGAGGGCTGGGCAGGGTACATACCGACATATAATTCCTGGAGCTGACGCTGCTTCTTCCTCGTTTTGGTCCAATGCACGGTCCCAGAGTTCTTGCATCCCTTGTTCATCCGTTTCATAACGTTCAAGCCCGTCCAATATCTCTTCGTCGAAAAATTCACATGTGTTGATACCGTTGCATTTAAGATGGCAACGGCGACAGCGGATCTTTTCACTGAGGTTCGAAGTAAAGCCGGCAACATTAACATCCCCAGCAGTATGGCCAGCCCCTCCGTCCCAGGACTCATGATTCTGGGAAGTGTTTGATAAGCCCAATTAGCGCGAGATAAATAATGGGCGTTACCCATGCTCGTATGAACATGTCGAGCGGTATAATGCGACCGTCCGGGGCCCTCAACAACTCCACTGACCTCGAAAGGTCCCCCAAGAGGGCGGTAGGGGTTCGGGGGATGTTATAAGTCGTTGGTACACTTGAAAAATACGATCAACATTCTCCTGCCGAGTAATTGCAATTTGCTGCGGCGGCTGCAGTTTCCCTTTTCATTTACCCTTTTTCTTTGGTTTCGTATCCGGAACCGTTGCTGAAGGAGGAGATGGGAAATGGAGACGTCGGCAATCTCAATTTGGGAACTGGGGGAGCAAAGGGATTGCTCAATGAGGCAGTGGAACGTGCGGCAGGGATTGCTGCGGATCCCGGATCGTCCGAATCAGAGTCATGAATTTCGATGACCTCCTTGGACATGGAACTTGAAGCTTGAAGGACGAGACAGCATGTCAGATGACGTATAGGATACCTCAGAGCTAGCTCCACAGGATGGGATAAATGAAACACGGCTACTGGCGCGGGAGTCAGCCATGGAAATGGAGGATGTAGCACGAGAGGGTGCTCGTGGAGTGGTGGGCATCGAATTCCTAGTCGAATCCATGTAGCCTTGGAACGCCGTAGGATTAATCCAGACATCCGAATTCTCCAAACTAAAGAATGGATGGCCAACATATTGATCAGCCAAGATCTGGATGTGGTCAGAATTATGCCAGTTAACAAGACTGAGAGAAAAGCGCACATAACTCCAATACGCGATTAGTTGTTTTGTGGATGCATCCTCGGGAAGCTAACGGGTGCCTGAGATCATAGATTCGTCGTGTAACAGGTATAGTTGATATCCGAGAGAACTGATCCAGAAAGCCGCATTGTCCACAGAGAAGAAAATATCGTTTCCAGGATTGCTGAGGGTATCCGTGAATGCCTACATTATCAGTTTGCATTAAACAGTGAAGCAGTCATACAAGGAATCTGAAGGGGAAAGCACTCACAAATTTTCGATATGCCTTGGTTTCACTGAGGGAGAGCTCGGCGGCTTGCTCAAACATCGGCTGAGCCAAAATGTAACAGATGAGTGACAAGGGAGTGGAAGGAAATGTGTGTGTGTGAGTTGGACCAACGCTGCTCAGAACGACGAGGGACGTGGTTCAAAGGGAAACAAATCATGTTTTGAAGGCTACTAGTGGTACAGTATTTATAGCAAGTAAATTAGGAGCTCAACTATGCAAGGTTTGTCGTCTGGCAGCAATTACGATGAGAGGGGGAAAAAAAGTCGAAAAAGACGGCCGTCAATAAACTCATTGTATTGACCGAAAATGCCGCGGATGTCCGGCCATCCTCTTACTCCACTTAGTCGTCCAAGAGTCGGGACTCGGGAGCTAGTTGGGAACCGTTATAGCATTTAATACACATTAAATACACAGTGTGCTGCGAAATGTACACATCATATTATACTACAACATTTAAAACCCGGCACCAATTCAAGGGCCGATGGTGGGCCGTGGCGGACAACGGGAATGATGTCAAAGCGAGCGGCAGCGTACTCGGTGATCTCGGAGATGCGATTTACGGGTACAGCGGGATACACACCGCTGGGTCCTCAATTAAAGGGTCATTTTAGTTAGCTACGCTTGCTAAAGTATTGTGATACATATAAAATGGCTGGAAACTCAATTTTATTTTTCCGGTTTGGGACTTCACAAAATGTAATTATTAATCTAAGCTATAAAAATCCAAAGCAACGTCCATGAAACTTTAAGTATTGCAGCACCTTTAGCCAATGCTGAAATGCAATACAATACAAAAGAAAAAGAATGGGCTTGAAATGAGTTGCGGTACTATGGATATCAGGCCAGTGGATATGCATACCGATACTCGAAATTTTGAATTGAGTTTAGAGGATGATTAAACGGGAAGTATAAATCTTCGTTTAAAAGGTGTCCTAAACGGGATCAAAAACTTCGAGTTTTGAATGCCATTAAATCCATCTGCAGATGGTCTGCAGATGGTCTGCAGATCATCGTCGCTCCCATCGTCGCTCTCATCGTCAAGAAAGAAACTCTGTTGCAGATACATGATACATCAACAATGTACAATATTTGTTAATGCAGGCGCGCGGCGAGGTACTGGGCACACAACTCATTGTTCTTCAAAGACACTTTGCGTGCGGGAGTACTGAACCTGATCTTGTTCTTCCACTCCGCATATGTGTGTAGCTTTGCCGACGATGACTGGATTTCCTTCAATCTCTTCACGAACCACCGCTCACAGTTTGCGTTCCACCACCCCGTGTTGAGACCAGACGAATAAAAGGCGGTTGGTGGTGGCCACCAGGAGATAAACTTGAGTTGTTGTCCGTCTTCTGCCTTGCTGCTCCTTTGTCCTGGAAGAAATTAGCATACATCAAACCGAGGTTGAATGAACGTGCCCGTTTCGACCTAATAGACCCCGCAGATGAGGTTGATCTCTTCCAGTGTCAGGGTTTCATGCCACAGCGCGTCTTCCCCGTTCCTGCTCACCACGCGTGCTCCAGTCATGAGGATGTCTTCGGAGGGATCGACACAAGCCAGATCCTCAAAATTTGGGATGACCAAGCGAGCAAGTCGGCCGACGATGCCTCCATAGAAAAGAGCCGCGCGACCACGCGGCGAGTGGAGGAATGCATCACGGCGCTGGACGTAGACCCCAAAATCAACGAGAGTCGGTCTGTAGCCGGCGGGGCGACGGCCCAGGGTGTTGATACGCGGGGGAGGGAGAGGCACACGACTAGCAAGTCCATTCCAGCTGGGGTGAAACTCCGCGCCCAATTCCACAATGCTGCGAATGAGATGCGTGAAATCAGGCCCCCAGCCCGACCTAACGATCTGGAGGGCAGTGGCAGCGCTCGGAAGTAAAATTGAGGGACCAGAAGTCTCAGAATGGCGGGGGCGAATCAAATAGAGTGTGCTTTCCCCCTGACCCAAGATCTCGACGTCGACATTCCAGTCGAGCTCCAAGTCGGAATCCGGGGAGGTAAGATCACAAAGTTCGGCTTGGAAGCCTTGCTGATCACCCGTGATTTTCAAATCCCCTTCGAGAAGGTGATAAAGAAATGTCGGGAGTGCTGAGGCCTCGGGGATAGTCCAGCTTTCGTCGCCAATGGCCCACGCACACGCTTTGCGCTCCATCTGCGGAGAGGAGCTGGTGCGAGCTACACACTCTTCGAAGCCGAAACGATGGGCAATGTTAGACAGGACTTCTTGGGTTCGCCACCCCGGCAAGTAGTCCGCTTCTTTGCGTAGAGCCTCGAGATCCAAATCGTAGGCTTGCTCGAGGACTTGCGCGGCCCTCTCACCAGTCTCTCTTCCTCCATAGCTTGACGCCCGGGGACATCGGGAATCGAGGGGATGAGATCAGTAGGTGACTTGGGCTGATGGAAATGGAAATCGTCGTTGTCGTTGTCGTTGTCGTACATTTCATCCGGCTCAGCGTCTTGGTTGGGGGCTAGCGCAGTGCAGAGATCCCACGTGTTTGAAAAAGAATCGTAGATGCGCTGGTCAGGCGTGAACTCGTCCCAACGATCAGCCGCATCACTGCGATTGTATGCGCGCTGGACGAAAAACCCGCCATCCTCTTCGTCCCATATGAACACACGAGCCCCTCTCTTGCCCGGTGGCCCTCCCTTGCGGGCATTGTTCTCCTGAGCCAGACGCCGGTCCTTTGCCTGAGGAGTCTCGGTTTGGACGCGCTTTTCGTTATGAAGCCTGCGGCGCTCCATGAAAAACGTGTACATCTTCTCCCGGTCTCTGACCGCTGTCGCGTTCAACAGCTGGAAACGGTATAGCAGGAAGAGGGGAGTCGATTGGTGCGTCCGAGTGCTGATATGTCGGCGGTGGATGTGAGGAAGTCGAAGCAGCCGGTGGTGCACCAGGTCTGCGACTTGTGCAGACGGATGCGTTGACCGACCACGGGCTGAAAGCGACGTCGCCGGGAAGGCTTTGTAGATACCGGACTTCGTCCGTATCAGGGACGAAGCCTATCTTGGTAAGAGCATCGGGGATGAGCTCTGTGAGAGGAAAAACTTGGCCATAAAAAAGGTAGAGGGGGACCCGGTGTTTGCCAAGGAGGTGGGGTAGGAGCCAGCGAGCATGCCGAGGAATATGGTCATCAGGATTAGATTTGGACCGAGTGAGGTCGATGATGCCCCCTATACGGTCGATGCTGAAATCTCCCACCGCCGAATGCTCCAAGTCGACAAGCCACTGGTGGTGAAGCTTCGTTTGCTTCGACATTTGAGCCCTCCAGTCGCCGGAGGCGCGCGCGTCAAGAAGAATGAACATAAGGGTGATTTTCGCCATCAAGGGGGAGAAACGCATCGCGTGAGCGCAAAGCGATGTCTATGGTGTTTTGACGCGAGGAAGTGTTTCCTCTCCGAGTAGCGGTATGAGATGGGATTGAGAAATGTGTACACCCCTTGCGCAACAGGACCACCGTATAAATGGGTCATCGCCCGCAGCGTCAGGAGGAGGAGGCTCTCCAAGTTCAGCCAACGGTCAATGAGGGTCTGCTCGAGGCCCCATCGAACTTTCTCCTCTTCATCGCCGAGCAAGCGGATGTTCAGTACCTGTATAGGGAGATTTTTCCGGGTAACATTGAGGCATGAGAAGAGGGGCCCGTGGAACGGGTTGTGGCGGGGTAGAAGGACGAGGTAGGGGAACTTCGGGCTGAGCCATAGCGGATGCCTGAAGTCATCCGCGCCAAACTCGTACCCGCCGGGGGCGACTGCATTCTCTGGACGGGGAATGTCAAGGAGAAAGTTGGGGTCGCCGAAGTGGACCCCAAAGACGCCCAGGCTATTCCGAATGTGGCCTTCAAAGTACCGGACGCCCTGGAGTGATTGAGCGGGAAGCTAGGAAAGAGGGAAAACATCGTACATGGGGGAACGTGGGCGAGTTCGAGGGGGAGGGTCCCATATCTCAGAAGGCTAGAATGTTTATGAGCACGATGCTTTATGAGTAGGAGACTGTCCCACCGGAAACGGCGGGAATTTGAGAGCGAATACGACGACGACGAAGACCAGAGATCAAGTGGATGCGCTATCGACGATGCCAGTCAAACGCGGTGCTACGCACTGTTCGTTTGCTCAAAAGACAGATGAGCGCGGTGCAAAGCACTGTACGTTCACCCGATATCGTTAGAACGTGGTGCTACGCACTGTACGTTCGCTCGAGAAAGGGTTTGATGTGGACTTGATGAAGTGTTGTCGGTCGTCACATGAGATTGTGATCCTCACTCATGCGACGATCATGTGACGACATGGCACGATCAAGTGATCTCAGGAGAGAACACATCCCAGATATTGGCTGTTGTACAGCGACATCAAGGTATCGGATCCGCGCTGCAGAAAAAGCTGAGACTTAAATCACTTGCGCGCACAATTTTTTCTCCAAAATCTTCTCGTGTATTGGCAAGAAATGTTACAAGCTAAGTATGGCTATCCATCGCGTGTATTCAACGGATTCACATGTCGTACTAGTCCATCGCGTGTATTTAACAAATTCACATATATATTTTACTTGGTTTGAATCACCATCCTATCAGTCGCAGCCACGAAAAGCCCGAACACTTCCTTTGATACCTTCAACTCCTTGAGATACGCCGGTGTCGCTTTCTTGAGCCATTCGCTGTTATAAAGGCTCTTCGGAAGACCGCACGGAGCTTTGGAGCTCCCGCGTTCGGTACCCTCTCATTCTCGAGGCGGGGGTGGGGCCTCGTTGGTTCTTAACTATTTTCCAACCAGGCTTGGGGGGGTCCCCCTATGAAAAAAAAAATCGAAAATGGGTGCACATTTAGATCTTGGTGAGAAAATGATATTCTGTCTATAAACTTTGGGTGTAGTCCCAACTGGTGACCCCCCACCCTGTGGCCCTGATTGTGGCTCCGGTTGTGATCAAAATGTTCCATAGCAAGTCAACAGTTGGAAGCACACCCAAACTTTATAGACAGAATATCATTTTCTCACCAAGATCTATGTGTGCACCCATCTTCTATTTTTATTTATTTGGGTGGTCCCCCAGCCTGGTTGGAAAATAGTTAGGTCTTGTGTTCGAACCTTGGTGAGCGCTTTGTTTTTGCTGTTATGACTCAAGTTCTCTATCACTTACTTGAGTTCTATCCCTTACTTAAGTCCTATGAGTAATGACTTGATATGTCTTGCTGGTCATTTCACCTTATAACTTAAGTTGAGCTAATAAAGTATTTGGCGCGTCACGAATAGCTTGAGGAACCCAGAGCTCCAGGTCTGGTCAGCTTCCAACTTGAACTCAAACGCACCCTCTGAGCCCATGCCGATCGTCAGCGTCTGGTTGCTCTTGAGCGGTGGCATGGCGTAGGGGCCTTTGGGCAAGTACCATGGCTGGAAGAGGAGGAAGACAAGCATTATGTCGCTTACAAAAAAGCTGGTTGGTTTTGATGCACGGGTGACAGCTGTCTCGGTTCTTCGGCGACCGGAACAACGGCGAAGTTGGCCGACTTGCGGGTGTTTCTATTTGGGTGTATATTATGAGACATTAGGGTAGGCCCTCGCTGCCCTTGGGTAAAGCACCATTAGTTTCACTGGTAATCAATATTTATACTTGCAACTTGTTGAGAAGTGCCGGAATCATATCTCCTGAGTCTTGAGGGTCAGATAAGGATGGAATCATGGCAAACTTACGGAGTTACTCACAGGATTCTGGAGAAATGCTGTTTTTCAACAATTGGTGCCTTTCCAAAATTCTCAACAAATGGCAACAAAATGTCAACAATTGGAAAAAGGAGTTTCTCCTGATGACAGGAGCTCATCCATTCTGGTCGTGTATGTCTAGAGTATCCAGAAAAAAATTCCCAGGTGGCAGGCTTGAAACTACAACCAAAGGCTCAGCCGAAACTCAACCGACAGTTGCTGCCGGATATGGATTGCTTAAAAAGTCCCAGCACCTGAAACAAAGTTAATTCTGGTTCAATACTCGATTTTGTACTACAAAATCTAATTCTGAGTGAAGCAGGTTGCACCAGGAACACATTCTTTCTTCACGAACGGATCACGTGATTGTTTGCGTTGGCAATGGGTGAATAAATGACATCTCAGGTCATGATCCAACACCCGAGTCGATGAGTAAATATGACCTTCCCAAGAAATACTAATTCCACCTTCTGGTTCCTCAACTTGCTCCCATGGTACATTTATTGAATTGACATACCAGTGACCACTCAAGTTCAACCTCTTCTTTGGTTTACAGGGTTTCAATTACAGGATCACTAGGCTTGAGAGTGGCAAACACACCTCTGGAGAGCCGATTGAAATGTCAAGCTTCATTAATGAACTTGCACCCGCGCTTGGTTAGTTACCAATTGAGGTTGATTTGGAACCTGCTGCTCCAAAATGTTTTCCAAGTCCGAGGTTCGAGCCTGCCCACGATAGAACTGTTTACGTGAGTAGACACTGCCACTAATCTCATTAGAAAAATGTAGTCTTTCTAACGGGGATCCATTACAATACACCCACTATTGCCTATTGTTAGAAAAGGTGGAACAAGTAAACTCACTTGATGTTTTTCGTGCTCTCGAATGTTAAAAAGAACAACTACTTATTACATAAGTATTTGTAATGCTCCCTGCTGACATGCCACTCAGGTTGAAGGCGAGTGAGACCCCTCCCGCCCTCCTGATGCTGTGGCTGTGCTTCGAGATTCGCCTATGAACACCCCTTGGATTCTGCAGTTGGATACGGTGGAGATGAAAGCATGAGTGTAGGCAACATCGATGGAAGCGGAATGGTTTAAGGCCAATATATATACATGTGCTGGTAACACAGCAGAAAAAAAAAGGGATGTATGAGTTCTGCTGTGGGAAGCAGCGGCCTCACACCAAGTTGGTCGATGAGAGCGATCTAAGCGAAATATGGGGTGGAGGTTTACAAGGCTTCAAAGGAGCCTCCTAACACTTTGTTGCATGGCCGTCCTGCTTTAAAATATCTGTTGGCAGATGAGTTTGTACCTGTGCGTACAGCGCCGCAAATTGACATTTGTGTTCCGTGCCCTGGTGCCGACAAGCTAAATTGTTCCTATTGAGTACAATAATTACGGATTGGTGTTTACAGCCGTTTGCAAAAGTAATGACACTCGTCTAAATATAGTAAGAAGAAAGCAATTCAACACACCAGATCTCCAAACTGATTTCTTGCTCAATTCTCAACAGATTTACTTGTGAGTGGGTGCGTCAAAAAACGGGGATGCAGGGCTTTGATTTCGTTCCCAACTTGCCTAGTAGACTGTTTAATTTGAATGTACACAAAATCCGGCTGTCTGATTTGAACCAGCCACGGCAACGGTTGTATCTCCGTTACCTCCTGGCCGATTGACATGAATCCGGGTGATTATTGAAGGTATACTCAAGGCAGCGCTCTCGGAAATATTACATTTTAGTTTTATTTCAAGGCCACCTCCGAGGAGTGAATATTCAGTACTGGTCAATAGTTCCATTCTTACGGGTGGCCATCATGTGTGCTTCACTTCAAGCGTGCACACCAATGATTGCCTCGATTTCAGCTTTCAGAATCATTCGGATTCATGTGAATCGGTTCGCCGGTGATGGAGAAACCGCCGTTGCCGCGTCTGGTTCAAATCAGACAACCGGATTTTTTGAACATACAAATTACGTAATGTACCTAGCGAGTAGGGTACGGTCTGAAAGATCTGCTTACCCGCTTTCGAACGCATCTCACGAGAATCCGTCAAGGAATGAGAGAAGAATGACCTTGGAGATCTGGTGTGTTTAAATTGCTTTCTTTTACCTATTTTTAGATGAGTGTCATTACGTCTGCAAACGGCTGTAAATACTTGTATATACTGAATGAATTCCCGCGCGTTTGCCGAGTATCTACAAGCGGTCGCCGGCTCCCACTTTGCTGGATGTAACTAAAATAAGAATGTTGATCCCAGCTGCCAGAATGATAGATTAAAAGCGGAGTTTAAAAGCTTCAGACAGACAGAGAGGCTTAATTTTATAAAGAGGAAGATTGCTGAATATTCGGTGTGCGGCTTTAATTCCAACAATATTGTATGGCGATCGAGTCTGTGAAGAGTCAAGACAAGGAAAGAATCACTTAAAGCTCGGAAGCGGGAAAAAAGGTGTACGCACATGTCGGACGTGGGTGAAAGGTGGGATGACGTGTAACGTGTATCCGTGACTTTACAGCATACTGTGGATGCAGGTCAGGGGTGCGTCAAGAGATATTGGCGATCAGCCGTGCAGGTCGGGGCAGGTGATGTCACGGCTTCGCAGGAGGTTACATTGAAGTAAAGACAATTCCGGTAATCGCGGCGGCGGCGAGTAAGGTGATTATGATGCTCACAGTTGATCCTTCGCGTAGCCAGATGTAAGTAAGGGTCTGGATCACGAAGAAGATAATCCCAATGACAAGGCATAAGATCCCTTCGACATGGTCTTCGTCAGTTAGTGAACCAACTGGTATGACAGGACGCACATTGGACCAGGATGCACTTCAACTGTATTGACCCAAAGTGTCGAACCACCTTCCATCGCGAGCTGGCTTGCATGCAATCCGTCATACTGCGCTCTCCTGCTTTCAGGAGTTCAATTGAGCGAAGATTAATGGAGCCAAGTTGATCGATCAGGAATAGCGAGATAATGGTCGTGATCCCATTGAAGAGGATGGCGATATAGGACGCGCAGCGGAGGGCCGTCTTGCCTCCCGAGGACGTGATATTCTGGATGGCCTCATCCGAACTAATAATGCCTAATAATTGACTAGACAACCCGGCGAGGATTGTGGCCTGTCTGTGTGTTATAATTTCGGACGCCAAAATGGATGATATCGACTCACGACAACGACCACGCTTTGTATGGTCGTAACACACGCATCGATGTGGGCTTTCGCCGGGGCGAGGAACTCATCTGGCGTATGTCTTTTAGGCACACCGACTCAAAAGAAAAGAGATACGACGCACACGAAATGGGATGTGGAGGCTCTGGCGTAGGAGACGGCGAGATAGATGTGTTCATTATCAAGATTGGAGGGGCAGGGTGTAATGCCTTTGGAGGTTTTGCTCTTAGGTTTTTATCATGAGGCAATAGAAATTCTGCGGAAGGTTCTCACAACATGTTCAGGGTTGGTCTTCTAGAAAAATCAAAAGAAGTTAACAGGAATTATCTGGGGTGTCCGGTTACATGCGCTCAAGACAAGCCTTTGTGTCTGACGTGCTGTATTACAGCTGTAATCTTTGCCGCATGATACAGCTTCACATGTGTCTCACAACTGTAACAACATGTTCAAGGTCCATCTTCCAGAATTATCAAAAGATATTAACAGGAAGTATTAGGGGCGCCAGGGTGCATGCGCTGAAGACGAGCCTTTGTGGCTTACTTACAGCTCGTACTTACAGCTCTAATCTTTACGACACGATACAGCTCTACAGCTGTTTGAGGTGGCCTCGATTCTCTGTGCTGTAGTCATGATACATCTTTTACATCCGCAGTGCAACATTGAGGCGGCGGGCCTCCGCCAGCTGTACCCTATTTGCTTTTCGAGGTTGGGGAATGAGGAATTTCGAGTTTAAACGCTGTTTCGCACTCAATCTATTTTCCTGAGTTCTATTCCCTATTTGGAGATTTTACACTGGTCGATTTCATTTACGGCACATATATGTAAACGCAAACGGTGTAACCAGTGCGACCACTTCTAGAGCATTTTGCACTGCAAATCAACTACAGATGCCAAAATAGAGCACAGCAGCACATAGAAGTTGAACTCGCTTCGAACACGTGTGAAGCTGTATCATACACACCTATATGGGATCTCGGCATGATACGTTCCGTCATCCACAGCTATGGTATGCATGCAACGTGCGCGGCATACTATCTTTCATCCTCAGTCTCTGCCAAGCATGGTCATCAAAGCTGTATCCATTGCCTCGAGAAGGCTGTAACGTCCATTTCCCCCTCTTGCTTCTCAGCGCGCGCGTCACTCATCCTAGAATAATCAAACTCGGGTTTTGACGACAGCCTCGTGTGTGGGCTCACGGTACTATAAAGTCTCCCGTGGAAGGGATTATCTCTGACATACGCCCGTAGTACCTGCTCATGGTCGAGGCAAGACAGACCCCAGGTATGTAAGGTCTCAGTGCAACTTCACTCCCCCATCTGTCTATTTATGAGGATGCACTCAGGTCAGAAACCCCACCGCGAGCTAAGCTGGTGCGGAATCAGCGCGAAGAGAGCATCGTTTGTTGTGAGTCGACAGGTATTATTCATGGAGATTAATTCACATTCAGGAGGCAATGATACTTTCAGCGGCGTCTGCTCAACTTCTTCATGCCACTAAATCAGATGCGACAATCGGGGGATGCAATGTCTTCCGGTTTTCATCTTATGGCGCATTGATTTTCAATGCGTTTGCGGGCGTAACGTCGTTGATCCTCTTCGATAGAGTGGAGGACGTCAGGCTGAACGAAGAGCCATCAGACGCTTGGCGTGTTTGCCTCGAGCCCGTCCCCTCAAGGTGCCAAAGTATTGGTCGGATTGGAAGGCATCCTCAGTTGAAATATGTCTTCATACAATGTACGTTGTCATCGATTCGTTGGATCAGCATCATCCCATCCACTGACGGCGACCAAAGGGATATTGTGTCTGTTCGTCGGCGCCGTGTTTTTCTCCATGCAGACTCTCGCCTACATTGGTTGCATGAGGAAAGAAGAGGTTGACACGGCCATCAACGGCATATCTTGAGAAAACAGCGGTTCATTGTGGCGCCGAGCAATCCCCTATAGGAAATGGCCTACTGGGTGTATCCTCCTCCTTCCGCCCATCATGAGCGTCCCTTCGGCAACTTCAAATGCGCCACGCAGCACAGTGCATCACAGCTCCCACTTCACCTCAAAGAATTGTATCCCAACAAGCTCGCCCTACAACAACCGCAACGAGCGAGGAGCCGGCAGAGGGGGCGGCGACCGTGATGGGCTGGGGTCAGCGGTGCTTCATTCTGGTGTGAGGAGTTGGGGGGCGGGAGGGCACGGACATTGTCTATATTTTTCCCCGTCGGCAGTTGATAATATAGTTAAGGGCCAAATCATTCATGAAAGGTCCTATTGAATTTCTCTCACCCTTGAAAAATTGGACGAATCTGCGCAGCTCAAGCTTTTATGTCATGTAGTGGTCACCCGTCCTTACATAACTTATAATGGTCCCCCCTTTCTTACATACAAAGCGGCTCAGATCATCCAGTGCCCAGACCAATGCAAATTTTTTGCCATTGTCCTCCTATATGTTCAGAGACCCCCCATCCAAATTTTTCAGCCAGGTCTGACCACTGGACAGTGTCGAAAAACCATCTCCACCATATATGCCCCTATGAGAATTCAAGCTTTCGCTACGCATGCCATTGGGCCCATATGACCGGAAGTTTTTGCGGAGGCGGATATGCATATTGAATGGTCCCAGATGCAAAGTTTAAAGGCCATCTAAGTCTGGAAACTACCCAGCCATCACATTTTCTGTGGGCTCAACAGGTCATGGCGGTTGTATAACAATGGCCAGGCTTAATAAATGAGTCAGGGTACCCAGACCAGCGAGATTTGTGTAAGGTGGGCCTAATACCTTTGAAGATCCCTTCTGCAAACTATGAGCTCAAAGTACATCGGGAGTGATATTGAACCAAGCTGTCGCATTTATGATCTGGCTGAGACAGTTGGGGTGAGAGAGAGCAAAAATGGAGAAACAAATGGACGAGATGACCCCACGAAGTGTTAGGAAGGCAGAAAATCACCTGTAAAGCTTCGAGTCCTCTCGGAGTGAAGCACACAAATCAGAACTTGGTGATGGAGGGAATAAGAGAGAACAGTGGTAAGTGCTCCTTGTTCAGTACTCTACTTGTAAGTGAGCTTAAATAGAGTACTAAGAACTATGGAGTGGGTCAGTGAGACTCAGGAATAAACTACGGGATCACAACGGACTACGGAAATAAACTACGGTACTACGGCGTGGGTAAATGGAGGCGAAAGGACGACTGCGGCGGCCCGAGTACGCCGGAACATTGAACCACCCTAGGGCTGAGAGAGAGCAAAAATGGAGAAAAAAAATGGAGATGACCCCACGCAGTGTTAGAAAGGCAGAAAACCACCCTAGCATTATATGAAAGGCCAGAGGGTCTGGCTGTAAACGGGATGGCACCGGGAAAATCTTGGGTGGAATGGGTACAGATTTGGAGGGTGGATCAGGGAGGTGAGTATGTACCTGCTTGCCCGAGATAGGGCCAGTGCGAGCTGTCGTTCTCTTCAAATGAGCATGTATACTATCTGCTGCCGCATCGTTCTGAGGTTCTGAGGTTCAGATTGGGTGGCTTTATTCAGGCTCAGCCTCAGGATCCCATCCTATCTATCTGTCAGTGGCACAGTGCAATAGTGGACGTAAATGGGGCAGTAAAGATCGAGGGTGTGCACAGGCATCTAGCTTTTTGCAGGCTTCCACATCAGAAACTGCTGTGCAACTGAACTCACAATGTCATAAGCTTGCCTTAAAGCGCAGTTCCGGGAAAATCGACGCTGAAGAATAGCCATAATTGGTCACCGATTCACTATGGTCTCCGTCTGCAAGCAGCAACGGCTGAGGTAGGTCTTAATTGTACAACCTCGGTGATAGTGCATATTCAGAGCGTCAATTCAGCACTTATCCAACCTTTATTACTCGCAATAGCCAAGAACTCCAAGAAACATGATGCTGGAAAGTACATACCTCTTTGTGCGCTTCTACGAAGCACAGTTGCATAGCGGGAGCTGTTATCGTAACACGGCCTTTACCCCCGCAGCTTTTGCAAGACTGACACCATAGGTATGAGATGGCAGGCAGAGAAAAAGCCAACACATTGTCAGAGTGGCGCAAGATTGGATAAACAAGGGGTAATTTGGACCCTCAGTAGACGTCAATTTGCCCTCGGGCATCAGGCTTCATGAAGGCGAACTCCCTTCGAGAGGCAAATTGTATTTTCTTTGGGCTGCATTGTATGATACACACTGATCTTCGTGCAATATCAGATGAGCGAGAGCATCAAAGGAGCGGGGGATGAAGCCTACAGGGGATGATATCCAACAAAGAGACCAGGCGCCCCAGAATTTGGGATTAAAGTTTAGGGATTCAATTTCCGTATCCCCAGAACACGTGTAGGTGCTATATTCAGCATCCATATGTCTTCGGAAGATTGGAAGCTGAAATCAGATATGTGGTTAGCCAGCTAATAATCATCAAGCTCTTCCTCGCCCCAAACTGTCTTCAGTTGGCCGATTCAGGGGAGAGTTCAGATAAGTAGAGTGTCATTCGACGATATTTGGCTGAAACATGACCAGCACAGGAAAGGACCTTGGTGAAACTGATCAGATTGATTTCCACGGTTCCATTTCAGTTCGGCAGCTGGCTCGACGATATTTAACTGAAACACAATCACTACAAGAAAGGGACTTAGTCAAAGCGACCAGATTGATTCCCACGATTCTATTTCAGTTCGGCGACTGGCTCAATGATATTTAGCTGAAACACAATCAGCACAAGGAAGGAACTCGGTGAAAGCGATCAGATCGATTCCCACGATTCTATTTCAGTTAGGCAACTGGCCCGAAGATATTTAGCTGAAACACGATGAGCACAAGAAAGGAAGTTGGTGAAAGCGATCAGATTGATTCCCATGGTTCTATTTCAGTTTGATGACTAGCCCGGTGCATGTAGCCAGCTGAAACGTTTGTATCGGGTCGACATGAATCAGAAGTTGATCTCGAGACTAAATAATCCAGTCTTTTGTTGAAACACAATCTATCTTTTGTTCCCGGGTGCATCACCAAGCATGGACTTATGACTTTGCATCAAACACAAACTGACAGAGATGATGTCCGCACTAAAGTATTTTCAGACCCAGAACATTGCCCTTGTTTCACAAAGCAAGACCACATCGGATGTCTCGTGCCTAAATTGATTCGATGCGGACTCGGAAAATGCGCACGCCTGGATTAAGTCCTCAGTGCTACGAAAAAATTGCATCAGATAGAGGACCCACCAACAACGACGGGTGTTGAGTTTCCTGACAGTGAGCTTCAGCATTGTTCATTTGTAAGGTGAGTTTGCCTTAGATCTGTGGTGGGATTTGGGTTTTACGCTGAAATCTTGAAACAGCAGCAACGTTGCTCTGGCTGAATGGCAAAACGTACCACACTTTCTTCGCAGTGTACAGCCACAAGTCTGCCCCCAGAACTAAACCTAAGATAAACAGGGGCAACATATCCCTGATTCACAAACACCAAGTGGAACGGACTATTCAGTGGTCCACTAATATCTTGACAAGGTCCCGCTTCGCGGCCGCACATACTAGGTTTCCTTTTTCATTTACTTTTCGGCCTCTTTCCTCTTCTTCAGTGGTTTTTCGGCCTCACAAGGAAGGAGGTCAACGGCGCCCTTTTCAAGGATTATATTCCTAGTAAACTGTTTTTTAAACGTTTACCGGGGCCCGTAAACTAAAAGGATTGTTAATCCATTTAAAAACGGAAACGGTTGGAACCTTAGTCACGAAGAAGTTGATCTGGGTCCCAATTTAACAACCTAGTGACCATGGGGACTGCGGGAGTCCCATGTAGCACTCACTCCCCACATCCCTCTCGTGAATGGGTCACCCCCCAAACTCTCAGTCTGTCCACTCACCAGGCTCCTCTTCTGATAGCAGGATCCACCGCTAATGACTGGCTTGCTCATATGATCCTTGCCGTCAAGGCAGTCACCGCAGGCGCAGAATTCCCTTACCATATCTTCGAGCGGCTTTCGGTACTGTGGTTGTTCTGCTCGAGACTGTAGACGTCTGTAGCCACCAATCAACTCTGTTTCTGGGCTCACATTCGTGCCGCGCAGAAAATGAAAAAAAAAAAAAACCGAGACGATCTACGGGATTTGTGCGCAAGCACATTCGAGATAGTCCTCATCCTTCGGAATGAGATTTCAGCACATGGACAGGCGGCTGGCTGACAATTCATGGCCCTTTGCGAGGATTTAACCGCGTGAGTGCTGCGCGACGAAGATCTGTGCTGAGACCAATTGCTCTAGTTCCCTTCACATGCTGCAAACCGGGCTAGAAAATCTCATACAACGTCGTGCCAGTCTTCGGGGGAGACTCAGAGAGTTCATGAGCGCGGCAAGCATCGGAGATCGGTTTGAACGATATAGAAGAACGATATAGAAATCGCGTCAATGAATTGCGATCCAACTTTCTGGTACGAGTTTCTTACCTGTTAGCGAAGACTAATGATATGACTCGGCTAGTTGGTTGCCACTATCGAAAACAATCGGAATGTGGCCAACATTCAGAAGAGTGTGTCGGCATTCGAAGAAACCTGTAAAATTGCGAGTCAAGTCGGTACCTGGTCATTACCTCAACCTCACTGATGACCGTCCAGTTTCGTCAAATTCCATTGGGGGACATTAACTTACTCCACGAGACTGTGCTCTCAAGTAAGATGCATAAGATCAAAGTGCTCACAGCTCGGGTATCAAGCAGCCTACCACCATGACCGTTGCACAGTATGAGGAAGATGAAGTGAGCCCGATCCTCAGATCACCGATGGTACTGATTGGTGGTAGAAATGGAGGCAGGATTTCGAGCTTTATCCTCGGTTGAAGTGATTATTTTCTACGGACACCTCGTTAATCACTCAACCTCCGCGCGCTAGGCATCCAAACGTCTGGCAATTATTTGGCATTTCGGCTCCTGGCCTCACCGCTTTGATTTTCCACGATGGTAGGCAAGTGCACTAGCTGTCTTGCTTGCTTTACGTTCCCACTTAGAACTTATACCCTTGGAGACCTATCGTCAATTCCATCGACCTTCATCCGATCTGGTCTGGACCTGTATTGAAGGAGTCCTGGTGCGCCGTTCCATCGTGTGATGCTGCCTGGGCTTGATTTGATTGTACCTTCCGCACCTAGTTCGAACAATTCAAGGTGAGTGTTTGATTCGACCTCTCCAAATCCGATGTCAGGGACACCAATCCAGGAGTGTTCACAATATCGCTGTTGGTATAAGCAAGACGATAGGAAGGTGATCTCTCCGTTATCTTTACCGATTCGTCTTACTAGTTCATCTTAGGGACTTGAAGCAACTATTTGCGTAAAGCGAGAATCCTTGCAGCTGTGTTTGGCCGCTCCTTTGCCATGCCACCAAACCCAGCCAGACAGCATGGAAGCCCTCTTATCTTCATGGCATAGTTGGCATTTTAAACATCAAAGTGCACCCGCCACATAAATGTCATGCATTTTATCAACTTCATCCCCAGGGGACTGTGTACAGCCGTTGAGTCGGCGTATCGACTGGAACCAATTTTTTGAAACATTGATTCCTTCCTGGAATAGTGCGATCAACACCGATGACGCCCAAAAAGATCTTTTCCTGGGTTCCGTCGTCAACCAAGAATGCCAAAATCCCGTCCCGAAATTGCGTCCTATTGCCTACATTCCAAACAAATGCCGGGTTGACACCCCAAAATGGACGCTAGAGGTCCCCAGCGACAGATCGGAGAAGGTGCTCTTTATTCGCACTCGTGTCAAATCTATGACGTATTCGCCCGTGAAGGTTCACTTTCGCGGCGGGATTCTTCCGTGAACGTGAAATGAAGCAAGCTCAGGTATTGTTCTCATCTTCCATACAATTGGACGATTTCCAGCGAGGGGCGGTCAACACAACTTGGCTCGCGCAAGCGAACATGTGTATCAGTGAGGCGATTCGCAAAGGTGGGAAGCGATATCAACACGGTCGGGATCGCCTACTCTGCTGCAGCATCGTTTAACCCGGGCGATTCAGGAGTGATCGATATGCTCGTCTGCCTCATTCAGGTGGGCACTGGGTTTCGCCACGTGTTGCACCAAGAAGGGATCTCTCAAGAAGCCCATATCTTCCTAGGTCCCGTCGGGCTCAGACGCCAAGGTCTGCGTCTCGGCATCGACTTTCTCGTATCCGACCATTTCTACTGGTTCTTGGACTCATCAGGAAGCACAAAGACGACCCAGGATGAATGTGACTCAATTGGGCTCCCACGACTGAACTTCTCCTTCCTCTCTGCAGCAAACTTCTGGCAGGATTACCATTATAACGCCATTCGTGAATTCTTCGAGGCAAAAACGGCAGCGATGTTACTCAGTTTCTGGGGTTACCTTTGGTTGGGATGGAAAGCGCAATGAAATGAGTAAGTGCTCAGGAGTTAGCATTCGTTATTCGAGGTCCTGACAATCTTCGAACAGGGAACAGATGCACCGTCTTGCCGGGTGATGTGCTTGGCCTGTTTTTGGGTGTTAACTAGTTAGCAAATACGACGACCCATCTGCTCCTGTCGTACTTGACGCCACTGTAAAGTTCGGAAGACGGTGTGGGTTTGGAAGTAGCTCTGATTGAATTAACTTTTGGGCGTCGTCTATGATTATGAATTGTTGAGTGGGTCCGAGGCACCCAGTGCCACTCAATCAACGCCAATCACCGCCGCCTTCCAACGCTATTTCTCAGCGCACCTTGCAACGACGTGGATAATAAAAGAACGTCACATCGGACAGTTATTTTTTTTTCTCTTTCGCTTTTCATTTTCCAAATTTTTTAAAAATCGCTGGAGCCACCGGTAGCTGAGCCAAGACATAGACACACGTTCTGGGCCTCAGAACGGAAAAAAACGGCACACACACTCATTTGGAGGGAACTACGACCCGCACCGGCCCGATCTCAGGCAAGCGGGCACATACTAACCACCCCCCAAATCTGAACCCGTTCTGCCTAAGATTCACCCGGTGCCATCCCGTAAAAATCGCTGGAGCCACCGGTAGCTGAGCCAAGACATAGACATGCGTTCTGGGCCTCAGAACGGAAAAAAACGGCACACACACTCATTTGGAGGGAACTACGACCCGCACCGGCCCGATCTCAGGCAAGCGGGCACATACTAACCACCCCCAAATCTGAACCCATTCTGCCTAAGATTCACCCGGTGCCATCCCGTTTACGACCAGACCCTCTGGCCTTTTATATAATCCAAGGTATGACTTTTAATTTTGATGTATTGTATACTATGATGAACACTATTCTGTCCCACCAAATCTTCAGGAGAAGTACAAGTCATATAAAAAAAGAATGGTGGTATGAAAAAATCAGATCATTTGAACTATTATATCTAACATGTGAAATGTCCTGAAAAACAGTCGAATCTGAGCTATTAGGTCATCCCAAGTGACTAATCCAAAATCCTGAGATACCATGCCCTCCGGATTTTCAATTCCAACACAATGAGCATATTCTCAAGGGAAACGGTCGAGAATTGATCTCAGGGGAACCATCTGATGCAAATCCATTGTAAAAAAAATAAAATAAAAAATGGGCTGCACCCTAAGTTCCGCAAAGAGCTGTAATGTCCATTACTGTACTATTAAGACCAAGTGTTCAGGTGACACGTGACACAACCCAATGAACTGAACACTTTTGGTGCTGGTGACGGTGACAGGGCAATTTTGCGATCCAAAAGGGCTCAAAAACGCGAAAATTTCTGGTCCAGCAGTTGCCGGACATCCAAATATGGTGATTTTCCCATGATTGCTGAGAAATGAACACCCTGGAAAATGAACACCAGAGGTGACAGGTGACATCCAGTGAACAGTTGGTCTTGACAGTACAGTACTCATCATCACAAAAAGTAACCGGCCATTTGGTTGCAGAGGCACACAAATCGAATATCATGTATTCTCATAGACATATTCTGAATCTACTACCAATTTGGCGTAGGCTGTGGTGGTACAACTTAAGTTAGCAGGTCCCACACTTAACACAATAATAAATCAAGGAAATACCAGTATTTGGCCATTGACAATGATTCAAACCACATTGCTCAAAGCCTTTTGACTGCTAAAATAGTGTTTCATGTCCTAAAATGCATAAACAAAATTTCAAGGAACACAGCTCATCCTATGAATCTGCAGAAAGAAATTAATCCGGATGAAAATTACACCTTTGATAGAAAAAATTGATACATCCCTAATTTTCACACAAATCAACAGGAATGGCTGGTTCTTTCTATCATGTAGGGTCAGGGAATACCTTATGGAAGCTTTGGAGTACATTTTTTCCCACAGCAACCCGATCATTTGAGAGGAATGCAGTGGCCGATCACTTTTTGTGGTGATGAGTAGATCAAGTACCAAAAACAGAAGAAATTATTCATTCAAAGCAAAGTGTCCTAGATGTGTGGAATATATGTGCTCCAGTCAACGTCCACGAACGCTGACTGGGGAAGCGGGCGCAGGGCGGCGAATGGGAGGGGGATAAGAATGAGGCGAGTGGGAATGTATGTCAGAACAGCCCCAATTGCAATCCACGCTAAGATATTCGCAATGACGCTCCCGACCTTGTCTTTTCAAAGGCGGTTTTGTGAATCGCCCAAGTGGGGAGGAACATGAGAAGAGCGACGGCAGGCATTGCGGCGATCACCTGGGAGCCAGACCGCCACATCCACATCTCTGCCGTGGTGGGGAAATCGGTGTTTGATGCAGCACAGTGAATGGCCCCAAACACGGAACCGGCAAGAGCAGTAATTCCCACAGTCACAAATTGAAGGTTGTCGTCCAGTATTGGGGACCAGAATGAGGGTACTGAGGTGGAAGAGAGTGGACTGTAATCATCATTGGTTTCACTGGTGCCAAAGATGGAAAAGAAGAACTGAGCGACTCGTGATATCTGAGCTGGAGTTATGGGCCGCTCCTTCAGTGGCTTGGGAGGTCCAACAGGAGGTCCAACAGCCATTGGCCGCTGAACATCCGGGGGCTTATTCCACCAAAGTAGCCATATAAATACATTAACCACAGCAAATGCAAGTGTTGCGACCTCGAGTTCGGTAACCACGAGGTGCTGATGCATGCGGGCAAGGCATTGCACGGTGAACCACAGGCTTTGCGCAAGTGCAACACCTTTGGAGAGCGCATCACCCTTACTCTTGTCCTTGATATCCTCTGCGTCAACACTTCGAATGGCTTCCAGATATTCGGGGTCCTTGAGTTGCTCCTTGGTTGCAACAGGATATCCTGTCGATGTGACGAATCCACCCATGCAAAAGAAAAATCCGTGGGTCCTCGAGAGACTGTGTTCTACAAACAAAATCATGTCAGTGCCATAAATTTGAGCGATCCAGGTCCGCAGAATTACCCTTCGACGACATTTGGGCCGCTGAAAACCGCCTAGCAGCAAAGCCCACCATGATCTCTGCGACGATGATCCCGACCAGCATCATCTTCAGCCTGCACCAAAACAGGGCGAACCAGCTCTGGTTCAGGGGAGGCACATTTGGGTGCACAGACACCCAGGTGCAGGCGAAGATAGTTGCAAGGCAGCCCCACACGATGTCGAAGAACTTTCGGCAGTTATTGATGTCGTCACATATGTCAGTGGAGGTTCGAGGGGCAAGAGGGAGCGCAACTAGGGTGGCGCTACCGTTTTTGGTGACTAGATGGAGGAGGAAGAGCAGGAAGAGCATTGTTGGACGCGGGTCAATGGAAGGTAGCTGGGGGAAGAAGGGTGACATTTAAGAAGCGTTCTGAAATCATGATGCTGACCTGGCACCAGACGTATATGGGGTTTTAATGTATCATGGGTCCCATGATTATCGGAGGACCATGATATATCAAAGCCTACAACTCAGCGGTAAGTTTGATCAGTGTTGGCCCTAAGGGCTAAGGCCTCAACAGCTCTAAGGCTTAGAGCTGCCTTAGAGTAAGCCTTAGAAGTTTTTGGGGGATTTTGGGTACCCTCAGGGGCCTTAGAGCAGTGAGCGGGCCGAAAATCTGTGCGCTAATGACAGCTTGAATTGAAGTCGATCTTCGATCAATCACTGATTGAAAAATCTGACATTTTGCCACGTCTCCACTCCCGCAAATATGGCCAGCGACGGCGCATGGACTTCTAATCCGTGGGCCAGAAATACTTCGGCAACAGCTCGGTGCCACAGAATAGCAGTCATTGAAGACCTACTGTAAAGCCTGTGTCTAGCACCATGTCAATCACTTGAAGGAAGAGCGGAGTCGTCAAGCTGGCGGCCTTCCTACTGATCCCGCCACACGCCTCGCAAATGACACCGTGGACTTTGATCTGGGTATGTGAATACTAAATCTGTAACTGTTGGCTGTTCCGTGCTCAATATATTATCAGCGTGCGAAGCCGCTGGTTCCATACGGGGCGAGAAGACAGTCTGGATCACACACATTTTGGGCTCCATGGACGGCAGGACACTTCCCTGTTCACACGCATCAGTTGCGGCGAAGAGATGAAGCATCGACAACCGTCCACAAGAAGCTTTCGCAGTCATATGTGGGGATTTGATATATCAGATGTCCGCTGATCAGCGGACAGTGCTGATATATCAACACCTCTAAGTTAGAGGTGAGGCTGATATATCAGCTCACCTTCATTCATACCCGCGCCCGCGCTCTGCCCGATTTGGGTGTCCACCGTTGGCCCCGCCGCCCCGCCTCAATTGATGGCGCTCCACAGCCACTCCAAACGGGGCGATCATTTCGTTCCCATCACACCTTGCTTCCTCATTCCACCGCACGGGCTCCCCTTCACCTCTGGCTCTCCTGCTTGCTCTGTAGCTTCGCTAGCATGGTCCTCCTTATTTTTTCCACTATTGTATTGAATTTCCGGCCTCTATTCGCTCTCAATACCGCAGCATTGGCGCTGCGCTGGCACCCTTCCCCTGGACCACATTGCGAATAAAATCAGCTCCTGGGCCCTGGCTACCTCAGAAATCCACCTTAAGTTTCCTCCATATCCCACCTTGACTCTCCTCTCCCGGTAGCTCTTCAATCCGCCTGGGAGCTCCGCAATTGGCTGTTGTGGCTCCCACACCCCTTGAATGGGTACTGGCCTCCACGTGCTTCCTTTGGGCCTGAATTCATCGCATCGGGTTACCAGGCTGCCCTCACTTGTCTTTCCCAGTATCTACGCGCCCCAGGCTGCGCGCATGTCAGCTGCGTGCTTCCTTGTTCCCCGGCATGTGCACCCACCCAATACCCCTTCGCTTTCAC
Source organism: Mycena olivaceomarginata (assembly GCA_029378375.1). Classification (NCBI taxonomy): domain Eukaryota; kingdom Fungi; phylum Basidiomycota; class Agaricomycetes; order Agaricales; family Mycenaceae; genus Mycena; species Mycena olivaceomarginata. Next base: position 222,414 of record JARKIC010000225.1, on the reverse strand, counting down.
CTCTTGGGTCTGGGCAACCCGACTCTCCCCTCCCGGGCTACACTGCCAACACCCGCGCCACTCGTTTCTTGCCACGCGCGTGCTCGATCCCCGCCCCATGCATGCTTGTTGCCTGCCGCACTCGCACTGGTTGCCTGCCACCCTCGCGTTGGTTGCCCACTGTGGTGCGCTATCTTCCTGCCGTCTGCACGTGCACTCGCTGTCATCTACGCGCATTCTATCCCCGCCATCTGCATGCCCGACCCCCCGCCCAGCGACCCCGATGACCCACCCTGCAAATTTACTGTCTGACACCTGCATGCTCGCATGCATCTTGCTGCCATGCCCTTGTCTCCTTCCATGCACACTACCCATCCTCAGCGGTCCCTTATGCCGCAGCGTGCTCGCTCCTCCCCGCATTCGTGTTTGCCCCCATCCTGCAAGACCTACGTGCTTTCTGAGCCGGCTGTGTCCGATGTATATCCCCCTCATTTCTTCTTTTCAGTTTTCCCCCTTGCTGCCCGTCTTCTCCATCCATTCCGTGCGGACACCAGACAAATATGCGCGCCATTAAATGTCTACGTATCTCAACGAAACCACAATTTACTATTATTTTTATATTTATTAATGATCATGCATTAGCCTTGACATCCTTTGCGCCTCAAAAAACCTTTGAACCGGACAGGAAACGGAAAAACGAGCAAAATTGGAGGTGTTTCGGGTGTTTCGGCTCTTCGGATTCACGGTCCCGACAGGCGCTTAGCGGGCGCCTATTCCATGTTCAACACAAAAACCTCTCGGTGAGTGCTTACCTGGCCATAGACTTGTGGTCTAATGCCATAAATGATGCTTAGGATGTCGAATTGTTGAGAAAAGAACGTTGGTTGGAAGAAATTGAAGTAATTCAGGAAGTTGCATAAAATCGACGGTGAAGCAGCCAACATCTTAGTGCAACCTACCCCATCCCATTTGCGACATTACTTTTTATTTTTTATTTTTAACCAGCATGAGTTTCGACATTTTCTGAATCAGAGAGACTCCTGGACCTCGTATGTGCCCTCAGATATCGAGTATCCCACAAAGTTGGTCATTTTCAACGCTTTCTTTGCGTGCATGTGCCAATTTGGCTCTATGTCCAATGGTTATGTGGCTATTGTTATGCAGATCGATTAAAAGTCCAGTCGACTCACCTCCACGGGTATGGCTAATGTTTTGGAAGAATTTTGTCTCCTCAGAATTGCTCGCAAATGCGGGGCGCAAATTTCCAAGATAGAATTTTCTGTGGGCGCACACGTCAAGTGCCCATCAAGCGCCCGTCCGGATGCTTCAGCAGCATTACCCGGTGTGACAACTGTTACACCTCCTGGCATCCCCCACGACTTCCTCCCGTCCAGAGCTCTTTCTGGGTCTCCTCGTCGTACGGCTCAGCACTCATTCTGTTATAAAGCATTGCGGGCATCCATGGCTCTCGTTTCAAGCATTTTTATCCCACCGATGTCCCCCTACACATCATCTCACTCACCACGCGATCTCGCACCGCTGCCTCCTTGTACTTCTCTTGGTATAGTCAACTACCGCAACTATCACTTGGGAACTCTGTAAAGCACTCTTCTACAACTTTTATGCACCCACTGGGGACTGCAGCCCTCGGAACATGGCTGTTTCCACACAAAGTTGTTGTCTTGAGCATGAAATCTGCCAAAGACTCAGGTGAAAGTATGACAATTGGGGGGATGGTGGCCCTAGATGCATTCCAAGTACTTGTAATGATTGTTCAAGGCTTACATTGCCTGATTGGCCCCCCCATTCACATTTTACAAGCGGTTTTATTCCCCCGCCCATCGGCCATTGATAGGGCGTGTACCAAAACATGCATGAAAACACCAGTTTTTATTTCATTTTGAACCTATTTAGTAGGCAGAAGTGAGGCATTAGATTATGAGCGTACACCCTCCCTGGGATGGTAGGCTACACTATTGATGGCCGAAAGTCAGTATAACAAATCAACTATGAAGGATTGAGTAGACTTGACAAGGCAGCCCAAAAGGCTGTTACGTCCTGACTATAATATTCTACACTGAGCTATAGATGGTGGCGGTAAACCATTATCTTATGCGCTGGAGGTGAAACATCAGGGAACTACTCAGAATTATTGACTTGCTGCTTCAACGGCCTCTGAATAGTCTGATGACTATTAAAACAAGATATGCAAAGTCAGGATTGGTACAACCACATTAGGGCCGGCAGAAGATATAGTGCCGCGCTATTTTGTGTATAAGGCCAACTGATTAGATTAGGATGAAGACTTGTTACCCGAGTTCACCATCACTGTGGTTACTTGGGCAGATCTGACCGTTAGAAAGATGTGGGCCTCGCATCAAGGATTTACTGATATGATTGATGAGGATCGACACTATAGAATAGTGCCGCGCTATATTTTACTAGTCACTATACTGGTCTGCCAGTATAGCACCGCGCTATCTTGTCAATCTGCTTGATATTTACTATGAGTTCCACTGAGCTTGTGAAGTGTGGGACTGATAGAGAAATTGAATAGAACTTGATTAAGACTGACTTGACTAGTCAGCAATGACAGACTTGCTCAGTCAGAAAGATGGAAACCAAGACAACTAAGCACGCCTTATGGTGTGCTAGAGAAATACATGTGGACTAGCCCTGGTAGCAGGTTATAATACCCATGGTTGAGAATGCCTTCTATGCCATTGGCCATTCACTACTCGGTGAAACGGTGACTATGGGGCTAGCGGTGAAATAACCACAAACCAAACCTTGTAAATGAATACGCGATTCGATAAAAGTTACTATAACAACTCAACACTATAATCCTCGTGCAAGTTCGGGGTTCCAATCCAGTATAGATTGTGGCAATTTGAACTTTAGTTCTCTTTGAGAAGCAAGACTTTATAGGTGCAGGTGGTCTCTGATAGAGATTACACCCCAGTTTAGTACAAAGCTAGTGGAGGTGGTCTCAGGTTGCTAGTGGAGATTGTAACACACTTCACAAGTAGTAGTCTTTATTGGAATCAATACTGTTAACTCTGGACACGGCGAGTTCTTAGTTGAGGTTGCTGTTGTTGGTTCGAGGAGCCTTCACGTAAAAAATCCAAGGGTGTTCTCTTTGAGACCCAACTTCAGTTGCGCTAGCAGCTTTGCCTTCACCCCAATATTGACGGAAGCGCTGTCGTAGTGTGTTGGATCGCCTGTTAGGTGGTTGTCTGTTGACTCGAGCCCTACCAAGAGAAAGATGAACTAGGGTGTTCTCTTTGAGACCCAGCTAGCAGTTGCGCTAGCAGCTTTGCCTTCACCCCGATATTGACGGAAGCGCTGTCGTAGTGTGTTGGATCGCCTACTAGGTGGTTGTGTGTTGACTTGAGCCCTATCAAGTAGAAGATGGACTAGGTGCCCCCACCTTTAGACTGACTGTAACTTGTCAGTTACTCCGCCTTCACCCCAATATTGACGGAAGCGCTGTCGTAGTGTGTTGGGTCGCTAGCTGGACGCTTATAGTGTCTATTGCCAATACAAAGTGGAAATGTTCCTGTTCTTGGTTAAGGAATAGGTCAGCGGCTTAAGGACCGCCTTGTCGCTTGAGGATTGAAGTCCCCTTGTTGTTAGCCTCAATAGTCTTTGGGTACCCCATTGCGAGGATTTTCACAAACCTACATACTCTGCCCTGGTGCCCTCGATCTAACGATCCAGCCACCTTGTATCCAACCCATAAACCCCTGCCCATCCCAGGTGCTAGCGGTATTGTTGTTGGCAGCTGCGTAGTGCTAGTGTGTTGTTGAACGGCTTTGTTGAAGTCTAGCAGTCGAATTGTGTTTGTTCCAAACCCACTGGTCGCATACTACGGCCCGGACCCGAACTCACAAAGAGAAGCACTTACATCTTTGGAGGAATAGATTGTTGTAGTGGTGGTTTTGTGGTTGTTTGTGCAAGCCCGAATCTAAGCTATTTCTAGTTGTATATCAAGTGCACCGTTTCACCGTCATCGATGTTGATGCTATTGAGGAACAGCCCAAGTCACCGGAGTCTGCATTACGAGATGATCTACTGGCTCGAGTCCACGCCGCCATTTCCTCGCTTCCAGGGAGCGTGCCCGTTGCGACTGGGGAAGACGTGCTTAGCTTGTTTGCTGTGGACCCCGTCAGCCTGGTTCAACCTGGGACGGATCCCCGGGAAGAATTTATTCACAGCAATTTCGATACCTTGCTCAAGGATGGCGCGCTTTCGAGGAATACCGTGCAGTTATCCGAACTCGTCCGACGGGGAACCCTAGGAATGGATGCTTTCCTCGCTTGGCTTCGGGCCTGCTTTTTTAAGCTCGAGATCTCCCCCGCAATGGTTGAAGATCGCGTCGAACAAATTATTCAAGCGATGGTATTTCTGTACGTATTTCATTACATCTAGTTGGTGCGAATTAACCATTACTCCAGCGGTTCAACCACCACCATTGTGTCTCAACCTACGACCACAGTGACTGGCCCCGTTCGTCGCACGGCGGCGAAGGCAATTGCCCCTGCACACGCCGGCTGTATTGGCCAGATGCTACCTTTGGCTGTCGATAAAAAGGCGTCGATGATGTATCCCATCTCGCTCCATGCGTTCCGGGATCTTCCGTGGAGCGTCGAGTTCGGGAAGACGGTCATTCTCCGCTCCGTGGACTGCCGACAAAATACCCAACAGTCCGGGATATGTACGCAGTGTGCGAAGCTCCTCCTTAACCCCATCATCAAAGGCATCGTGGAGCGGAACGATAGAGGCTCTCGACCCTGGACTTCGTATGCATATCTCACCATGCAGGATATGCACACTTTACTCCACAAGAAAAGCAAACAAATCAACGACCTGAAACTTCTGGGTCTCAACCTCGGCCGCACATTGATGGTCCGCGCCACACCTCGCTGAGCATTCGCGCTTTGTACTCGCAGTCAGCCGGGGGGACGTTCCCCGCTTGAGCAGTATTGTAGAATATGTAAAAATATTGGGGAGAAGTGGAAGAGAAGTGGGAGAGAGTGAGCGATCGAAGTCGGAAAACTTTTGATGGGAAGAATCTGCCATCAGTCTCCCATCAGTGAACCCTCGCGGTTCGTGGCTCTATATTGCGAGTTCCCGTCCAATTTTCACCATTCTTTGGAGACAGTATTTGATAAAATACATATCGGTTTGATTCCCGCCACCTCCGCAAGCAAACGGTGTAAGATGAGTATATACAAGATTAGTGGGAGTGGGAGTCGTCGAGTCGCACTGATGATGTTCGAGTCGCACTTTTCTCCATCAGAAAGTGGGACTCGTTTCCCGAGTGCGACTGGTTACCCGACGGCTTAGATGGGAACAAGATCGGTGCACGCTGTGCCGACATTTTGGCTAATCTGCCGACAAAGTTCTATAAAACACAGCCCTCCCAAATGATCAGCTTGGTCATTCTCCGCCCCATTCCTCCTCTCTAAAATCTACTGGAACCGTGAGTCCGAGAAATTTTTTCTGGGATCTGTCCCCACTTTTGTCTGTTATACTACCGCTTCTGTGTCAAGCGTGGTCCAGTACGCAGATCCTTGCAACGAATTCCTTGGTTCGCAATTTTTTTCAAGCTGCAGCTATCTGAGTAAGCTCACCTCTGTTTCTTGTTCGGAAGACAGTCGTTCAATTACTGCTGTGGAATTGTCACCAATGTAGGTGTCGAATTCAACTTGCTGCCCTCGCGTTTTAAATATGTTCCCGACGTGTCTAAGGACCAAAACGTCTACGAACCATGTTGCTAATTAATCTCAACCTTACGTAGACCCTGTGCAAATTTTAAATCGATGGTCTGGGGAGTGGAATGCTGGGAGTTCACATCCGTTCTTCCATGTCCGTTCTTTACATCATGCCATAGGTTCACCTGCAGCAACCCCACTTTCCAAGCTCTCTTTTAACTCAATATAACCCTTCGTCTTAACCTATTTGCTCGTTAACCTGCCTACTTCCAGGTTTATTGATCTGATCAGTATTGCAGCCCAATTGGCTACCTGCGGACCACGATATCAGTTCTCAGGATTCCCTGCTGTCCATCTGCCTACTTCCTAAATTTTCCGCCCCCAGCTAGATTCCGACTCCCTTCATGAACAACACTCAAGGTATGAACTGGGAATACTCACATTGACGATATTGTCTTTTGATCAAAGCCTCCGAGAGGTTTGGAACCCAGAAGTACCGTATTCGCCAGTCTTCATCCGACAGTCCGGCAAGGACTCAACCCTATGTTCGTCATTCCATGCAGAGTTTCTGTGCCGTGTACTCGTATCTTGCATAATATCTGTTTTTCTTCCCCATTTCGAGTTGCCAGAGCGAAGCGGCAACATGACTTGTTAATGTAATGTGAAAGGGTCTAATCCGGTCCATCAACATGGCATGCTGAGCAGTAGCGTCGCTGACACTGAATGGGGGATGAAAAGCGCCGAGAGACAGATCAATATCAAGATCATCGGCGATGAGCGGGGATTGATTGCGCATCAGTGGATCGGTCGCACTGCTGATGCATTCGCCATCACTCGCACTCCGTAGCAGGGTTGAGTCCCATTAATGGGACTGAGTCCCACTTTCTAAGTGCTGGAGTGGGACTGGACAAGTCCCACTCCCACTAAAATCGTTGTTACTCGTGTAAGATTGACGGAGAACTGACCATATTTTGCACATCTAGAACATTTTGCACTCCAAAGTTAAATATAGTAGCCTCTTGTCGGCGCACGCACCGGCGATCCCATCGTTGATTTGCCCTTCGATGGGACGGTGATCTATTCCCTTTCGAATTCGGTCGTTTCTGCATGTGACGCTCTCTCGCAATCCCTTGGCGATTGCACTCCGGTCGGTACCCTCTCCTGAATTCATTTCTCTTCCTCTACGCCGGCTCATTCTCTCTTTTTTTTTGCAGTCCGACCTCATATTTCAAGTGGAGTAGGTAGGTATATGTGTCACGGTGCGATCACTCTGCTTCCCATGCTTCATTTTCACCCCATTCCTCTCCTCTTTTCTTTTCTTTTGTTTGCTCGGCGAAGCAGCTGAAATGGGTTAGGCGGCTAATTCTTTCCTACACCGCTGCCGCTGTCCTTGTGACAACGCTTGCTCGCGAATCAGGTCATTCTGGAAGCGTGACATGTTCGCTCTTTGCTCCGCAAGGCCCCCGGTGTAACGGACACAACATTCCTTCTGAACCCCCTATACCATTTCCGACTTATTTCCTTACACATTCATTCCTTTGCTTTCTCGTACTTCGTATTTTACGGACACACACACTCATTGATTTCGTTTCATCTCAACATCTCCGCGATCTATTCAATCACTAAATACCTACAAACATCTGATTAGCTATATAAACCCTAGCGTAGATCTTTGACCTCGGTTAATCGACTACTTACGCCAGTCATTTCGTGCGACCCCCCCGTGTGCCGGACTAGTATTCTACTCTCCGTCACATATTTTTGACTGCTCGCTTTGCGTCCTAGCTTCGTTGGACTACCCGGTCTGATCAACCGCTACCGCCACCTTGCTTCGACGCCCCCAAAACCGACGAAACTTTACGCTATGGATATAGGACCTACCCGCCTTGTGGTGCACGCAGGGGTAGCCCCCGTGCCACGGCCGATTTTAGGTACGTCCACTCCTTCTTCATCTTCCACCCGCTCCCTCGCCGGAGCACCCTCTACTGATACCCTTCTCCTCAAAACATCTCGCCCGGTCACCCCCGAGCTGAACTCCAGCTCGGTGGTGTCGGGGAGACCTCCCTCTACGCATCGCGGATTGGGAGACGGGCTCGGCGGTGCCGGCCCGGAGCCCGCTGGTGGCGGGCTCGACCTTTCGCATGACACCTTCGGTGTCAACCTGCCGCTCTTTGAGCCATTGCTGCCCCCACGCAATTTATTTTCTAATGTCCCGAGCTCTGACGAGGGCTCGTGGCCAGCAACCCCGATGGCCACTCATTTGCACTCTGAGTGGTTAGTTCCGGAGCACATGACTACGCGTACGTCAAATATCGTGTACAATGCTCCTGATTCAGAAATTATATTGCCTGGTCATACAACGCTGGCCTTGAGCCGCGAGGCTCTTCTGAGTCTTGCGAACCACCACCAAGCTTTGGCCAATGCCGCCCTTGCTGCAGCAATGGAGGTCGCTCCTCCGATTGCACACCTGTTGAATGATGACTCCCTTGAGACTGTCAACGTCTCCAGGGATGATCCATCCGTTGCTGGAAATCCGGACATCGGCTGCAACAATGTTGAGCCGTTTGAAATTGGGCCGGAGATCCCTATTATTCTCGCAACGAAGAATCCTCCCCATCGTGTACACCTTGAAGAGCTTGGGTTTGGATTCAGCCTGGAATCAGCTGAAGCTGTATGGGCTATGAGCTGTGAGGCGCTCACTATGCTCGCCGAAAATTATCATCAAACTCTGATCACAATGTGTGATGATCCGAGTACCCACAACGGCACTGGTTACTCCGGTGATCAAGATGCGTCGAATTGCGGCGCCGTTCTTCCTTTTCCTAGCATGTTTGCTGGAGAAGATAGCTCCCAAGCTGAAAATACAAGCCGTTGGGGAGCGCTAAACATCGCAGGCAGAACCCCGCTGGATGTTGACGCACTGAGTGTGCCCGATTGTCTTGACATGATCGGGTCTATCGGGGAACTCACAGGTTCCCATGATTGCTTAAACGCGTGGGTGATCGGATTTCGCACTGTCGCGAGACTTGCAAATTCGAAGTCTCGACAAGCTGTCTCCAAACGTCTGCCATCTCAAACGAGAGGCAGCAAAGAGTCCGGCCGGACCACCGTGGAGATTATTTCTGGTTTTCAAAACAAAACCAGCGAACAGAGACAGCAGATTGGTACGACACCATCGAGGAAGGTGGACTGCGTGGTTGAAAATAATATCACACCTGCGATCCATCGCATTACTGTAGATCGCACATCTTTTGGAACAAAAGTTCCATCAGCCAGAATTGTGCCAATTGAGCCTGAGAAATTTGTCCCCTGTGACGCGACTTGTAGCATGGTTGCATTTCCCTCGGATCAGTCTGAATATCTCTCGCTTTGGTACTGCCAAGCCGAGGGAAAGGACGAGATGAGTACGCGAGATGGACCCACCGCTGAAGTTGCCCACAGGCCGATGAATTTCCCTGGCATCCCGAGTGCGTTGCTAGAACGACTCGACTTGGACCCAGGCAGAAAATATAACTACAGAAGGTTAACCTTGATATTTCGCGTCAAAAATGCACCAGATGAGAGTGCATGCCGCCGGGATGAGTTGAACAGCATCTTTTTGGATGGTTCACTTGCCGCAATAACCTCGCACACACAACGCTGCATTGCGATGGTGTTAGTTTTGTGCTATCGACACGTAGATAGCGATTGGGCGATGATGTATGCCCGCAGCATCAGTGAAAGTCGCTGTGCCACTTTTTCGAATCGCTTCACCTGTAGTCGCGAAGGGTTCGCGCGCACATTGTGTTTGAGATTGTGGATGATAGGCCTCAAGCTCAAAAAACCTGGACTTGCCGGGTTTCAGGTTATTGAACTCGGCTCCTCGCAAGACAGAGATTCGTGGCTCTGTCTTTGGTGTTCTGAGCCTCTCGCGAGTACACTTGGAGTTTCGCGAGCATGGTTGAAAATGGTAACCATTTTCATTGCGGTAGATGGCTGCGGCCTGATCCCGAAATACCTTGCCTCGATCTTGAATAGCAACCACTCGTTTGCGACTCACATTCAAGTGGTCCCACCATATTCAGCCGGGAATTTGGTCTTGGCGATTAGTGCACAGCATATTCTCTTACTCACCGAGGATCGGCGCTTCGCATTCGGCCCCAGGGCCCCTGTTGCGCGCTTGATTTCGGGTGAAGCCGATGCAAGCCATGGAACCATAAGGCTGGTGCCGAATGAATTCTCCTTGAGAGGAGGTGCAATTATTGCACATAGCTCACGGTCAGCTTTGAGTGGGTGCTCTGTTCAGAGAATCATCGACCATGTGAACAGCTTTCCAGCTCGCGCTGAGAATCTTCATGTTCCAGGTTTGTTCAAAACTGGGTGCGACGTAAGGCAATGCTCTATGCCATCTTCGTTCCGAATCCCTTCGAACTGTGGTATTGTGGGATTCAAGATTGACGTATCTGTTCAATATTGCGAGCGTAGCGATGGAGTATGCAAATCTTGCGTCTATCGTGGCCACCTGAACTTTATTGACGACTCACTGATTGGCGGGACCGCAGTTTCTGATGTTCTTGAGAATCACATCGGTCAGGACAGCCGCTCGGAATTCAGCTCAGTTCAATTTTGGACGCATCCCCTTTCCGAAAATTGGAACTTCATGCGCAGAGTCTCGGCATACTCCAGCTTTGATGAACCTACTTGCCTCAAGGGAAATTACCCGAGGCTTGTGTCAGGAATAATCCTGGTTGACTTGCTGTGTAACTACCTTGGCGCGCAGAATTTCGCTTTGTCGGATGACTCCTTCCGGCTACTTTCTCGACGTATGGAAGTCGAGGAGGGCGGGGAGTACAGAGTAAATGTTGAACAGAATTTTGCAAATTCCTTCGAGAATTATTTCGACTCCCCCCGTCAAAACAGAGAACCAGACCAGCATTTCGGGTTTGTATCACCCCTAGATTGCACTCAGAACACGGACAGCAGCCAGACGCTGTGCCATTGCAGTGTCTTGGATCTTGACTTCTGCCATCCCTCAATGGGTTTTGGCATTACGGTTATTGCCATGGCACTTCCTGTGGACGATCCGGCCTCAGGACTTTCCGGGGCACGGAAGAGGCTCAATTCTGACTGCGTGTTGAACCTCGTATCAGGTTTTTGGATGCTAAATCCAAATAACATTCGTCCCGAGCCGCCCCGCCTTGAGCCTACATGTTGCACTACCACAGAACATCCCACACTTTGGGTCTCGATCTCGGCCAGGGTGGATATTTGCTCACCGTACGGCTGGGAGAACAACGGATGTATTATTCGCACTGTGTACGCTGGCGATTTCGCTTTCGACTCGGAGTTGCGTCTTCGCCCATTACGATCATGGACAGTAGGCCAATCGCGTTCTAAGAATACAGCGCGGCTACGCTGCGTGCGCGCCATGTCTGCCGCAACATTTTTAGTTTCCCAGCATGCGATGCTATTCATTGTTTTCTTCAATGAACATCAACAGATCGATCACAACCGGACCAGGTCGCGGTTCGCATTGCTGACTGCGGAATTCGGACCGCACTTCAGCGGTTATACTCAAGCTCTTGATTCCATGTCCAATCTACGCGTCGAGTTACGAGATAAATATTCTCGACCTTCGGCGCCTGCTGCCCCGAGCTTGAAGCCCAACACACACGATGTGTTAGGGTTTGGTGGACTTGTCATGCCTGCCCCATTCCTGTTGTATGATTTATTGGACAACTGTAGAGCGAGTTCTGCCCAGTTGCATCACAAATCAAGACGATTACTTGTGGGTAGTGGGCTTCCACCTAAAAGGTTGAACTTGAACCCCAAGGGCCACTGTTGCCTCCGTCGATCATTGGATTCCCGATGGCGATTGGCTTGATGATTTTCGCGTTTGCATTCTCAGTAATGGCGCTCAGTTTTTTGCCACAACACGCTTTCGGGCTTCCCGGGCTTGATCACTTTCGATCCAAATAGTTGTCAAGTTGAATTTACCAGCATGATAGACATTGCTCTTGTGCCAGCTTTCTATCTATTGGAGTCAGGCAACGATCCTAGAACTCCGAGTACCACGCCATGGCTCAACAATGAATCTGAGTTTGAAAGCAGAGCCACGGTCAATGGCGATGGCCATAGGAACTTTCTTTCGCCAGAAGTTTTCCAGCACAATACGGAGGGTGATTACCTTCTCGAGCTCTCTCAAGAAATAAATCGGCGCAGTCTTTCGATCAATCCGCAGACTTGCTCTCACGCCTTGCGAAGCAAACGCCTGAGTGTTGATGGCACATCCAAACTGCGGTTAGCACATAGCTATATTCAAGTACGCGGCGCAGCCCGGATTGGTGCTTTGGGAAATACACTGAACCACATTCTGTATTCGCCACCGCACAATTTTGTGTACCCCACGGTGGACTTCATCCCAGATGCTTCACGTTCCACGGGTGTGCTGATGAGACATCTTGAACTACTGACACTCAAGCCGCATCGTCGCATCCGAAACTGCTCGAAGGACTCGAACGATTTACTCCTTGAATTTGAACAAGGAAGCCCCATTTTCCCCGAAATTTCAGTGAAAGGCACCTTTGATCGGGAGGGCGCGTTCGCTCTCATTAGTTCTAGAGTTCATGCATGGAACTTTCATTATACCACCGTCTTTCTCATGGAGTTGAGAAATTCAGTAGTGCAACCGTCCACGTACAATATCACGGCAATATTAGGAACAGAGAAGACTTGCACGGAGACGGCAAACACTTTTGCCGTTGCCAGTCGCACCGCTGTAAATGATATTATCAGCAGCTATTTCCCCGACCGCAACTACAGCACCTGTAGTGCACCACAGGGGTACTCTGTCGCGAGCTTGATTCCTGAACCGCGCATTTTGGCCTCGCCAATCCGCGCCAACATATTGTTTTTCTGGGTTCAGCACGACGAATCAAGGACTATGGCCATCAGAGGGCCCCGCCGCAGACCATTCCTCACCGCCGTCGCACTCCTCAGCTTCCTCAAGGGGTTGATCTCAGCCACGGTTGATGAAGGTTGCGTCAATTGGAACCCACTGTGTTGGTTTATCGAATTGAATTACATCCGGGGCATTTGTGATTCCGTCGCGGAATGGCTTTCGCGTGAACTGAACGCGGCATTCGAGCATGTGTTCACGAGGCTCTGTGTGGCCCCTCATGCAACTGGGATTTTCTGTCGCAGAATTCATGTGAATGCTCCGATGAGATCATTCCGTGCAGTGCTTGGCCAACTCGCAGTCAGGAAACGAATTCTTCTCTCCGGTTCCTCATGTCGTGCCTTTTCCCCACAGTTCAAACCCCACGTGAAGTTGTGGTGCTGCTGTCAGAATCAACTTGTGCTTCACTCGGGTCCATCCATCAGCATTTCACATGAATGTGTCTTCGATGGGACCCCACTGTGCGACTCTCGAGTGATCGTGGATTATCCACATGAATCAATTCACGTTTGCAATCTGGTGGGGATGTTGTGCCCCAGCCGCGCTGATCATGATGGAACTGTAGCTCCCGCTTGCAATCCGTGGGCTATTTTCATTGTGAGCCTCTACATCGCAGGAACTACGTCTCATCGAGACATTTTTCTCGTCACGCACCTGTGGGGTCAAGCCTCCTATCACCATTTGCAAGGTGTACAAAGTTTGTACCGAAGTACATGCAGAAGGGAGCTTGTGAACCTTCTTTGCGCTTATGCTCCTTCGATTCGTGAAGATGTTGTCATGCATTTCACAATTGCTTCATCTGACAGAATCCAGCTTTCTGTTCCAAGACTAGAACTTCTCGACGAACAAATTGCTCTTGATTGTCAAATCGAGGGGACAAATCCAGCTCAGCTGTCGGATACGTGTAATTCAACCATTCTGCTGAATTTTTACTCCAATTGCAGACGTGATTTTGGGCCCCGAACAGAGGGCGTACTATGTTCGGAGACTTCGGGCATACCCTGCAGAGTTGCACTTGCCTCTCTCAAATATGGTGATCCCTCCCCAAATGAGAACTCGAATGGATCTGGAGTCCAATCGAACTGTATTGCATACAGTTTTACGTGCGTATTCTGTGTGGGAGTTCCAGAAATTGTCGAGCACTTACCTCCGAGTTGGAGAGGTGCATTGCGTGCCGGTGTGTTGCCGGGCATTTGGCACGAGCTCAGACTTATGTCAGAGCTTTTGAATGGCGATGTATTTGGGCTTAACACCCCTGGAAGCCCAAAGGAGGGCGGGGGATACACAGAAAAATTCAAACTCTCTGCGTGCGCTGCGCATCAGTTATCTCATCAAGCCTCCGGTGACGGCCGCTCGGCATCGCGTTCAAGCTGATCCGAACCCAAACAAAGTTGAACTACAACTATCGTTGCAGCTTCCTCACCACAGCACGTCTGTACCGGTGTTTCATCACGACTCTCATGTCCGAAATTGGTCCTGTTGGTGCGACTGGCACACAGGCCCGCCAGTTCACTCCTATGATGCAACATCCACATTCACGTCGAGATTGACAGAGTGTTTGATAGCGCCTTTGATGTACCACAACCTGAAGCACTTTTGTGACCCTTCAGAAACTATGTATTCCATTTCTGTGGATCGCTTGTCACCGCTGCCGCTCGAGCAATGTGGCAGCTTCGTCGAAGATGACATTGCGGCCTGGCCTCGGACCGAAACTCGGGCTTCAACAGCACTATACTGTACTTGTCGCGTGTTTGTGCCCGGGATTGAGCATTCTAGTTGCCTTAGGTCTCCGTTTCCTACCCCGAAACGACGTAGTTTCATAAATGCATCTCTGATTCAGCCCGGAGATGAACATTTATCCGCAACCCCAGTACACAATGTCACTTGGTTTGTTGTGGCCATGAACCTGACTGGATGGAATCGTTATCCCTCGAATTCCAGCTCCAATTCTGTGCGAAAATTGGATCGCCCAAATTCCCCCACGGAACAATTGAACACTCAGCTCAGATTGGACAAGATTTTCCAACAAAGCCTCATCCGAGTTGCCGTTGCACCGCCGCTAAGAATCTTCCAATCATCTGCAGACGGGAACGGTCATCTGAACATGGAGGGACTGATTTCAGGATATCGAGATTGCTGTGATAGCTCTTCTGCTCTGTTCCTTCGGCATATTTCTGGCATTGTCTGGATTAAATTCCTGAGCCCTCTGATCTCGTCCGCGAACCACGGGTCACGTTCAGTCTTGCTAGGATTTTATCCTTCGCATCTTGAAGCTTTTGGAGTTCTAGACCCGTGCCTCCATCACACTCCTGTTCTGCGGAATATCCCTGACTTTGGACTACAAAGATGCGGTGTCAGTTCCCTACTAAACTCAAGGTCTCCCGTGTTGCTAGGCGTTGTCTGCACTCCACACCACGCCGTCCTTTCCGGTAGATATTGGAACTTGGTTTTCGGGCTTGGACGTCCCCGCAGGCAAACAAATCCTCGCTTACTGACGATAGGTTCCTTCATATCTTGTTGCCGAATACCTGCCCCAAGAACTGTTCTGCTGGCATCGTTCAAATCTTTGAGATGCGAGTTTGCCAACCACGTCCACCCCTCAGACCTTCCCACCATCAATACCATCAACTCCGCGCAACCCACGTCCCCCAACTCAAGCAACTCTGGCAATATCTACGAGATGGCCAACGACGAGTTCCGGGACCATTTAGACGTGCATGCGGGTGACTCCTCGACGATATCAAACCATTCCGAGGATGTTACAATGGCTTAGTGGAATTGAGATCGCCCCGTGCGGCGATCTGGAGGGCGTATGTAACGGACACAACATTCCTTCTGAACCCCCTATACCATTTCCGACTTATTTCCTTACACATTCATTCCTTTGCTTTCTCGTACTTCGTATTTTACGGACACACACACTCATTGATTTCGTTTCATCTCAACATCTCCGCGATCTATTCAATCACTAAATACCTACAAACATCTGATTAGCTATATAAACCCTAGCGTAGATCTTTGACCTCGGTTAATCGACTACTTACGCCAGTCATTTCGTGCGACCCCCCGTGTGCCGGACTAGTATTCTACTCTCCGTCACACCCGGTCACACCCTATAAGGATGGTCGGCCTTAGAGTAAATCAACGTCAACAAAAAAAAATGGCCCTACCTCGGTCGGGATCATAGAGTAAATCAGCGGCAAAACAGCCAAGGTTGGTCAGGCATAGAGTAAATCGCGCAGAGCCCGAGAAATTTTTTGATGTCTTCTACTGTCCGGGGCGGCTTGCAAAGTCGATTTTGTGTGTATCGTGGTGTGCGCCGGACAGTAGACAGCTTGAGGTGCGTGAGTCGCACAATTATATTCAAAACTAAACTGAAACACACGAATTTCGCTCCCGCAGAGAAAAATCGCAAATTTTACCCCGAATCTTGGTCGGAAATAGAGTAAATCAACGGCCTGGGCGCAAAATTCATAGAGTAAATCAGCCTTTTTTCTCCGTGAAAATCCGACCATCCTTATAGGGAGTGACCGGGGGCCTGCTCCGCACTCGCTGCTAAAATTGCCAAATTCTAGGCCCGCTTAGCCGATGGCTATGCGCGCCTAGCTCCGTGGAGGCATCTATAATTGCCTAGACTCGGCTAATTCTAGTTGCCTAGACACGCCGGAGTCGAGGCCCGTTTAGGTCCGCGACGACTCGCTAGACTCCTCAAGTCTAGGAGGACTGACACGCCTCGACACATTTTTGCTAGGTGGCCCCTGTGCTGGTGGTTAATCCACCAGAAGGCTTTGTCAGTATTTATTGCATGCATTTCAGTCACAAATGGCCCAGGATCCTGATTCTCATGTCACTCTTTTATGCTCTTCCATTACGGGTTGACTTTGAGAGCCGTGGAAACTGATGGACGCCTAGCTCCGCCTCGCCACACCATGGCTAGTCGCCTAGCAACCGCTCGCCGGCGGTTTCGGCTCCGCCCTGCCGAGGCATCTAGCTATATGGGCTGTCTAGAAGGGCCTTCAACGCAGTGACTGTACGCGACTCCGATTCGGCGGCCACTTTCCCTTGTAGAGGTGTTCGGGCACGCGTGTCTCCTTTTCGGACAAATACTGGGAAACAAACGCCGCCGCGGCGGAATTCTGCTTCCATGAGATGGAAGCTGTGGTGCGCGCTCCGCAGGCTAAAATAGTTACTTCTCAGGCTGCGGATCGGCGTGTGCCCCCTTGGATACGTCTATTGGGCGGCCGGCGAGGTATGTCCTTCTAATCTGTTTCGGAAGTTGTTAATCTGATGATTTGGAAACAGTCACATAAATAAGATGAGTGTGCGTGACACGGGGTTTTCGTGGCTTAGGATTGAAGATCAATTTAAGGGTGAGAATTACTCCTTGCAGCGGGAGAGGGGAAAAGATGTTCTCAAAGGGTATCTGCGGGATTGATAATATCAGCTGCTCTATCCCACCCATGTGTTCATGTATCTGGAAAATGTATTGTGAACACAAACTCCTTGATTCCGTCTGCCAGGACAAAGATGATCACTTTATTCGGAAGATGCACAACAACGAAAATAAGCAAAAATTCCCAGGTCAAAGGCATTAAGTACTTGCCTCGTTTGAAGTGCATATCCCATCAAGATGCCCACCCAACACACTGACACTCAAGCCCGACTGAACACGCTTGTCACGTGTTTTTGCTATTACGGTAGATACCCTGGAAGTTCTTGCCAATAGCCTCAATGCAGCTTTCTTGGAGGCAATTGCTAACACAACACGGTCTCTGTTGAAGAATATTGAGGTGAGTCATTTATAAGCATCATTGTAGCATAAATCTCACACACGGAATCTAGACTGTCAAGAAAAACAAGAGAACCTGTATTGAGTTGATGGAACAAGCACATGAATTGCTCAATGCAATTATCATTCTTCATGTCAACTCAGATACAGGTGGGGTATTGCTGCCCAGTGTATTGAATCATATTGGAAAATTCACAGAGTAAGTACTTGTGAAAGACTCCAAATTCAAGCTAACCATGTGCTCTAGGACCCTCCACAAAATCCATACCTTTGTTGAATCCCAGCAGAGTGGCAGCAAGGTCAAGCAGTTCTTCCGCCAGGGAGAGATGAACACACTGCTCAAGGATTGCCAAAATGGACTGGCACAAGGACTTGATTTTTTTCGGGTGAGCTCTCTCATATGCTTTAAAACAATTCATTGCAAATAATCTTGTCTACAAAGCTCAAGAACACCGGGATAATGACCAATGTTTCAATAATGCAGGCAGAAGCAAAACAGAGACATCAAGAAGTACTTGGCATGATCAATGGACTCTCTGATACTGCAAGTTCAGATAGAGCATCTACAGTATGAGAATTTTGAGTTCACTGCCAAGTTTGCTAACTTCAATCCAGATGAGCAAGGTCTATTCTCTATCTCACCATAGGTATGTGTCCCCTGATCCTGCAACAACATCCCTGAGACTTTGAAAGCTCCAAGTCAATCTCAATGCTGCCATCAGAGCCCAAGATATTTCATGGCCGTGAATCAGAATTGTCTGACATCCTGCAGGTGCTGAGGAAGAAAGCTCCCAGGATAGCTATTTTAGGTACAGGTGGGATGGGGAAGACTAGTCTTGCCAGAGCAGTTCTTCATCATGCAGAAGTCTCAGCGCAGTATACCCAACATCGATATTTTGTTGCTTGTGACTCTGCAACCACCAAAGTGGAACTTGCTGCTCTCATTGGAGCCCATCTAGGACTCAAGCCTAGCAAGGACCTTACTCAAGCAGTTGTCAAATTCCTTCTCACAGCCTCACCTAGCCTCTTGATTCTTGATAATCTGGAGACAGTCTGGGAGCCCACAGAGCTACGTGGTGATATTGAGGAATTTTTATCCCTCCTCACAAACATCAGAGACCTGGCACTGATTGTGAGTGGCAGTGCTTCATTTCTTTGACTCAACTCAACTCATGCAACACAGATTACCATGCGTGGAGCAGAAAGGCCAGCCAAAGTACAATGGAGTCACCCATTTCTCCCTCCATTGCAACCATTGAAACACCATGCTGCTCAACAAACATTCATTGACATTGCTGAAGACCATCATAACCCAGAAGACATAGATCAGGTCCTTTTATTGACAGACAACATGCCTCTTGCTATCAATCTCATTGCACATTTAGTGGATGTGGAGGGATGTTCCAGTGTATTGTCCCGCTGGGAGGCAGAGAGAACCTCTGTGATTTCAGAGGGCTATGACAGAAAATCCAACTTGGATATGTCAATTTCACTCTCTTTATCTAGCCCCAGGATCAAAGCCATCCCTCATGCACAAGAGCTATTAAGTCTGTTGTCAATGCTTCCAGATGGTCTTTCAGATGTTGAGCTTGTCCAGAGCAAGCTCCCAATTGAGGATATTCGGAAGTGCAAAACAACATTGATTCGAACTGCTTTAGCCTATCTGGATGACAAAAAGCAACTAAAAGCATTGGTACCCATCAGGGAATATATACGGAAAACTTACCCACCTAGGAATGAGCTTGTTAGGCCTCTTTTCAAACATTTCCATGAGCTACTTGAATTGTACAAGGACTTCTCTGGAACTGAAATGAATTCAGTCACAGTCGGACAAATATCATCAAATCTGGCCAATATCCAAAGTTTACTCCAGGATGGACTCCACAAAGACTACCCAGACCTCACAGAAAATGTTTTTAGTGCCTTATATCTGAATGCCTTCAGCCGAATCACTGGCCGAGGGCCAATTCCCTTCCTTGGCCAGCTTCATAAAATCCTTCCACACCCATGTGACCATCGGCTTGAGGTCTGCTTCATTGCTGAGCTGCTTAGCTCATCTTTCTACATTCCAATTCCAAATCCAGAAACACTCATTGCCCAGGCATCACAACACTTTGAGCACTTTGATGATCCCGATCTTAAATGTAGGTTTTCAGCATACTCCTGGTGACTGAAAACTGACACTGTTTCCAGGTAAATTCTACAACATTGTTGGATATTATTATCTGTACCAATCAGATTCTTCCTCTGCTGCAGATTTTTGTCACTCTGCTATCTCCATGGCAACTTCTTCTGGCAACACAAAACAGCATGCTGTAGCACTACAAAACCTTGCACGGATTCAATGGCAGCTTGGTAACTACCTATCAGCAAGATTACATGCTTGTGAGGCACAGAGGCTGGCCAGGATTTCAGCCAATTTATTCGATGAAGCACTGGCACTGTGCATAGAAGCATCGGCCTGGACACAACTTGGCAACTGCAAGGAAAGCATATCTCTCTGCACTAGAGCAAGAGATCTTCTGGCTCTTTGTGGTATGTTTGGTGGCAACGTAGACCACGACATCATGAATCAGCAGGCAGAGATCCACTCGGTGAAATCAGAATACCATCAGGCACACAGTATTCAAACTCAGATTCTTCAAGAATGCCCGCTTCACTGGGATCCCTATGTCCATGCCCTTGCTTTACTGAATCTTGCAGAAATTGGTCTGTCTATGAATGTTCCCAAACATGCACTGCAACAGGATATTGAGAGAGCCGAGGAAATATTTCTCCCCATGGAACGAATAGTAGAGATAACAATGTGTGATATGCTTCTTGCAGTTCTCCACTTGAGAGAAGGAGACATTTCCACAGCAAAGAGACTTTTTAAGACATGTCTCAGAGCCTGCAACTACCCTGGAATCAAATCCTATTGTTTGGAGCAGCTTGGTAACACTGGACACTGGGGTACATCTAGTCAGATGTCCAGTTGGACAACAGTTTACCTTGCCAATTCCATCAAATTCAAAGAGAAGTTAGGAATAAACAAGGCTCTCCAGTTTCTGGGAGACATCTTCCTTGCTCAGGCTAATGAGGACACAGCTGTCAGCCTATTTACCATTGCACTTGAGGGATTCACCTACATGGATGTCCATCGCAGCAGAGCTGAATGCATGCTCCGACTTGGAGATATTGCTAAAGAACATGATGAACTGTGCGAGGCAGTGGAATTCTGGGATGCAGCAAGGCCGCTCTTTGAACGGTCCTCACAGGTCAAAGGGGTTGAACTAATTGATGAAAGGCTGGCAAGTGTTGGCAAAGATTTCCTGGAGCAGCACAGAATGAATTTAGCCCACCTCATGGAGATCAATGCACCTACTGGAATTTTGGAAGGGGCGGAGGATGATCTATCTGATATGGAGAACGTGTACGAGGACCTGGGTGGAGCACAATCATTAGTGGCAGTTTAAAATTCCGTTGAATCATGAGGTATTGGTAAAATAGTGTTGTATGTCTATGATTCCTGTCGACTGGGCAGAATCAGTGCTTTTTATTTATTTATTACAATCGTGGCTCGACAGAGATGTAAGAAGGCTTTGCAAAGGCAGTATGGAACCCACCGTATCTCATTACAAAGGTCTGGCAGGCTTGGGTGAATTGATTGATTCAGACAGAAATTATGTGTGCTGCAGACAAGTCACATCTGTGGAAGCAAGCCACAGACTGAGAGAACAGTTCCTCTTTCGCCCAAGTAGGGAAGATCGGACGTGGTAAATGGACCGCCAGTGGCACGGAAAAGTATTGCGATTTTAACGCAGAAAAGAATGAGGCATACACATGCAGGATAGAATGCCTCACTAGATCGCAAATAGGCCAGTTTCACATCTTATCTTTTGTCTGTCCTGAGTTTCCATGTTCAATATAAAGAGATTTCAGACTTGCCGGAAAGTAGATTTGTTCCATTTTATGGTGTTTGAGTCTACTCGGAGATCTGAGACTTAACAAGAATGTATCGGCGGACAACTTACTGGCACTGCAAATCAAGGAAGAATTTTCAAAGGTGAGTACAGACAAATTAGAAACGTTGAAGGTGGACATGTATGAACGAAAATAATTGGTTGCCAAGGAGCTCTGCAAGACCGTTCAAACAGGTGGAAATTTTACACGGTTTCGAGCTTCAAACGTTGCACAAACACAAGAATTTAGGGCGGATTTTACTTTTGGTCCCAATTCGCAGAAACAGAGGATCTGTGTATTCCAGTTCAACTTCCGCAATTTTCTCTGTTTCTCGAGTTGGAAATACACAAGCAGCAATGAGGTGAGAGACGTCCCGAAATTCTGTATGATAGCGGTGGAAGGAGACAGCTTTGATAAACCAACAGAACTGGAAGACAGAAACAAAAACAAACTGCAAGGGATGCTCGAAAGAGCCTTAGAGCAGGAGAGAAAAACTTCACAGAAGACCCAAATGGGCAGTGCATTACTCGCAAAGGAACTCTGTTCGTGTGCGAGGGATTTTCAGAGCACGGCACAGCCACAGGTTGAAATAAGCCGCTTTAGGGGCAAAGTAAACAAAATGGTCAGCTCGGCAATTTATCTAGTAGGAAAGCGAATCGAACCACGTGTTGCCTTCCTACCGGAAACCAGAAATCTTGGTGGAGACTGGTGGTGTCAGCGACCGATAAATAAAAATTGAAGCCTCGAGTGAAGGGCACAAAACGAATCAGCAGCGAGGCGAGCGCAGAATGCGATGCGGACCCACGGAGTCGGAGGAAGGCTAAAGTACCGGGATGGTGTCAATGAGAAACTCAGGAAGGCCACCGTGCTGCGCACTTCACTTTTGGTACCGTCATCTACGGAGTCGTTAAACTGCCTAAGGTCATGGTGAGCGAGGTATAATAATAATTTGGGGAATCTCGCTTCGTACGCGTGCGCGAAGTACCTAGAACTAAAGAATATGAGCCATTGCGGCGATCACAGCACAGAACACACCAATGCATGGTTGAACTTTGTATTACCGGGGCACGGCGTAGATTTGCAGAGTAGTATATGTACCAGGACAATTGTATTTGATGACATCTGTCCACGATTTAAGAAGACGAAAAAATGAGGCTTACAGCAACAGTCGATTGAACTGGCATGGCAAACACATGGGAAGTGGTTGAGTCGTGCACTGTAGAGGATCGGTGAACTCGGAGGAAGCGGCCATATGTCCAGCGAAATGTAAAAATGGAGACGTTGATGAGGGCGGAACGTGGGTCACTAGCCTGCCTATGCATTTAAACGAGGAGTCAAGAGAACGAGCCATAAAGTGAGAACGTACAAATAAACAAGAAGTCCGTTGTACTGCCTTGTTCAAAGGTAGATGTTCCTCTTCCAGCGGCCAGATTCGCGCAGAAAATAGATGTCCCAAAACACGTGCGGTTCAGCGCAGCAGATAGATCTCAAAAGCCACCAAAGGGAGTCTCGTTCTCGCCCTATTATCCGTAATGTCGGAGAGCCTTGGCGCGCCGTCAGTGTCACAGTTTTTCGGTTATTAGCAGGCTCTGCGCCTGATATGTTGCCAGCAGATGAGCGACAAGCTGAGAAGGTGGGATCGCCTGGGAATCACTTGGGAATCGCGCAGCCATTGAAAAGGATGGCAGGTGTTCGGGACGGCAAGGCAACAGAGAAATGACCGCAGGCTGGAGGGGTGGAATTGGAGAAAAAGATGCTCTGCAATAGCGAGAAGAATGGTCAATCGAGAGGAGGAGAGCACAGAAGAGATCAAGTGCTTGATGATACGCAACTTTGTAAACGCTGTCCATTACTTCAAGAACGTCTTTGTGATGAATAGAAAGCACGAGAAGCACGAAATGCGCAGGAATGGTGTCGGCCAAAGCACAGAATAACTGTCTGTCAAGAATACAGCCCGGAATCCATAGAGATTGACGTCGGTTCGACTCGGCGGAGAGCCAACGAATGCAATGCCTCTATCAAGCGAAAAGTATTCGACACAGGAAGTCCAATTTGGCATGGAAAAGGGGACAGACGTGGAATGTACAGGTTACGGTCCGCAGACTCCGCGACAAGCAGAATGATTCTCGAGTGAGGCGGCGGCTGGAATTCGTGGATGAGAGGACACTAAGCACAAGTGAGCTCTCAGTGATTTTGTTCTTCTTGTGCGCTGCAGCAGTCCCAGTCCCATAGAATCGGAGAAGACCAGGAGCCAATTCGGCATGCTCGTTTAGTATTTCCTTAGCTTGCCTTTGCGCTGTTTTGGACCGAGTTGGATCCGAGGGAAAAGTAGACGCAGGCTTGATGCGGAGCGGAGTCTCAGCGAGTCTGTGACAAGATGGGCTGGAGAGCGTCGCCATCCGGCGTGCATGTGGTGGCAAGTCGGAAAGGAGAAGTAACGCCGCATTGATCCGAACACCGCCACAGTGACCCTCTCTTCCTCGCCACCATCACCGAGTCTGCCATGTCTTCGAGTCACTTCCCTCTCGGATCCAACAGAGCTCAGCTGCCCTTCAAGTAGTCGTTTTATACTCGCGGGAAACAACTTCTGCGGCCGGCAAGCACCGCGCGTGTCTGTGCACGCTCGGATCGCGCGCGGCGCCACACTTGTTATGTTCTCGGAGTCGCCCCGTTCTTGCCCCACCTCTCCGTCGGAATCTGCATTCTTTCTTCCCAACGCCGATGATGCCACGCGAACACGACGAACACTCGTGCACTGAAACGCTCAACAAACTACTCGCAATTAATGAGATCGAGGGGATGGGTATTGGTGGCTAGGTGATTCCGGTGAGTACCCCATTCGTAACTCGTCGACTCGTCCTTGGTTTTCCTATGGGCATTCTCTTTCTCTCCGGCATGTACTCAGTTCGCCTGTACTGCACCGCGATCCGTCTGTGCACGCCATACGAGTTGCCGTCACCTTCCTGCGGAACCTCGCTCCAGCTTGATTCTTCTTTTCAGCTTCACATAAGTCTGGCGGTAATGCGAATGCTAATAATCAATACTGCTTGCAGGCGAGCCTTCCACCTCAACATCAGGTGCACGAGCGCGTTGAAGATCCCATTGACATTGCACACGTGGAACGGGAACTTCCGCATCGACTTCTTGCTGAGTGATTCAGACCTTGTTTAATTGTTCTCCGCACGTCGTCATTCTTCCGCTCACCCAATTTCCTGCGCAGGTGATGCGAGATTGCGATTGAGTCGTGATATTGAGATTTGTGCTGGGAAAAAGATGCGTGTCGCGGGGCAGGCAAAGAGACGGGGACTGCGTGTGCGAGGTGACTGCGGAGCAGCACTCTACCATGTGCGCCTCACACGCTCGCTGAAACCATGACTGCGGGATAGGGATATGCGCCCGTCTACCTGGGAAGCTCGCCCAGGCAAATGGGATGCGAGAGGGGTTCTGCGATCGCGCCAGACGGTGGATGCATCGCGCGGGGATGTGCTTCAGCGCGGATTGCGGATGTACGGTATCCGTGGCAAATTCATCCGGCCCTGGAAAATTCGAGAGACTACGGCATTTCGATGGCGCATCGCACTGGATGGAGGTAGTTGAGACCTGTTCGTTGCTCCTTTTGAGTTTTCCCCCGCTCCTTATAGCGCTGTTGACGAGCAGGAGGAGTGCGGTGAGTTCCACGCCGTTCGGTACTATGTGTCCTGTTGTGTGTGCCAACACCTGTTCTTCGTCGGGGAAGTGGTTTCGTGCTGCGAGGAGTAGCGGACTCTGCGATTGCATCCGATGGGTGATGTACCATCGCGAGGACGTGGTGGCTCGTAGCGTGACCGATCGCGGGCGGGAGTGGTGCAGCGGTCTTAGTGAGCTCCTGCCATCGTTGATCGTGTCGCTGGGCGGTTGGCGCGTCCACGCTTCGCCCCACGATTCAGAGACAGCTGCTTACGATCCGTGCGTTTATGCTCACCGTTTCTCGGGGGGGCAGTATGACCATATCGATGCCCTTACGTGGTTTCTGCGTACCTTGGGAGTGTGCTGGGTGGTGGGAGCGATAATGACGTTCGGGCGCCACGCGCCCTCTTTAGTTTTCTCGGCGTTGCGCGTTTGCGATGCTAGGCGATACGGCTTGAGTCGTTTTCAGACGTATAGTGATGTACAGGGGCGGACAGTTCGGGTCGAGCTAAATCATTTGTCCTCATGTTCCTGCTCGCGCTCTATGTCTTTGGCATCCGCTTTACCACTATAATTTCGTCCTCAACAGTATTGCGTTGCTGTCCAACTCAAGTAGCGGCGCGACTTTCCCAAATCAACCAGCGGCTGGACCGGATGCCCGACTATGTTTCCCTTCGTCAGATATATTGGCTCGTGGCTCTACTCCGCGCACGGTACAGCAATCTCGTGCGACGCCTCCTGGAATAAGCGACCACTGCAGTCTTCCTTTTGCTTGATAGTAACAGCGCGCTGTGTGGAAAAACGTGCAACGGGAATTTTGTTCCAGTACTATATCTGCCTCCGCAAGTCAAGTCCGACTCCACTGCTGTATGCCGAAGCGGACTCCCATCTGGACCCCAAGATATTCTTGTCCCGCTGGCAACATTGTTGCTGTTGCTATTGCATTTTTTTCATCGGACAGGAAAGAGCCGCCATTTGTGAATTTCAATTAACCAAGTCGTGGAAGAAACGATCCTCTCCTGCATCGCGTCGACCTAATTTTGTGTCCGGCCGGCAGATTTATCAAGCGGCGCCCTCGAATATGTTCTGCAGGCCATCACTGCAAGTCTTCTCCATCTCGGGAGTGTAAGTAAAAGACAAGTGCATGCGTTCTGTGCCGGAGAACTTGAAACGATGGCTTTGTTCTATATCTACAGTCCGGTGACACCGAGGTTCCACAACACTGGATGCCGCAGCAGCGTTACATCTGGGCTATTCCTGTCCCGGCTCGACCCAACAGCAGTGCTGTTCCTTTCGGTCACTTTTCTTTCCATCGGGCCAATTGATCCCGGATGTCCACAACAAGGAGTAACGACAGAGTTTAATGGTGGGATAGCGAGCACATGCTAAGGAAATGATGGCTCTCGCACGACTCACAGCTGAAGCACGAAGGGAAATCTCCGTGCGATGGATGCGTGGGGGAAGATTAGCGGACAACGTCTCGACGTCCAATGCATTCGGAATGATCGAACGTTGCATTCCTTGCCGATTCCTCGTTGATTTGGTTCACATTGCACAGCATTCGATGTGCTTGATGTGTTACAGAGCCAAATTTCCAGCGCGGGACACAGGAGAGAACGAGTCACTCGAGGAGGATACAACTAGCATATAAGGGACTAGCGGAAAGAGTGAGAGAAAGGGAAGAAAGTGACCGGCAGCTGGCCGGAAGAATGTTTCCAGGAAGATAATAGGTTGGCGTAAGACGAACCTCTGCATGTTATTATTTTTGTCGTGCTGGGAACATTGCACCCGGTGAAAGCCAGAGAGCTTCACGTGATATGAGTTCGGTTCACCCGTATCCGACGGTGGCGGTCTGTGGGTGCGATTTACATCGAATCCTGTGTGGCCAGCTGGAGCTCGCGAGGTGGAACAAGCAGAATAAAATTTCCAGTGACTACTCGAACCTCTAGACACGTCGAAGGGCCAGGTACTATCTGGGAGGGGGATCCTGGCCACCTTGGACATTTTGGCCGGTTAGTACCCATCTAGCGTACCCCATCTGTAACATATGAGCTCTGGACGACGGGCGCGGATCCTGGGAACAGTTTGAGCCCTTAATCCTAATTTTTGAGGGCATATTCATCGCCCTGTGAATTTATTTCTGGCGGGGTTCCCAAAAGGAGAAATGACAGGGTACCTGGCCACCCGTGCAAACTGGTGTTTCAGACTGCGGCAGTGATCTTGCAAAGGGTAATTATGGTCAAGGGTAATTAATGATGCTTTTCATACACAAGAACTATGGAAATGACCCTTAGAAATGGCGGGACACAGTGCTCCTGACGAGCCATATGCGGCCACTGGCGCACCTTCATGGAGAAACACAGGCAGCACACCGGCCGGAGCGCTTGGTTGGCCAAAATAAGTTGTAAGTATGTTCATCAGAAGTGAATGAATGTATCTGGGCCCCCAAATCCACACCTGTGTCATGTTGCTGAGAACCCGATGTTTGGACTTTGATAGGACAAATATTGGGCACTCCCGGTGTCTGCCACGGCCTGAGGGATGTATTGAGAAGCTAAAATTGTGGAAAACATTTGAAGTTGAAGGATTAGATGTAGCTATGAAGCTCGCCAATTGCTGGATAAAGATGGTAGAAGGGTCACTTGGTATTTGGGTTGTTTGGTTGCTGTCGTCACACTTGAAGGCTAGACAATTTCGCGATTTTTCCAGTAAGGAATGGTATGTGTGGAACCAATCTCATGCTGAGATGAAGCCCTGCAGTCAGGGGAGTAGATCGAGCCCCACACAAAGCAAATCGGTTCAGAATTGGTGGAGAATGGGGCGAAGTAATGGTTCGGGGATAAGAAATTGATCTTCCCACCCTCCGATCCGACATCATTCCCGCCACTGCTTCGCATCAACTCATCACTTTTGGCTGAAATTTGGTAAGGACAGGCGGCATGGAACATATTCCACTCCCTGAGCACCAAAATGACATATGGTTAAGTCACTAGCCTTATAATTGGCAAGTGGCCAGGTTCCTAGTCCGGCCAGGTTGGCAGTCACAGATAGTAACCATGTTGGAGTGTTCATAAGTTTAATCTGGCACGGTTATCCTTGATCTTGGCATTCCAGTGCTGAGATGACCAAGATTTTGGGTAGAGAGAGGCGTCGGAAAAAATGGCAACAAATAGTGCGAGGATGTGTATTTTGCAGAAACCGGAAGATGACCCAAGAATGGAAGACGCAGAGATTCTTCCATCAAATGGAATCTTCACGTTTCTCGAGTTGGATTCATACAAGCAGCAACAAGGCAAGAAGAGGGGAACTTGAAAGATGATCCAAATGTATCATATAGGTGGAAAGAGACTGGCAGATTTAGCGACGGGGAAACAACGTGTGAATGGACATACTTGCAGACCCATAAATGCCAATAGAGGAACAGAATGTCACCTAAAATCTCAGGAAAGACCACGCAGCCACGTAGATCCACTGTTGTTTGAACTTGCTGAGGTTGTGATGAGCAAACGAATCAGAGTAAATTGGAAAATACTTACACTTCAGATCTTGTGCGCGCAAAAAACCCAGACGGAAAGAAACTGAATAACACTGCCGCGATCTCAGCATCGAACATACCGATGAATGATCAGAGTTTGGAGCGCTTGCGCATGGCGATTTCCAGAGCAGTACTGTAAGTGCTTGTACTGAGGCAACCGGCTGACCCACCGTGACGCCATCAAAAAATTTGGCAACACAACCAGCCCGGATTTCGCCGTGACAGTGGAGAATTGGGCAACCGACCCTCTTGTATGTATGCTGATGGCCTTGATTTCAATACAAATTGAGACTTCGGGGCTAACAAGAGGAGCACTGGGCTGATTTGCGATTTTTTCACCCCATTTTGACCATTTTTTGGCAGGAAAAAAATATTTCGGAAATTTCCAGGCCATGTCACGGTCTTGACGAAGGCAACCGGAGGCATCGTGACCGTTACAAGGCGCGTTTTGGGCAACGCAACGGACCCCTCCGTTACCGTGACGGTTGCCTCAGTACAAGCACTTACAGTATGCGCACCGTCTCAATTGTATCGATCCTCGTTTTAAGAAGACGGCAATATGAGGCTTATAGCAACAGTCCTGTTTGAATTTGAGCTTGAGAACATTGGTATTGCGTGGCACGCACCTTGCGAAGTATTCGAGTCCTACACGGTGGAGGACCAGTGGAATTGGAGGAAGCGGCCGTATGCCCAGAGAAATGGACTAATCGAGACGTGGGTATGAGGGCATCCAAATGAATAGTCAATAAAGTGAACCATAAAACGAGGACATAGAAAGACGCGTCTATCGTATTGCCTAGTTCAATGGCGGACCCTCGTCCTCCGACGTCCGGATCCGCGTGGCAGATAGACGCGCAGAAACAAGATTTGTCCGTTTAATGGGTTCGAGCGGTATTGTGGGTGTGCAGCAGTCGAGAACTGTAATGAGTCTTGTTCGCCTCCCGCTCGCTTTGTTCTTCCCGATTGTTGTCGGAGCGCCTTGGCGCACTGGCAGCAATTTTCTGTAGCTCAGGTTTACGGTGATGAGCGAACGCCGGGATCGTAATGTTACGAGCAGATGTGCAAAGGAGGCGGAATTGCGTGGTAGGGTGCAGGCATTGAGAGGGATAGGCAGGCGCTCGGAACGTGAGGTAACGCACCAGAAAATATCTCGTTGGAATCCAAAGAAAAGCTGCCCGCAAAAGAAAAAACAACGGTCGACGACGAGGAGATCAGAGAGGAGATCGAATGCTTGATGATACGCGACTTTGTGAACTCTATCAATTACCTCCGAAACCTTTTTATGATGAATGCACGAGAAGCACGAAATGCGCAGGTGATAGGATGGCCGCAGCCAGAGCACAGAATAACTGTCTTTCAAGAGTAAAGCCCGGAATCCATAGAGGCTGACGTCGGTTCGACTCGGCGGCAAGCCACCGAGTATGTTTCCTGTATGACGCAGCTGAGCGCAGTAGACACACGCAATCCGATCTTTTCACACATGGAATGTGCAGTTTGGGGTTCGCAGATGGCGCGGCGAGCAGAATGCAAGAGTGAATCCTGCGGCCGCTGAAATCATCGGTGACTGTATTCGTCTTGATTGGTTAAGCAAGCGTTGCAGCGCTAGCATGTCGGCATACTTAGAAGCGGAGAAGGCTTGAAGTTCAGGCCTCGGGACAGGAGCAGATTCCGGCGCGCTTACTGCTCGTTGAGTATTTCCTTGGCGCCAATCGGATCCTGGTGAAAGTGGTCTAGACAGCGGCCTGCTTGACGAGTGGGATGGCTTCCGAGCAGCAGGCTTATGACTGAAACTGGGCTCGAGAGCTTCGGGATCCGACGTGAATCTAGTGGCAAGAAGGAAAAGACAAGGCCGACACTTCCGCATTGATCCGAACACCGCCAAGTCGTTCCTTTCTTTGCTCACCATGACGATCTCTCTCACCGAGTCTGCCTGTCCTCGCGTCCACTCCGTCTCGTATCCAACCTGACTCGGCGCCCCTCTTGAGAAGTCGAAACCTGTTTCGGCGGCCGGCGAGCGATGCGTCCTGGAGCGCAAGCGCGGTCCTTCTCCGTCCATGCGCCACCTCTTCCTCGAGATCAAGCGTACGGCACACGTTGCGTCGTTTACCATCCGCGCCAACCTGTTTCGGAGGCGCGTAAGCGACGCCTTTGTCTGCGCCCGCAATCGTGCCACACTAGCGATGTTCTCGGCAGCTGCATCGCGATCAGTCACGAATTTAACGTCCCTCAAAGATGCCTCTGCGGATGCCATTTCATGCCCCGGCGTCACGGTCGCTTTGGAGCAAGATATCAATGTTCTGTTCCGGCAGAGGTAAGTAATTCTGTATCCTGAAAGCTCTCTTTTGCCAACCGGAACTATTCAGGGCGCCAGTCCGTATTCTCTTCCGGTTCTCTGACTCGTTCCAATTCACTCACTCTACGAGCAGGTTCATTTTAAACATTGGGCGAGCAGCAGATAAGCCTTCTCAAAATCGATCCCTGGGGGGTGGTGCTTTCGAATGACGGAATCCACGCAGCTGTAAGTGTCTTGAGTCTTGACATCTTGCTTCCCGTTCAAGTTTATTTTCTAAATCCGTAGCATTCTTTCGCTGGTATCATCGCGCACGCAGTGCTCACATGCCTCCCTCATCACATTGTTTTTCCGCCTAGATCTGTTGCTTTTGACACCCTTATTGTGCGCGCTGAGAAAATACCAAGAGGTTTCCAGGGTGGTTCCTCCCATCCTCGTTCGTCGTTCTCGTTTTATTCGTCGCCATTGATAATAATTTTATCTCCAGTCCTGCGGTCATTCCCGCCGTGTGTCTTGAAAACAGCGCTCCTTTCTGTATTTCGCGCCCGCTTTCAAATGATAGTCGCGGCTGTTGTCTGTATGGTTGACCCCGTTTCCCTAGTAATTCCTTTCACTTCCTTCGCGCGGTGGGCCCAATTCATCTTCGTCCTTCCTCTTTGTGGGTTCGCGCAATGAGACCTGCTTAAAATTTTCCTGGACAGCACCGATCGATTGCAATGGCGAGCGGGGTCGGGGAGAGTGCTAACAACTTGGTAGGAGTCTCTATTAACGCTAGCGGCAACGAGTTTCGAGGTCGTGTGGAGAGAGCGTATCGATAACCGAACTACGGGCGTGCGCGAGCGAGCTTGGCTTGCCCCAAAGAAATGGAGCGCCAAATTGTCGTCGCTGATCCTCGGGCCCGCGCCCGTGTTCATTGACATGGATGCGTTGTCGACGGGAGTTACCGTAGCTCCCCCGCCGGCACTAGATTTGAATGTGCGCTGGTCCGAGCCCTACGCAGGCAGATGAGGTGAGGTGCGCTGGTGCGGGATCTCTGCGGTCGAAGGGATCGTGCCTGATGACACGGATTCAGCGGGTCCTCTCCTATCTACTTTTTCCTGCTCGATTGCGACTTACGGTGCGCGGGCGTGAGCGGTCTGAATTGCGCACATAGTGTAGCGTGATCATGATGACCGAGTGTTAAGCATTTATTCGTCTCCTGCTCTCCCAACTTCGCTTTCTGACGCAGGGAGCAGGTGAGGGTGCACGTGCGTGTACACAACCTTCGCCGTCGATTTTTATTTGTCGTAATACTTAACCAATGTTTCTTCCCCTTTCTTGCAGGCCGCCCTTGCGCTTACAGTCGGGTTGTTGAATGCGCGTCGCGGCGTGGCTGCACTGCCGACAAGCGCAATGGTGGCGTCAAAACTAGTCCCAGTGCGCTCCACCTTTCCTTGCACGTTCTTTATGTATTTCTTGCGCGTTGACTCGGCATTCTTTCATGATCATGGATGTAATGCCGGGCCCAGGGAGGCGATACGCACCGGAAGATGTTATGGGACCAGTGGAAGTAGAGTTCAAAATAGGAACACTGCACCTGTAACAATAAACGGCGGAATGCAGGGAATCCAACAGCACCGTAAATGTATTTGATCGAAGCGGACCGAAAGAACGAATGGGAGGGCACCCGACAGCAAGGATCTACAATGCCGAGGCATAGCTGTCCTGATTTCATGGTAGGGGTTCGGCGAGCTAATAGGTTTCAGAGCGAAAAGGAGTCGTTATCAGTGGGCCAAATATGAGATTGTGCGAAGGCAAGCATCGGGAGCCGCCCTGAACATTTGCAGCTGCACCGGAAGCGGACCGTCTCGTCCTAAAGACAACCGTCAAGTTCAGTACGTTCGCTTTTTATTATTTCTTCTTCACTAGGTTGTCTGGGTGCACATATAGAGAACGCTTGAGAGCCGAGTTTTGCTGTATCAGATAAATAGGAGATCTTGGCCTAAATTCCGTGTTGCGAGCCCGATGCACACCAAGGAAGGCAGTGCTTTCTCGGTCAGTCAACAACTGTTGACTCGTTCGCAATTTGACCACAGCCCAGCAGGCCATAATGGCTTCTGTCGACGTTAGAATTGAAAGGGAAGCAAAAGGTTGCCACAAAAGGGACGGGAACGAGGCATCGAGATCCGAGAAGAGATCGAGTGGTTGTGTTTGAGTCGAGCGTATCTGTACAGATGGACGGCGGCCGCGGTCAGTTACGTCCGGAATGTCTTCGTTCATGGAGGCAACTATAGTAAGCGAAGAACCAAATACGCAGGTAATACATGAGGTAAAAGGGACAGGAAATTATCGTTGTTCGAGAATCAAGCCCAGACTTCAGAGAGATCGACATCGGTTCGACTCCTCGGCGGCGAGCCAACGAGGAAGATGCCGGTATGATCCAGCTGGAAGGAGTCGGCACTAAAAACCGAGCTTGTTACGAAGAAGGGGATGTAAAATAGGCGGGTCGGGGTTGGCGAACCGCGCAGCACAAGTATGAATCACTGAATTTGATTTTGAATGACACGGCCGACGCAGCAGTTGGGATGGAAGGACACTGAGAGTTTAGACTTTCCTGTGATTTCTTTCTCTTTTGACTGGTCATACGCTGCGGCGCTGCGTTGAGGCGGTGAAGTACCAGGACCAGACTTAGATTCGCCACTTGCTCGTCGAAGTTTCCCTTGGCTCTGTACAGATCCTGAAGAGAAGCCGCCCGAGTGTCCTTTTGAACGATTGGAATGGATTCCGAGCAGCCAGCGTGTGACGAAAGTGGGCTTGAGAGCGTCGCGATCCGTGGATGTGGTGGCAAGAGCGAAAGAAGAGGTAACGCCGCATTGATCCGGACACCGCCACCATGCCCCTTCTTCTCGACCACGACGATCTCTCCCACCGAGTCTGCCATGTCTTCGCGTCCCTTCTCTCGGATCTAACGAAAATGAGCGGCGCTTAGGAGAACCATTCTCGAGAACCTGTTTCGGACGGGCAAGGGACGCGCATGTTTGCGCACGCGATCGGGCCTGGGGACCTTATTCCGGTGTTGCGTTGCCCGCGCGATACATATATATTCAGGGAGAAGGTAAATGATTCAATATGCCTTCAAATCTGTTAATGAAGAATCCAAGCAAGTAGAAAAGTCCCCACCGCCGAACCGAAGAATGCAGGACACACATCTGTACACTTCTCTTCTGTCTCTTCCCTGTTTCCCTGTCTTTGACTCGTTGCGAGTTAATTTTTCTATGGGCAGATGGATACAGCGAGGACTCATCTCAATTTCAGCAGGTCATTTCCTGGGCTATATTGCTCCGTGCTCCTGGGCTTTATGAGGCTCACGAACGTGCGTGCCGCGTCTTTACTTGCTCAGCGCCGGATATTTCGGTGATCATCGGCTTTACCCCTGCCTCCGTCTTCGCTCTTGAGGTCGAAACATCCGACTCTGGACGCTTTGCGCATCACAAACCATCTCCGTGTTATTGTTCTCAGGTCATCCGTGTATAGATACACGTCGCTCGTGCCGCACGATGCTGCTTGATGAGTGGTCCGCGTGCACTTCGAGTTAAATCGAATAATAATATCAAAGGCGTTATGCAAGCAGAATAGGAGCCTGCTCTCTTGGAGTCCCAACCGATCCGTCTGGATCGAAGACCTCTCGATGATCAACCAAAGTCCACGTAGTTGTTTCACAATGGTTGTGAGTATCTCGACGTCTTACTAGCTATTTCTGCACCTAGGTATTTGGTCACTGAGATCGTCAGAGATCGTCGCACAAACAGTCGTTATATGGCTGTCGCATGCCGTACTATGGCTATCATTCCGCTTTGCCCCTCTTGGCCTCATTTTAACACTAATCAAAGAGCCGCGCAGGGAAATGTACCGAGGCGTGATTCCAAGATCAGTTCCTCTCACGTCATGTCCTCTGACCTTGTTCGTCGTTCTCATTCATTGATCGCTATCTCATCTCCAGGCGCGCGGTCTCACCCCTTGAAACAGTGTAGATCCTTGCTCTCCAAGTGAGCAGCATTTGATGGTGGATATGGTGAGTATTCCTCCGCTTTTCTTTCTTCCTCCCTTGGGTTTTAGGCCCTTGCAGGAGTATTGCATGCCGTTCTTGAGTTCGTACTCTTCTTCCTTTGCGCACGCACTGGAGATGATGGGACGGTAATCTCGCGGGGAGTGCTGACTTCTCCGGATGTATAGACACTGGTGTGAGATGAGATGCCGGCGATCAAGCCTGTTGCAGGCTTGTAGTCCTCGCGCTAAGCACAGTTGCAGCCGTGATTCGTCGATGCGGATGCGGAACCCCAATCGTTTGCGTGATTGACGGGGGGGACCGTTCATGGATGGCGCATGGGACGCGCGTGCACATTATCTGGCCGTGCAGAGCGGATGGGAGTCGGTCTGCTTTTTCGTCGAACCCTGGGATATGGGCGGGTGCGTATGTACGTACGTGAATAACATCATCTCCAGGGCCGCAGTCCCTCCCTCCTTGCGCCCTCTGTACAGCGTAGTTCCTTGCTCTCTCAGATGGTGGCATCCGGTGTTGGATATCATCCTCGCTCTTCTCCGTCCCACCTTGCGAGAGTATGTTGGTCATTGGGGCCACGTGTGCGCGCCAGCAGTTTGAATTGTGCATAAATGTAGGGTGATGCCTGAGTGCAACCATAGCACGGCATGAATGGCCAATTTCGCAGTGTGTACCAACCTTCTCCGAACCCTCTCTCCTCAGGCTCTCCTCCTCGTTTTTGTTTCGTTATAACTGCCAACTCATTCTCTTTTTCTGTTCAAGTTGCAGAACAAGCTTGCACTGCAAGTCAGCGTGCAGATGCGTTTTATGGTGCCGCCAACGAACGCACCGGTGGCAGAGCAAGTCGCTTTCCAGTGTATTTCAATTTTCCTCATACATTTTTCTCATACTTGTTAGCGTTGCTTCGGCGTCTTTCCATGATCATGGCTGCGACTCTTTGGAGTTTGAGTCAATCAGCTATCACCGACGCCGCTAATTCATTTCCACTGGTCGCGGGGTACGTTGGCCGGATTGACTTAGTTCAGACCCTTGTGCAAGTTACAATCCAACATCATCACAGTAAGCCCATTCCCTTTCATTTGACATTTATTACCCTTGTGCCTTAATTACGCTCTTCTTGGTAAAATTCTCCCTTTTCAGTTATATTGGTTTGTGTCAAGACATCTAGTAATTTCCGAATGAATCCTCTGCGGGCTTGCAAGGATCTTACACTAATAGGTTCTCCACAAAGACGTGGATTTTGTGGAGGGTCCTGAAGGACAGTGGTCAGTATGGCAATTCAATTCTTGCTCACAAAGGGAAAGTACTCTGTGAATTTTCCGATATGATTTAATATACTTGGCGGCAAGACTCCACCTGTCTCCGATTTTACGTGATGAATGATAATTGCATTCAGCAATTCATGTGTTTGTTCCATCAGTTCAATACAGGTTTTCTTCTTTTTCCTGACGGCCTGGTTCCTTCTGTGAGATTGATGCTACAATTATGGAAAGGCTATAAATGACTCACCTCAATATTCTTCAATAGTGACCTTGTTGTGTTGGCAATGGCCTCCAAGAAAGCTGCGTGCAGACTGGTTGCAAGGATTTCTAGTGTTTCAACCGTAATGGCGAAACATGTGGTCAGCATGTTCAGTCGAATTTGAGTGTCAGTGGGTTGGGTGGGCATCTCGATGGGGTGTGCGCCTCAAGCGAGGCAAGTGTTTTATGCTTTGTGCCCTAAGAACTTTGCTGATTTGGGTTACTCTGATCATCTTACCAACACACTGTTCCTTTTTGGGCTTGGCAGCCAGACTGATGTCGAAATTGACAAGGTAGCCATGGACTTTACCCGGAGGCCGGGAATAGCATTATGCTACTTGCCGCTCTGTTTAGAGGTCAAAACAGTGACACAGCCACCGTGGCCGTGTCCGACACAGCCACTGTTTTGACCCTCTCATCGGAGCGACAAACTGATAGGTGTATTGAAAATTTCCTTTGTCCTCCAGCACTCAAGAAAACGAGATTTTATTTTTCCAAAATCGAAAATTTGCGCTTTCCCACGTTACTGTCACGCATCAGTCACGCTCACATGTCTCAATGGATGCAGATGTCGTCCACCTTATATTTTGCACAAATATTTAAATCTTATGGAAAGTCACCTAATCTTCTGTTTTTCATGGTATGTTCAGACTTTTTAAAGGACAGGCAGGCTACAATCCGTAATGTACAAAAGGGACCCAACGTCTGAAGGGAATATTTGGCTCCTCCTGCAGTTTTGCAACCGCAAGATGGAGTGCTTTGGCTGCTTGTTTGATATCGGGAAGTACAGGCGGGTTGGCGTTTGGATCACAATTTTTGAACAGATATTCATAAAATGTGTCTGCAATCTTGGGACCATCAAGATCACTCATGGCCCTTGTGTACAGTGAGTTTTAGGAAATTTTCACAGGATTTAGTAAACACACCACATTGTTGCTACCACTCCTCGGAACCCTGAGAATAGCAGGGTTGCTGCCAGATGCATGGCCTCATCAGGAACAGTCTTGTCACCTTTTGCGGTCTCACATGCACTGAGGAATGCCAATGACATGGATTTTTTGATATTCGGCGCATTTTCTCCCCCTGATTGGCGCATGATTTCAGAAAATTTGAGGCAGCCATCACTCAGGATGAGGCCACTTTCAAGGGGCTGTGTCAGATCTTGCACTAGGACTATTCCGCGCGCCAGCTCGACACTCATTATCAGGAATCTGTGTTCTGCACAGCCACCGTTCTCAAAAACCATTACTGCAAGAATGCGGTAACGGAATACCCTATCAAAAAAAAACCCATCTCAAAAACTGTTACCGCAAAAATGCGATAACGGAATACCCTACCAAAAAAAAACCCATCTCAAAAACCGTTACCGCAAAAATGCGGTAACGGAATACCCCATCAAAAAAAAACCATCTCAAAAACCGTTACCGCAAAAATGCAGTAACAGAATCCCCTATCAAAAACCGTTACCGAAAAAATGCGGTAACGGAATACCCTATCAAAAAAAAACCCATCTCAATAACCGTTACCGCAAAAATGCGGTAACGGAATACCCATCCCACAAACTGTTACCGCAAAAATGCGGTAACGGAATGCCCATCCCACAAACTGTTACCGCAAATTGCGGTAACGGAATACCCAACCCAAAAACTGTTACCGCAAAAATGCGGTAACGGAATACCCAACCCAAAAACCGTTACCGCAAAAATGCGGTAACGGAATCCCCCATCAAAAAAAAAACCCATCTCAAAAACTGTTACCCGCAAAAATGCGGTAACGGAATCCCCTATCAAAACCGTTCCCGCAAAAATGCGGAACGGTCTCAACCTACAAAAATCAATTCAAAAACCGTTCCCACAATCATGCAGGAACGCAATCAACCTACAAAGTGTTACTCACGGCCGATCGGCATTTCCCTGACCAGATTCTGGTCAGTGGCAGTGCCTAGCGAAGTCCATTGCAGAGAAGATTCTCTGATGTTTACCTGCATGTCAAACTATATCAGCCAGAGTGACAGAGGAAAGGCAACGGTGAACTGTCTGGAATCTGACTATACCTAAACGCCGCACGTTTTGCGCGTTTCAGGAATAGGAGGTGGGCGACTGGAGGCCGCTTTTCGTGATGATTGGAACAGAAGTTGGAATGGTTGCCTGCAATTAAGATGTTTGGTGAAACTATGCTTGCATACATTGATTCCACAGGTGCTCCTGGCGTTTTGGTTTGCAGGGAGGGAGGCGGGGGGAAGCGGCGCCGGCGGCGGAGGAGGCACAGGCGGCGGATGATGGCACGCGGTGATCGCCCGACGTCACTGGGACGTAAATAGTGACCAACTCCGACACCGACAGGCACCTCATAGATACATTAGCGTACCACAAGCTAATGTACCTAAGAGGACCTTACGGCATGCGAATAGCGGCTGCCTTAGGTGGATCCCAACAGTGTTGGGACAGCGGGCGCTCAAATTGCCGATCGGCTGTGTTATGCCGGACAGTTGTCTTCAAAATTCTTAAAAGTCGTTTCTAGGAATTACGGAGGATGGAATTCTTTGAGATTTTCCAAGACATCCAGATAATTTCACTAGAACTCGATCTCAAGAAATTAGGAAACCATCAATCTTGAGGGAATCGAAGAATTCCGTGCAGCCGTGTAACAAACAACTCACAAACTTTCCCAAAAATATACCGATGTGACGAACATTCACAAGTTCCCATCAAAGTCACGAAGATCCACGAACTGAAGCGAAGTAACGAAGTGACGAAAATGGCGTGGACTCATCGAACCCTAGCCTGTGGTTGAAATAGAGCGGATGTATTAGGCCGTGCACCGT
The DNA here is from genome assembly GCA_029378375.1 of Mycena olivaceomarginata. Lineage (NCBI taxonomy): Eukaryota > Fungi > Basidiomycota > Agaricomycetes > Agaricales > Mycenaceae > Mycena > Mycena olivaceomarginata. The sequence goes on along the minus strand of JARKIC010000225.1, from coordinate 183,176 downwards.
GAACCGTCCCCGAGTTATGGCTGTCTGCCACTTCACATATGCACGAGTAACGACGAGATTTATGGGAGTGGAAGTCGGCTAGTGCTCGGCAAAGCCATCATTAGTGGGACTCGGTCCCCATCATTAGTGGGACTCGCGATCATTAGTGGGACTGAAGATCTCAACAATCAATATGTCCATCAGCGCAGTGATGATACCATTCAAGCTCCGTGATGCACCATCAGGCAGCCGACGATCGTGATACCGGCTGTTGCGCTTCAACGCTGAGCGCGAGAATGGGCTGTTGGAGAACAAGGCATCACTTGAGCAAGAGGGCACACTCCAAGCGCAGGTCAAATCGCTCTTCAGCTTGACAAGTGTCGCACTGACTTGAAGGAAGAGCTCAATGAAGTACACACGGAAATTGAAGCAAGAGAAATCCGGACGTCGTGAATGGGTGCTTCGTCGCACTGAATTTGAAAGGCAAATCAACGAACTATGCAGTGGCCCCTTGGCGGGAACTCGTATCAATGGTAGACGCCCTACCGAGCGCCCGACGGGGGGGGATCGAACCTCTGGCTCCCTCAATTCAAGATGTCACACGAGACACGATGGATGAAGGAGTGGTGGATGATTCGGGTGTGTCTCAATGCTTTTTACTGTCCTGTTCAATGGCATTGATTTGATTACAGACTTCAGCACAATGGTGCAGATGGAGGCCGAGGAGCCTGAATATCAATTTGAATATGCAGGCCAAAGATATGAAGGCAGTAAATAGTTTTCTTTGACCCTTTTCTTACAGCCACTAAGTTCATGACAGATCCTGTTCCCGCCGCAGAGTACGAGGAGCCCGTGAATGAAGTTGAATATGCGGGCCCAATATATGAACCTGGTAAGTGATTTCTTTCGACATTACCAATTTCATACAGTCAGCTTATTCTACTTCTGAGATTCTGGAACCTTTGTGCCCCAGGAATTTGTGTTCAATGGCACTATCGCTCGGCAAATCCTAATTGATGGCAGGTCTTCCTTTAATGAGACTGAATCACCCCTAAATTCCCAGGCTCCTACCCGCGCACGTTACGAGGTTGGGCAAGACAGAGCAGGCAGCAATTAAATATTGAATTATGAGGTGTAGTAATACAAAAAGACAAATCCTTGATAGCCGACACTAATACTCCCGAACTTCAAAGGCCATAACCTCTCCACGGCGGCTGGCACTTAACAGACGTAAACAACATAGCCACATTTGCCGAAAATATTCCTTGTGAACCTCTGTGTTTCAAAGAAATGTCAAAATAAGTGTGGGGGGCTGCTGAGGGGTTATAAAGCCCATCCGATAAGTTTTCTAGGGGCACCGCAATCGAGCTAATGAAAAGGTAGCAGTCCAGCCATGCGGGTGGCTATGTTGTGCCATATCGAAAATCTGGTTCCTGATTGATGAAAAGAACGAGTACATAAAGTACTCGTAACCAGATTTTCGATATGGCGAAACATTTATCAGTGCGTTTGAATAGTGTAATGAAAATAGTGGCTGTGTTCGTTAGGTTTTTGAAGTCTTTTTAGCAGGCTAATCTAATGAAATTAGTGATTATATAATGCATAAAGATGGGGCCGGTTCGAGTCCGTTGGGTCAATCCTTTTGTTATTTGTTTCAAAACACATATGTAGCTTAGTTTTATCCTAACAACTACAGTGTGTTTGATTCAGAGATTTATCCCTCATTTATTCTTGGTTGTAATATAAAACATTGGTATGTTGAACATGTTATTTGCTACTCTGCCTCTCACGTGCTCTCATTTATTATATCTGTGACGGATTGTATATTGTATTTTGCCTGCGAGCTGTCTAACAAAAATAGAGAGTGCCCGATATTCTCCCCAGCGAGGTGTTACTGTTACTGATTGAATCCCTGTAAAACAAAGAAGAGGGTGGTCATTGGTATTTGAATTCAATAAATGGAACCGGAAGGTGGAATTGGTACTTCTTGGGAGGGTGTCTTTACTCATCAACCAGGGTGTTGGATCATCACTCGAGATGTCATTCACAAACAGAACTTGTCCTGTATGTGCCTATTTGGGGGTTTCAAAGGGGGGAGGACCGAGAATGTCGCTTTTCGTCACATAAGCATTTATTACCATTTTGGGAACAGCGTCCATTTAATCTTCCGGCCCAAACAACAGGGCACATTTACTTTCAACTTAGGCTCCTTCTTCTGGTCTGTGGAATACAACCTACATATGAAGTTTTGCTCATTTAACAGCCCAAGATCTGTGCTTCCCACCGATTCGCCTGCCAACTTGGAAAACTTGATTGATGGCTGATCGATCAAACCTCCTAGAACCACCCACCACCAGAGACTCGTGGAATTTTGTAGAGCATGATGACCTACCTTCTCAGGTTATCGGGGATGTACAGCAGACAGAAGAAAGAGAGGGTGCCTTATTCCGGCTCATGTTCAATGGTTGACCGGCGATCAAGCCGAAGATCAAATCCTCGGTATTATCCGAAGTCCTGCGTATGCAAGACTTCGGATAATACCGAGCCACCGTTTCTTACCGGCTTTTATTTGTGCCTCTTTGTGCACACCCCCATAAAGGCTGTCCCCTTTTCTTTTTCTCTCATTCTCTGCTCACTTTGAACATCAGACGGTCCACGATTCGAACAGTAGGGTCATGTTTATAATTCCTGAGCAATTATAAACGTGTTTAATATTCCCGGGTCCTCAGAAGGGTGTTTATAAACCGGTTTATAAACAGGGGTGCCTAAAATGCGATTTTTTCGGCCTCTCCATCCCATACCGTGCTGCTGGCTTTATTTTTCGCCTTCCCACCACTTTTGCTGCCCTCCCCTATGCTCCAAATCGCGTCCGCACCATCGATTGGCTTATCTGAAAGCAAATCTCTGAAAAATGGCAAGGTAATGTCAACACCGTCCTGACGCTGTTCAAGTTCTGTGCTATACAGGGAGGAACTGGAAATGTCTTCGTCCGAGTCAACAGCGTTGAGTGCTGCCAACCCCGCCTCACACTCAGGTGTCAAGGACACTCGCGGTGCTTCAGCCTTCTCGGTGTCCGAGACAACGATAGGCGCCAAACTAGCGCCGGGAGCGGGATTAGCACCTCGCACGGGAGCGAAAAGGGACTTGACAGTTCGCCATTTCAGCGAGGGCAGTTTAGAGTTCTGCTCGGGCTGTGAAAATCCAACTAAGACAAAGCTACACGGCAGTTGAAAACTTACCAGTTTACCAGCTGCGCGTGCCTCACGCCGAGGATGTTGATATATCTTGGTCTGGTTCACAATCGTGCTCGCATCTTGGTTGGCACGATCCTTGGAATTGATACGTGTGAAGCGGGACACGGTGCGCTCCTCCGGCATCGAATTTCCGAGGATGGAGAATATTTTAATTGCGACGAACTTGGGGATTGATTAGTTAGTACAAGAAAATATGCCAGAACTCGATGTCCGTACGGCAAGGATACTGGATTCCGGCTGTTCCGATAAAGCGTGCCAGTATTGCATTGGCTTGAACCAATGCTGAGATCGTACACTGAATGGAGGATGCTGCCGACAGCTTGTAGTTCCTTTGCGAGAACCTGGAATAGAAATGTACCGACCTTCGCATAGCTCGGCATCGAGTCACGGAGATCTTGGTCAACTTTGCCCGAAGCAGATGACGCCGCTCGGACTGGAGCAGAATCACTGAGTTGGTTGGCGGACAATTTGAAAAGCAAGGGGCTCTTGACGTGTTCTGAGATTTCAATCAGTTCGAGACAAGATAGAGAGCGAGGTTGATCATACCTGGATCGAGGTAGAAACCCGAGAGAAACAGGTCACCACTTGGATTATGGATCATCTGGTCATATCTTTTATTGACGATAGCCGAAACATCGTCCTTGACAGTCTGGGGAATGGAAAGCGTGAGGTTTTGCGACAGCAACCTGGTCCTTTTTAGCTGCCTTCTCCGCTTTCTCCTCTTTTTTACGCCTCTTGTCAGCCTGTTCCTCGATGGCCTCGCCCTCAAGGCGCCGCTTCGCATCTGTAATCTTGGCGGGGCGCGGTAACTAAGTATGCCCGTCAACGAGCCAGCAATATATAACATTGAACGCGCACTAATCCTCCGGCCTGTTTGATCGCGTGAGTTGCACCCGCCGTGAGTTCATCGACCCATTTGGTGAGCAGAGGATTGGCGCCGCCAGTCCCGGTGATGTGATCGCGAAGAACGGTCACGACTTCCTCCAGGGCAGGGCCACGAGATTGGAACGAAGTTATGATCTCTTCGCCTCCGGGGCCACCGCGGTAACCAAACGAGGACTTGAGCTTCGCACTGAGGACAGTTTTCGCACACCCAATGTCTTTCATCTTGATCAGGTCGAGGACGTAATGCCGAAAGTCGTGGAGGTCGCCTTCGGGGATGGTGTCAGGCAGAACTTTGAGTAAGCAGAGAAGCATTTTGAGCTCCTTGTTGTAGTAGGTGACGCCAGAGCCGGACATGCTGTCTGGAGGTGCGCGAGCAGTCGATCATCGAGAGCGAGGTGGAAGCCCGGAATAATTTTTTTGGCAGCTGATAGCCGACGGTTCGGATGCCGAGAGATTTATAAACGGGTCATTCTGGCCTGACAATTCTCAACCGGGTTTATAAATGCCGGTTTATAAACCAGTTTATAAACCAGCTTTATAAACAAGACCCTATCGACGACGAACAGCAGATGAATCGCCCCAGCCAGATCCGTGTGATCATTCCCACCAATGCCATATTCCAGATCTCCAGGTGCGGAATCAAACCAGATTTTGGCCAATCCCGCACAGGTTGAATAGCCTTCGGAGCTTATAATCTGCGCGATGAGCTGCGCCAGAATCCATCAGGCCAAAAGTGTGCAATTGTTTCCACTGACCCCGTAATTCCAGATCTTAAATCTGTGGCATGAAACCCAGATTACTAATAGGGTCTTTGAGCAAGAGAAACAGGCCTCGTGAAACCACAGCCTTCGGACCTTAACGCTGCGGCCACGTCGATATTTTTCACATGAAAGCCAAGCTCCTGGGTTCTTCGGGGCTTCCTTCCCTCACCCCTACCTGTCTGCTAGTTCCTTCCCTCTGCAACAATGATCCGGGTTGTCATATCCATCAAACATAATCAAACTGCACTCTTCATCAAGGTCAAGAGACTGCGCAGCAAATTTATACTCTGGCTATGCTTTCCCTCACACCGGCCTCCACCCTCATCTGACCCCGGCTCCTGGGTATTCCAGCTGAATTTTCAAGCCTGCTATTGATCGCCCAACATTCTTTGTTGCTGTATATCCTTTTCTCTCCCTTGCTGCCGCCTCTTTGCCTCGGTTTCCGCAATACTTCATCACTGCCCACCAATAAGCCGCCCTTTCTCATCGTCCGCCTCAAGCTGGATTTCAAAGCCTGCTATCGATCGTCTGACATACTTTGTTGCTATATTCCTCGCTGGTGCTTTTTACGCTGATTTTCCGGGATACTTCATCACTGCCCATTAGTTCTCGTTGATGCCCCTCCGAGTGGCTTGCATGACACCATCTATATCTTCTGAAGCTTTTCCGGGCTCACCTCGGATCGCATCTCAACACGCCACGGCGAAGTATTGTGATCTCACCCGAGATATGATTGTGCGAAACCATTTCAACCTTTGATATTCACCTTTTGTTCACTGTTCCTGGCGTCAAGCATCGTGGTTGTCTGCGCATCATTGTTTGGGGACATTCAATGTGCGACATCATCAACACAGAGCCAGATGATCCTGGGAATACAACAGTATGCAGGATCATTTTCTGCACTATTTCACTCGATTGATTTACACCTTGCAACAATTTTCTGTCCTGTTCCCCCAACGACTTCATCTGTGATGTACACTTTTTATTATTATTCACCGCCATACAATACTGTAGCTAAATATATGATTCCTTCATCTGCTCGATGTCAATTGTGTTTCGTGTTGACTTGAGAGTTTATATCTTCCATCACTATAACTCTCTCAGACACAGAATTCCGCTGCCGGAGCGAAGCGTAGGCACATCTTGTTTGATGTTCGATAATGTCCTTCTGCGCTGTCGAAGAGAACTGGAAACTACCTGCTCTCGCTGGCCGCAGTGGCAAGTTTTGTGGGAGCTCTCACAAGTGCTTCTACTCAGGTTTCACTGCACTGGCTGTGCGAGAACCGATCTGGTGGACCAGGCTGTCTGTCTCTCACCTTGACACGGTGGCCAAGAGCATTTCATGCGTGCCCTGCTCCACATCCATTTTGTCCGAGCATCCTCGAGAATCGGGCTGATGGCCTGTTGGCGCTACCACCGGATAAACAGCCATTCAAGGAGGCCATTGAAGGTCTTCGGGAGGCTTCAGAGTACCATGACACACCAGTCCTCGATCGATTCCCTCGGTCGGTCAATTGGGCTATAGTTGCGTCTTCTCACGACGACGAGTCAGATGCGTATCGTGAAAGCACCAGTGTCCTCCCACAAATCACAGCATTCAACCTCAACCTGAATTCTCGCCAAGAACAGTTAACCAGGGTCAAAGAATATATCTCAATCCTGGTGTCAGCCTCTGCCGCATATGCTGTCAGGAAGAAGGAGTATGGTTTGGCTGTGGAGTTTCTCGAAGCAAGTTGTTCAGTATTCTGGGCTCAAGCACTTCAACCTCGAACTCCACTCGACAAGTTGGAGTCAGCTAAAGATCCTCGCAGTCGGGACCTCACCGGAAAACTCAAGGACCTTGCGCGCCAACCAGCTCACATTGAGCCTTATGTCTGCAAATTCAACAAAACTCCGTCTTATATTTTCTGTTTCTGTTTGTGACCCGCCGCTTGACGGCCTCTTGCCATCATTCACAAACAGAACTTGGTCTGTATGTGCCTATTTGGGGGGTTTCAAAGGGGGGAGGACCGAGAATGTCGCTTTTCATCACATGACTTGCATTTATTACCATTTTGGGAACGGCGTCTATTTAATCTTCCGGCCCAAAGTTACACAACCCTCAATGTGAGCTGGTTGGCGCGCCGACCGAGCGAACATTGAGCCTTATGTCTGCAAATTTAACAAAACTCTGTCTTATATTTTCTGTTTCTGTTTGTGACCTGCCGCTCGCCGGCCTCTTGCCATCATTTATTCACCCATCGCCAACGCAAAAAATCACGTGATCCAGTTGTGAAGAAGGAATGTGTTCATGGCGGGACCTGCTTTGCTCAGAATTGGATTTTGTTGTGCAAAATTGAGTATTGAACCAGAATTAACTTTGTTCCATGTGCTGGGACCTTTTAATGAAGCAATCCGTATCCAACAGCAACTGTTGGTTGAGTGTCGGCTGAGCCTTTGGTTGTAAATTTCAAGCCTGCAACCTGAGATTTTTTTTCTGGATACTCTAGATGTACACAACCAGGATGGATGATCTCCTGTAATTTTCCAGGGTCTCTGGGCCCAATGGTAGGCCAAATACACTAAATCATGGTTTGTTGATTGCCGGCATGTTCCTGGGCTGCATCACCCAAACAGTTAGAGCCACACGTCCTTTCGGACAGGCAGTTTCAGGGCCATATAATTCATTGTTCCGGCACAGTTCATTTCCCTTCCAACACATCTGTGATTTCATTCCTGTACTTGCTTCATTGGTTCTTCCGTGCTGTAAAAATATTCTGACATGTATTTGAAGTCCCAAAATGTGATTTACAGGTCCCTGTAATATTTGTACCGCTGCCGTCAAGACACTTGTAACAAACATGTTAAAAAATGTTGATGTTGTGTGCACATCCTGTGAAGGCTCCAGTTTAACATGCCTCCAGGGTTTTATCACCCCAGGAACACAATGGTAATGTTCCCGAGTCCCGTCAGCGATGTGCATCCGCCGCTCTGAGGATGTCAATTCAGAAATTCCTTTCTGCTATTTTATTGGTGTCCTGTATGGGCTTGACTGCAGTGCCAGATTAAATCTGGAATTTTTTCACCTCTGATGAGTGCCCACTCACCTTCTCTGGGGCTTCGGGGTCGGTTTTCATCGTCGTTCTAGCGCCAACGAAGGCTGTGCATTTTTGTTGGGTATGCTTTGGTCCCTGTCAACTTGTCAACGATCAGGCCGGCGATCAGTGCGACCGGCTGTATCTGAAGTCCTTCGTACAAAGGCTTTCGGCTGTATCCGCCCGTCGTACAAAGGCTCAACACAGCCACCAGTCGGTACTTCATTCAATGCAGTTTTGAGCCAGTTGACGTATACTTATTTGCCTTTCACACAGGACAATTGGCAAGTACCGTTTGCCCATGTTTGAAAGCTAGATTAATTGATTTCAATGTTGGTTCCAGATATCTGTGGATGGTGGACGGTACTTTGATTGAACACATGTTCCCAGAGAAATATCCCAGCTCATCTATTCCCTGTTTTGTCCAATGCTTAAATTTATAAACCATCCTGAGTGTATCTTCATTGTAGTTTGGAGTTGGTCTGCAGCTCGCCAACTCATGGGATTGAACTACTCGGAAACATGGCTTGTTACTCGTTTGTAAAGAGTTCCGATATCCCGGGAACGTCAAATTGTCAATTGCTCGTATAAGCTTCAACTTTGGCTTGTTGTCCAAAACACCTAATAAATCCCTCCTCAGACTTCTATCTTGGTTCACGCCTCATTGCTCGACTTTTCTTTGGGCCTTCTCCACGCTCCTATCTATTTTTTCATCGGGAACCTAGTCCCAGTAACCGTATGAAGTTTGCTTAAACAATCTGCGTCTCAACGCATAATCCTATTTAATCAGTGCTCATTTAATCGTCCAGCCAGTGGTAAGGCCTAAGGCACGGCACTGATGCTATTATTTATTCTCAAGTAGAGAAGTTGATTGTTAAGTAAAGTTTGGCTTAACTGAACAGCTGTTTAAACCATAACAGAGACGAGCGAGGGATGATACTCAGCCGCCCGATTCACGTAGCAATGTTCCACGTAGGCCCAACCACCCAATATTTGGATCTTAAATCCTGTAAGCCAGATGAACATAGATTATCAAAACAGCGTTCAATGAGAAAGAGCTCACCGTTTCTTTACGGAGGAAAGAGAAGTCAGGGATTAACAAAAAATTACACTGTTAGATCTGCTCAATCGCACACGAAACCAAAACAAGCTCACCGTTCATTGACAGGGAAGTCAGCCTGAGCAGATTAACAAAACGGAACAGTGCTAGATCTGCTCAACCGCGTGAAACCAAAAACCAGCTCACCGTTCATTGACATAGGACCGGGAAGCTAGTTTAAGCGGACTAGCAAACCAGAACAGTGTTAAGTCTGCTCAACCGCATGCGAAACCAAAACAAGCACACCATTTATTGACGGAGGACCGGGAAGCTAGCCTAAGCGGATTAGCAAAGGAGAACAGTGCTCGATCTGCTCAACAGTGCGCACTGACAAAGGCTGTGTATAAAAGTGATTCAGGAAGGATGGATGTTATGCCTTTAATGCTTGAATCGAACGGTGAACGCCGTGAAGACTTTAAATTAATTGGTTGAATGGCTTGAATTTGCTCAACCTTCCTGGAATCCCTGAATTATCTCGGACGACATGAAGAGAGACCTGTCCATGCCTTTGGTGTATACCCCAACCGGTTGACACTGACGCGATATAATGGACCAGCCCGAGAAGACAATTTTTTTGACGTCGCTTGGTCATCACGAAAGACGGAAGGGAGGTCTTACCGTGCTGGGTCATTCTTTCGCCCTCACGAAGGCATAATAAGTGGCAGAATCTGGAGGGCAAAAATAGAAGCATTCACCGGGATTGAATCGTTTGCACGCTCTTGCTCGACTTGTTCATTTGCATGAACTTAATTGCGGACCCGAATAAATGTGAGCATTATTACATACTTGATGACCTTCTCGATTCCAGACACCTGTCGGATGTGGGGTGCTGAAAGAGGTTCTGTATTGTAACTGAGTCTGGGTTAGCAGATAGGGAGATCAGTTGCGCCACTTCCGATGGTCAGCTGGTCCGTCCGATTCTCTTGAGTCCTCGCAGTCATCTCCCAGGTACCGCAGAGTCGGTGACGAACAGCCACGCTCCCTCAGCCCCACATATTCAAGACTTTGCCAGTTTCATGGGATACGGCTGTGAGTCCGCGCATGGGCTCGATGGAACGGGCGCCTTGGCGTCGTTCTGAGAAGGGTTGGTGGAAGGGGAGAGGATTGAGAGTGATTGGGAGACAGGTTTCCAAGGCGTCAACGGCTGTTCCAAAGCCTTGGGCCATCAAAACGAACCTGAATATCAGGCGACCTCATGGACATTTTAACCTGTCTTCCATTGATGATAGTTTTACAGCTGAGCGAGATGCGTTATGGGTTCGTCCGTCAACTTGACGAGTCCTATATGCCACCATGGCTGCAGCAGATGGCCAGTTTACTCAAATTCGCTTGCATCATTCACATTTGATTGAAGACAAACAGCTAGCAACACTGGTTGAAATCTGAAGGCGTGCAAAAGGCATACACAAACAGGATTACATTGGGTCAGTTCTAATGCTGTTGTCTTTCATCAACTAACATGCACCCCAAGTGTTTGTCTGCAAATCTACACCCGATAAATGCTTGAGTACTGTGACGGCCGAACTCTCCCCCCTCCCTCTCTTTATAAAATTGCACCTGTCTGAAGTCAATCAGGTCCACAGCTCTGGTACCTATGGGAGTGAAAAGCACTCCACCGCGCTCTTGTTATTCTTTAGACTGAGTTTGTGCATTTCCTATTCGCTGCACTCCGGAGTCGTGCCGTTCATATTCCCGACCCTGGCCGGCGGCAACTGTAACCCGACCCTGCCAATTGATCCAGAAGATCTTTGTTTCAAGTTCATCAATCAACAAAATTGATCCCAGGTTTCGAGTTCTTTGACCCTGAGGAACAATTGCGGCACCTCTCACATGCTTCCTGCCATCTCCTCGTCCTCACACTGGATCATTATGCTTCACAAACTGTCCATCCTCTGTTATCCGTCGTCCGACCAACACTGTGGGCCTCTGAGGACGTCCCCTCTGGTGCCGTAGGATCTCAGGCTGCCCAATTTTCGTAGTCACCCGGTTCGATGAAGACGTCAATACTGGACAGTCCTTTCAACGCTAACCTTCGCCCCTCGCCCCTCATTCGAGGTCTCCGCCGCTGTTTTCCTCTGATCTTTCCTTCTTTTCGTGCGCTCTTCCTCCTTCTTTACTTCCACTCCTTCCATCCTCTTCACATCCATCTTGTATCCAATGAAGCCTTCCTCCTCCCCACTGATGCGCATCCTCCTTTTAAATCATCTCATCTGTATGATTCTGACACGTTGTTCAGTCACTCTCGGGCCCCCGATCGATGTTCGCGGCACCCACACCTTTCAAGGTCCATGCGACCCTCGTCGCCGGTCAGCTTTCACGTTTATCTTCGGTTCTATCTCCATCCACATCGAACCATTCCAGGCCTCTTCAACACTGAGTTCATCGGGCCCTCGCTCCAAACAGCAAAATCTCGCCTCCCTCCATCAGTGTCTCTTTCAAGTCTTGGTTTACGTGCATGCCACCTTTAACATCGAAATCTCGGACTCTGTATCCGCCTCAAACGCTTGCACTTTGATCAAGTCCCATTCAATCCAACCTCATTCTCGCACACCGACCGTCAGTGTCGTCAATGACTTATGGTTAGTCTTCTTCTTCAATATATTCGACTTTGATACGCTGCTAGTATTCCAGCCTTGCTGCCGAGTCGACGAATTAAGTTCGGCACAAAACAGCGTGCCGTTTCGGACCAACATCTCAACGAACCTTCCCAGCATCAATACCTCGAACCTCTGTTTTTTCGACTGTTTAAACCTTGATTCAACTGCCACGCTCACGGGCCCGCCCAGTCCACCAGCAAGTTCAATAACACCGGTTCTACGTCGAGTCATGCAACACAAAGTCTTTCTTTTCTCTTTCTATCTCCTTTCGTTTCTGTCAATCTTCTCCATGATGTCTATGTCGCTATTTTATTTCCGCAACACTTCAATATCAATGGTGAGCCATGCATGCTCGATTATTTCTTCAGTGACCCACTCATTCCTATCATGATCATCTGAGTCCAACACTCTTCGCATGCGCCACTCTCATTGCGGCAAGAATTCCTCACTTCTGCTTGAGCATCGCCGCAGCGATGCTGACCCCTTCTGTAACTCTTTCTCTCAATTCTTGAGTGTTGCTCATGTGTCCGAAAGGCGTACTAGACCTGCGGCATTGCATCCGCAGTAGCTCGCCCTTCAACTGGCTTACATTGGCCAGGCTCGTGGATGCAGTACGTGGAGAAGTCCCTCCTTTTCGTCCGTAATCCAAAAATCCCGTAGGGGTCTCTTGCGGGATCTGTTAAACACTGTTTTATTAATCCGTCACCCTCTACCAATGGGAGTTGGTAATTGAAGCCACCTTGCTGATTAATTTCGACACTTGTTAATCAACTGATATTGTCCTGCTGCTCGCTGCTGTTTTGAACTGTGTTTTTCTAATCCTGGTCCAGAATCGCTGATTAAACCCCCGATTCGTCACCGTTTTCGGCACAAAGAAGTGACCAATTCATCGGTGGCGGGGCTCGATACCATCCGTTCAAATAATCAGTGATTAAGTGGGATTTTGCGTTGAGACGGGAATTGTTTAAGCAAACTTCATATAGATTCTTCTAGTCCGTGTTCCGGGTTTCGACTCGACAAGGGGTTGACAAGGGGCCAACCTCCTTTTAAATAAGCAGTACATCGCTACCAAAAGTAAAGTACGAGTCATGCTGTGCAAAGCATCGGCCTCCCCCCAAGTTCCCGATTGATGAAAAGAACGAGTACATAAAGTACTCGTAATCCGCCATGTCTATGGCGCCACCAGTTATTTTAAAACCTCGGTCGCTCTTTGTCGAGCATTCCCACACTCTTTCCTCTTCCCTCTTTCACAAATTTCACTCGTGGTCCTTGTCTTCCTCGTCCTGGCGTGTAGGTACACCGACTCCCTCGCACATGTTGACCCTGTCCATGGACTCCAACTCACTGGTGGTGCTGACCTGTCAAGCCCTACAAGCGCCATTGCCCCAACCGTCTCCGTCCCCGTTGCCGCCTGCGCAGCCCACCACCAACTCCCAGCCAGACGACCCATGGCACCCGCCATCCCTCTCGTCCGAAGGACCGACGGACCTGCTCCACCAAACAATTCGGTTGAGATCAACCTGTGCGCCGCATGCACATGTCCTTCATGCTGTCTAACATACCTACAGTGCAGTTGCTGTCCCGCCCCCACCCCCGCGAACTGCTCGCACCGCCACCGGCCTTCGGGGTTGCTCGCGCCACCACCGCCGCCACTCAAGGTAACAACTATTGATACACCTGCATCGTCGGGCGCGTACGGACAAGAAACCTCCGACCGCATTACTCAAGGTAACAAGCATTTTCTTTCTATATCCCTGAATTCGCACGCAAGCTGTCTTAGGCGTACTTATGACACTCATCCGAACGAGCTCGTAAGTTCTCTTCCTTCGTTCTCCGCCCGTACTGATTTATTCTCCAGAAAAGGAAGCCACGACCTGCCGTTGACAAAATCCAGAAGCCCATTCAAGAGATACTCGAGTAGGTGCCGACCGGATGGAAGGTGCACGGTGCACCAGTGGAAGGTGCTGAGGGCAGGGTGGATTGGAATTGGATATTTGGTACTCGTAGTAATCAATTCAACCTCTTTATCGCTCGAATGGGTCTGATGTGAGTGGCTGGATGAGCATACAGTGGGATGCTTTGAACACGACCGTGAATCCATCCCATATTGACCGAATCAATTTCTGAGTTCGACATGTCAACCGGCTGGATCAAATGGGATGATTTGGGTGATATTTGCCTGCATCTCGCTTCTTCCCAAACCCTCACATTCTATCCCGTTATTTAGTGTCATTTGTGCAATCAAGTGGGTTTACTTGGGAAGGTATGGCTACAGCTCCTTTTTGCTCATTCTAACCCATTCAATCCCACCGACTTTTCACTGGGGGTAATGCGGGGAGTAGAGGTATGCATGTGCGTTCTTTTCCTTTGAGACGGTCTGATGCTCTGTGTAAGCACGGGCGCGAGCACCGCCGGTGTAATGTTGCTGACACAAATCGGCATCTTCGGCAAGTTCTCCCTTTGCCGCATTGGCCGAATGCACTGCCCCCCGATCAAATTCCCCGATTTGGGATCCCACGTTTTGGCGGAAAGTACGTTAGTGGCAGCAAAGTACGCGAGTGCGCTAAGGCTGTACGTGACGTGTCCTTTCCCTCCTTCCACATCTCCGCCTCTCGCTGCAGATTCGGAATGCCGCTGTCAGCACTTGCATTGACATATGGCTCCTTTGGAGATATCAAAGAGACCATCGCGCTCACGTACCGAATCTATGAAGTCCTTCACGGCGGTAGAGAGTCGTCGGGAGAAATCCAGAAAGCAGTCCAGGTGTTGAAGGGCTTCTACGATGATATGGCGACTCTGATGATACACCTCGGTACCAGTTCCTCCGCCGACGCCCAGAGGATTGTTGACAGGATGTCGGCGGAGCTGGATTCGTGTCATTCACTAATGGAGAAGCTGTACACCAGAATTCATCCAAATAACGGCGTTTTTTCCCGTATATGGTTGGCTTTATCAGAGGACAAGGCACTCGCATCTTGGAGAGCCGAGATGACGGAACACCGTGACACACTTCACACACTTCTGGAAGCATTGCATGTGTGCGTCTCCGTTATCTAACTCTGATGCTCAGCCGCTGACGCGATGCTTGTAGTGTTCTTCAGATTGAAGGAAGACAGCAGCTTGAGCGCGTCTGATCTCATGTACAATATATTGGATTCGAAGTGGAGCGGGTTGGATCTCGAGTCGAATCCCAAGTGCGCAGTATGGCAACTCTGACCATGTGGGCCTCTCTGTTTTGCTTTGGTGTGTTTACCAATTCATGCTTTAGGGCTGCCTCGGATCGACTATCCAACCAAATATCGAACTTTGATTCCGAGGTCCAACAGCTCACCCGAAGGATGTCTCTCCGTGAAATTTCGGTGCCCATGTTTTCCGTGACAGATCCATTGGGCCGGTCCATACCTATTTCTTTGGCCCACTGTGGCGATTTCAACGTGAGTCGCGTACTCTTAAAATCAGATCCTTGCCAACAGCGTTGTAGGCTCTCGATGGTATCCTGAAGGCTTGTCTACACAATCAGCCTGAGGCTGGAGCTCAATACGTTGAAGACGGCGACTATAATATTGTATCCCCCGTCGGCACTATTGTCCTGCGCATAGAATTTTCTCAGATAGTGAGAGCGGGCATGCAGTTCGACATGAGCATCGTCAAACGACGGCAGCTCGAGGGCCCGCCCAATATGGAAAGGTGTCCTTATTGCCACCGAAACAATTCAAAGGTCCCAGGTAATGCGTGGATCCATTGGTAATGAGCTCAGCCCTTGGTTACGATGGACCATGTTGACCCTTCTTTCTTCAGTTCGCATCCTCAGTGTGGACGCAGGTATCAAATCTCGGTACAAGAAGTTGAAGGTTCCGTGGGGGAAATCTATTCGCCGCAACTGACGTATGGAACTTTGATTTCTTTCAGACGGGCTAAAGTGACGATGTTAAAAGTGGAAGGAAAAAAGATCCAACAATTACGCAGGAAAGGGAGAACATAGATTTATTTCGCCTCGTTCAGATTCAAGCCGTCTACGAAAGGAAAAGCAAAAGTCACGAGAAAGTTCTAGCTGATTTCGTGTCTCTCATCGTCTCTGGTAACAAGTCGACGGAGCGGATCCTCCAGCAAAAACTCGAGGAAATAATGAAGACCGGTGGAATGACCCATGAAGCGATGTTCAAGGCACGCCACAAGTAGAGTTTATTCGCGTTCCGGACTGATGTATGCCACCAGAAACTTCAAGCAATTCAAGTGGAACAAGTTCGCCTCAGGGCTGCAGCGGGCCCCAAAGTCCGTTTATTGCCAAGTAAATGTTCTTCTAATAATGCCCCAATAGTAGCATCACAGTTCGTGAGTTGTTTCGTCGCCGACACGGACAGGGGTGGGCCTCGGTAGAAGCAAGGAGTTGGAGAAGGAAGTCCGAACGGCATTGTTTTATTTACTACTTTTCCAACTCGTTATCCTAATCATCTCACTACTGAGATGTGGCAATGCCATCCAAATGGTGAGACTTGTATCCTCTGCCTTCAGCCTTTCAGAGACCCCTGCGGCTCGCAAGCACTTGCATCCAGTCTGGTTGTAAGATAATCTCCCTCAGGCAGTTCAATTCGGGCATGGGTCATGTCCTAGGCTTCTTCCTTTGCGTCGTGGACTTCCTATGTAACGCCCTCGCCCTCGGAGGTTCATTCACGCCGGAATTGATTTGATGCAGCCCCCATTCAATGCGGGGCCGGGTTTACCCCAATTGTTTGGGAGCTCTTTTTTTCTTCTCGCTCCCTGGAGGACGTCCGTCATTCCCTGACAGGCATCATAGATAAAAACAAGACATGCCTTCGCTTCGCTCCGGCAGCTTGCATAGCAGAGCTACTCTGTTGCTTGGAGTGGTACTTTCTATCTCAGCATTTAACTTCACATTCGCAACGAAAATGCTGATTGAGAGCAAACGAACGGGCCAATACTATGGTAGTTAAACATTGGGTACCTTGTATATGCAAGGTACTATAGGAATGAGAGTATGGGCCAAATAATGGCCAAGATGCCCGACCGCCGATATCGGGCGAGAACAAATCTGGGACAGTCAAATTGAGTTAGATAGACAGTGGGAGATAAATAATAGAGCGCATACGTATGTCGCAAATGGGGGAAAGCCCAGCCCCGGTACGCCGGTACGTCGCATTGAGGTTTGTGGGGTGTCCATACATGAGCCTTGTGACACAGTTAGCACCGGAGAACGGAAGAGAAAGAATGGACTATGAGGGACGTTAGTTATGTGAAAAGGTAAGGTAGAGTTAAGTCATCAGGTCGTGCACAGAAGAAAATGCGGTGTAGGCAAGTAGCACCGATCGCAAGATTTCGATAGATCGTGTCGGGGATCGCCAGCATGAGCATCGTAGCGTTGTCTCGGGGTTTGCGCGCGTCATACGTGTGGGTTGTATTCAAGAAAGTAAGCAGCAGTGGCAATAGGTGGTTAACATACCATCAATTCGCCGAACCGCGAAATATGGGATCGCAATGTCGACCATGGAAGTAGGAATATGAGTTCGGGGGTATTACTAACTCGGGATGGATAAGCCTACGAAGTCATGAATATCAAAATATGTGAGGGTGAGTTTATCCGAACCCTTCGCTGACAACTTCGTACCGTGCCAAGAAAGGTAGGAGACGGGTAGTCCCTTGGTCTAAACATGAATCAAACCCCGACGATCATGCACCTTGTCTGGACAGTCCTGGAACGTGAGCATCAGCACAAATTCTGGGTTAAGTATGTAAAGGACTGACCGACAATACATGCACCGAGTGAGAACATACAGTTGGTGGCCGCCTGAAGTGGAATCCGAGAATCTGGTGCCTGTCTCCGTGTGAATTCGACGGCGAGCGCTATAGCCGAATCCACGAACCATGACCGGAATCACTGCATGATGTACACAGAAACGAAATGGGTTACTTGAAATTCAATGAAAGGCTCACCCTTTCCCTTCTCCCGAGGGTTTCCAGCGACCACAGAAAAGGTATCAATGATCGACGGCCGATTCCTGACGCAAAATGGTGACGTTTGCGACCAGTATGAGAACCGAGAGTAGGAGTTACTCACCATATCGCGACGGAGTGCGTCCTACGTGCCAGATCTGATTGAACATATTCAAAGCTTGAGTTGACTGGCACAGCGGGGTGGCGTTGGGGCTGGATAGCAGAACAGATATCGAGTTTGAGGTCTTGAGCAAGCTGGTCACGGACTTCAAACAGTCTCGATTGCGGTTCGCAGGCGATGCGTAAGTTTTTGTGGGTTCTTCAAAGCCTCTGGGACATGAACGTTTCGGCGGTTCGGACGTGTTGGATGGTACAGAATTGAGTGGGGTTCAAGCGCGATGCTTTTAGGCGTTGCGGAGGTTTGTGGCCCAGGAGGTGAGGCAGGTGGCGCGTTTGAGGTCTTGCAAAATTTTGGTGATCCAGGGCGTAACTGCAGCAAGGCTTGGTACATTGGTTGACCTTGAATATGTATCGCATAGCGCACGAGAAAATCGAGGAGCAGACACTGGCGATGTAGGACTCAGAAGGCGGAGATTTTGGGGTGAGGTCAAGTAGATTGCATCGTCCAGCTTGCTCTTGATCGAAGGGGCTCTTAGCATCGTCACCAAATCTTGGAGCAACGCTTAAGGTGTGAAATATTTGAGGGCATACCACAGAGTCCAAGCAAAAGAGCTGCATGGCGGCGGAAAGAAGATGGGGAAAGGAAACAAAGAAATCCGACATATGTATTCCTTTTGAGTGGGTCTTGAGCGTCGATCATCCGTTGTGGAATGGCGTTGCCGGAGGACTTGATCAAGGCTTTGAGAATCCGAGAGCAAGAAAAGCGTGAGGTTGTATCATGGGCTTGAGGTCCGCAGAATTGCGACGGCCAGAGCCTCGTAACTGCGGTGACGCTTGGTGGACAGAACATATGTTGCATCCCATGGGTTGTGAATAGGTAGCGAAGAACGGAGGTCCTCCTTCGTCGCCGAGAATGGCAGAGATGATGGGGGTAGAATGCAAGAAGCGATCCGACAGAAAGGACCCTTTTGAGCGGAGGTTAAGGGCTGATCGGGGATCTAGAATTAACCAAGCGCCTGGGCGTCTAAGCTAATTTCTGGTCAGCTGGTACATGAATGGGGAAATTTCGGGGGTGCAAACAGGACCAATCTGATTCGAGGCATCTGCTTAATATACGAGGTATCGAGGGGGCGATCCTTGAATTGCTCTTTACTGATTCGGTATTGGTCGGTATCACCTGAAATTTTGGGTGTAGGGTCTTTAATATGTCGCAACCATCCCCATACCGTAGCCAATCTGGAAACCGTGGGATATTTCCTTATTCGGAAATTTCATAATTAGAGTGAAAATCCTGTTTGAGCTGTAATAGAAGAGTCTGGAAAGACTTCTGCTGCTGCTAGATTACTCGCAGTAGCCCTTATATCCATTTCACACCCCCAGATACTATGATCACTGAAATACACTGCAGATCCCAATTTGGTGAATTGGTTTGGATCAAGGCTGGAATCGCTATTTACTCGTCTGGTATTGGTTGGTATCACCTGAAATTTTGGATGTGAGGTCCTTGATATATCCCAAACCCCACTCTACAATACCCAGTCAGGAAACCGTGGGATACTTCCTTATTTGGCAAATTTCTCAATAAGGTGAGAATCCTGTTTAAGCTGCAATAACAGAAGAGAGACTTCTGCTGATGCTTTGCTCAAATTAGCCTTTATATCCATTTCACACCCTCAGTTGCTATGTCTGATCATCGAAACATGTGGCAGATCAGAACTTGGTAAAGTGGTTTGGGGCAAGGCTGAAATCACCAGGTCCTGGCTCTCGCCGCGGTGTAGTGGTAGGATCTGGTCGAGTGCCCAAGCCAGCCTCTGTGTGTGCATGTTTGGTATTGTCGTATAGCTTAGTCATACCAGCTCTTGTCTTAGACCACCGCTATCCGATCCTTTGCGCCGCGATACCGCAGGATCCCCAGTCTCAGAGGCCGTACCCAACCATTCTGTCCGACTACATCTGGTGATTGGAGTGATATTCGAACCGCAGCCACTCCGTACCCGATTTTTTCGTGTCCTTTCCGACATCCACGTCATCCGAGTCTTTTTTCACCCGCTTCCCACCGTTTACCGCTGCTTCGCCGAAAACACCGCTTCGCATACCGCCTGTTCCGTTCCTGCTACCGCACACCACACCATGGGGAAGAAAAAAACAGGTTTAGAAGAAAAAGAGTTACATGCGCTCGGTATTCCCTTTCCTGACGAGCTCGACCGCTGCTTCCGGCACCTGTCTGACCCGGCCGACGACTACGCGAGCGCTTACATGCGCGCGGTTGACTTTGCTGCCCAGCTTGGCGATACCTTGGCAGCGCATCTGTGGCAGCAAGCGCTGCAAATCGGACTACGGGCGGGACGTGGCAACGTCAACGCCGTCGCATCTGACGCGCGTGAGGAGGGCATGAAGCAAGGCCGTGAAATGGGCCTTTCGGACGGGCTGAAGGAGGGTTTGAGCGAGGGAAAGCGAGTCGGGTTCGTTGCGGGACGGGAATTTGGGGAAAAACAGGTCGTGAAGCTGAGTAGTTCTGTCCGCGTTCTCATCGACGCTGGAACAGATTCACTTCCCCTCAATCCCTCCGTCGCGCCTCCCTCTCGCAACCCTGTGGATGGCGCCACACAGACCGATCATCCTGTCGACACTGTCATTCCGACCGTCGTTGCCATCCCACCCGTCGCTGTCACCCCTTCAACGACACCAGCTCCCGCTCGCAGTTGGGCAGACCATCGCATCTATGTGCCCGATACAGCCCCTCGTTCACCGTTCCCGCCCCTCGCCGTCCGCAACCCTTCACGATTCCGTGCAGGCCGATGCTACACCCGGAGTGAGGAACTGTTCAATTGGTATTTTCAGATATCCCCAGTAGGGATGCACGTGTTCTCGGTACCACCCGCCTCCGGAAGGCCGCCTGCCAGCACCGCCCTCTCCGGCACACCTCCCCCCTCCCCTTCCCGCGACATCAGGAAAAACTCCTTTGGCCAATTGTTGCCATTTTGTTGCCATTTGTTGAGAATTTTGGGATGGTGCCAATTGTTGAAAAATATTAGAGAGGTTGCGCAAAGCCACCCAGAGCCACCCAAGCATGTGCAAGCTGGTGGCTTTGGCTTCCAGGTGGCTTTCTGGGTGGCTTATTAATGGTGTATTTGATGTCATTTCAGCTGGTGGGCCTCTTTTCCAAACCCGAATCATGGCTACCAAGAATAATTCAGCCCTTGAGCATCATTTGATCACCAGATATTTACCCTTTCTTCACTTGATTCACCAATATTGTTGAAACCTTCATTTCATTCACCCAAAATAGCTTTCAGTATCTCTGTAAAATAGCATATAGCCTCATGTAATGTCTTTGCACATGATAGGGGACAGACAGATTTTCTGGGACACAGAGAGGGACATGGGACAACAATATTAAAGCCACCTGAAAAGCCACCCAGAAGTCAAAGCCACCGGCTTGCACATGCCTTAAAGCCACCTGGGTGGCTCTGGGTGGCTTTGCGCAAGCTCTCTATTGACATTTGGTTGACATTTTTCAACATTTCTCCAGAATCCTGCAAGTAGCCATGATTCCATCCTTACCTGGCCCTCAAGACCAGTCAGGACTCAGGAGATATGATTTCAGCACTTTTCAACAAGTTGCAAGTATAAATATCAATTACCGGTGAAACTAACGGTGCTTTACCCAAGGGCAGCGAGAGCCTACCCTAACGTCTCGTAATATACACCCAAGACAAAATTCGGGCCGATTACCGCCCGCTTTTCAAACAGATGCCTCCCACCAACGACTTACCCACGGAGGTCCTGTGTGAGATTAAGATCAAGGACGCCAATGCCCAGTTTCAAGCACGTTCATACCAGAGCCCTCGCAAATACAAGGACGCCTGGCGCACTCTCATACAAGGGCACCTCGATGCTGGTCGTATCCGGCCCTCTTCCTCACCCTATTCGAGCCCTGCCTTTCTCATTCCCAAGGCAGACAAGTCTGCACTGCCGAGATGGGTCAACGACTACAGACCACTGAACGCGAACACAGTCAGGGACTCATTCCCGCTACGCCGAGTTGATGATATCCTGGCGGACTGCAGCAAAGGAAAAATTTGGAGCACCATAGATTTCACGGATAGTTTTTTTCAGACTAGAATGCACCCGGATTCCGTCAAATACACAGCTGTGAGCACCCCTCTGGGGCTGTATGAGTGGTTAGTTATGCCACAAGGTTTGAGAAACACACCGTCGGTACAGCAACGGCGCGTCACAGCGGCGCTCCGCGAATACATAGGAAAGTTTTGCCACGTTTACCTAGACGATATCATTATCTGGTCAGAGAATGTTGAAGAACACGACGCACATATCCGAAAGGTTATGGATGCACTCAAGTCCCACTCGCTGTACTGCAACCCAAAGAAAACCAAGCTGTTCCGCTACGAAGTGGATTTCTTGGGACATCGCATCTCTGCCCGTGGCATTGAAGCGGACCCGAAGAAAGTCGAGAGGATTGTGCACTGGCCCCAGCCCAAGTCCGCCACAAACGTGCGGGCCTTCCTAGGCCTAGTGTGTTACCTCTCGAGCTTCCTTCCCAACCTCGCGGACCACACGGCCATACTGGAACAGTTGACTACCAAAGATTGCAACAAGGCCTTTCCCCGGTGGGGGAACGTCCACCAAACCGCCTTCGATGCGATCAAACAAATCGTGGTCGGCGCCGACTGCCTCACCACTATCGACCACGAGAACCCGGGCGTTAACAAAGTCTTTGTGACGACTGACGCCAGCGACAAACGCTCGGGCGCAATGCTATCCTATGGACCCACCTGGAAGACGGCCAGGCCGGTCGCCTTCCACTCCATGTCCTTCAAGGCGCACAGCGAAATTACCCTGTTCACGACAAGGAAATGTTGGCAATCATCCGTGCGCTCAAGAAATGGAGAGTCGACCTGATTGGCCCCAGATTCACAGTCTACACTGACCACCGAACACTTGAGAATTTCAATACACAAAAAGATCTGTCATGCCGGCAAGCTCGCTGGGTGGAATTCCTGTCACAATATGATTGCGAAATCCTATACGTCAAAGGCGCTGATAATACCGTCGCGGACGCACTGTCCCGGACGGACTTTGACGAAGAACCCGCTGCAACAGAGCCCTGGTCCTTCACGGAGGGAACCGTTGCACCGGTGATCTGCAAAGAGGACAACTCACCGCTACACTCGGCCAAATGCCTGGCAAGTACCCGAATCAAGAACGAGACAGGATCAACACGGGGATCGACATCGATAATTGCCCCCGTCCTACAAATCACCTCGCATAAGAAGATCCTCGCGCAAATCCGGGATGGCTACGCATCGGACCCTTGGTGCAAGAAGCTCACCTCGAGCTCCAAGGGCTGCATCGGCCTTGAATTCCGTGAACCCGAGCGCCTTTGGTACGTAGGTGGGCATCTGGTAATCCCTTGCTCCGGGAACCTCCGCGAAACCTTATACCAACTTGCACACGACTCGCTGGGTCACTTCGGTTTCGACAAATCATACAAGTCCCTCCGCGACGAATACTACTGGCCAAATATGCGCACGGATCTCGAGAAGGCTTACATACCTGGATGCCACGAATGTCAAAGCAACAAGTCTAGGACTACCCCAAGGGCAGGTCCCCTTCACCCCCCTCCGTATCCCAGAGCAGCACGGGGACTCGGTCGCCATCGATTTATTGGTCCCCTTCCCAAGGACCAGGGGTACGATTCTATTGTTACATTCACCGACCCTCTCGGGGCAGATGTCCAAATCGTCCCCACTCACACGAAACTAACCGCACCAGAACTAGCATTATTATTTTTCGACAAGTGGTATTGCGAGAACGGACTCCCATTGCACATCATCTCTGACCGCGACAAGCTCTTCGTCTCCGCGTTTTGGAAGGCCCTGCACAAGCTCACGGGTGTAAAGCTCAAGATGTCAACCGCCTTCCATCCCGAGACGGACGGCTCCAGCGAACGAACGAACAAGACGGTAAACCAAGCAGTCCGATACCACGTCTCACGGAATCAGCGCGGATGGGTACGCGCTCTGCCACATGTCCGTTTTGACATCATGAACACAGTGAATGCCTCGACCGGCTTCTCGGGTTTCCAACTAAGACTGGGTCGCTCGCCTCGCATTATCCCCCCTCTTGTCACCCCCCCCACCCAGAGACGCGCCTGAAGAAGAGAAACTCGCCCGCGAGATCATCGACCGACTAGCCCTCGACGTCGCAGAAGCGCAGGACAACCTCTTGACTGCAAAGATCAACCAAGCTGAACAGGCAAACAAGTCTCGATGACCCGACCACGATCTCAATGTCGGCGACCTCTGCAAACTGTCGACTACTAACCGCCACAGGGTATACATGTCGGCGAAGAGCGGCTGCGTCGCGAAATACATGCCGAGGTTCGATGGACCATTCAAGATCCTCGACAAGCACGCTGAGTTCTCTACCTATACACTCGAGCTCCCCAACGAGCCCGGGCGATTCCCTGTGTTTCACGCATCTGAAATTGAACCCTACATAGCAAACGACGACGAGAAATTCCCTTCCCGCCGGAAAGCGAACGAACCCGATCCCATACTTAACGAACACGGCGAAGAAGAACATTTCATCGACAAGATCATCGACGAGTGCCCGCGCGGGCGTGGGAAACAGTACCTCGTTCGCTTCACCGGAGGCGACGAACGATGGCTTCCAGGCCGCGAAATTGCGAATTGCGAGGCCCTCGACCACTGGCTGGAAACACCAGAGGAATAAAGGCACGGTTCGCGCATGTCCTGTTCACCTTCTCAATGTTCCTGCCAGTAGCTTTTCCCCACAGGGGTTTTTGAGCGCACCCGAGCAGTTTTGTAGTCTATCACCCAACTCCCCAACTCTTACTCACGGCCTGGCCTTTTTTTTATGGGGGGGAAGAGTGTAAACCCGCTGCTCACATCGTCCTTACTTACCGCATCCGATCACGTTACGTTACCTTATCTTTGTCCCTTACCACGACCTTCCGTACTCGACGAATATACGACGATCTTATTTCTGTCTGGTTCCCGCCTCGGCCTTCTGCTTTCTAGTGTTACACTCCCGACAATCCTTACTGGCTAGTCGGTGCGTGTTCCCAACCATATGTGTTTAACGCATATGCTTTTCACATGTGTCAGTCTTTGCCCCTGGTGTCAAGCCTTCAAGCTGGGACCAATGTCAATCACAAATCAATCCTAAGACCCAAAGTTCAAAAGTTACATCCACTCCTGTGCTTCATCAACTTGACATTGAGCACCAGTCCCAAGGAACTTGCAAAGTTAAAGCTGCAATACTTCAAGTGTCACCGTGATCCATCAAATTGATTTTCGCTGCAAGGCTGAAGCCGCAATAGCCATCCCGCTCCAAGAAATAATCAAGCTCAAGATGTGTCCCCACATTGCAAGTATACCGGCTTCTTGTTGTCTCTGCAATACTTTCAATACTTCGTCACCCCATCTTGTAGTGCGCTGTGTTATATAGTAGTTCAATATACATGTTTTGAGCTCTCTTCCTGATGATTCGCGTCCTGTATGAACCTCGAACTCCCTCGTATTCACCTCATAATGACGGGTGATGCAGGATAATTGTCGATAATTATTAACGATTGTCAAGAAATTATTTAGACCTCGACAATCAAGTAATTGACGGTATTTGGGATAATTAATCCAATTACATATAATTACCGCCAATTATCAAATTGAGTTTTTCCTGATGGAAATAGTACAGTATTCTTGCAGCTGCCCCGGATGCAGCCTTCGACCAGATTTGAGCTCGAGTGCATCTGACGACTCGTCCTATCTTAGAATGATAGTGAAAGCGTCCGCCCTGGGCACATCAGTTTCAGCCCCTGGGATTGGCTTGGCTTAAACGGTGACAGATAGTGAACACTGGCAGTCCCGACATTCCGGATGGATTTCAATAGACGCCGTGCCAGCACCATGATACTGTGATAACTATCAAGAATACGGCTGCATATGGCAGTAATCTACCAAGCTGTCAGCAGTAATACAGCGACAGTCGACGTGGCATATCCTGTCATTCTGGCACTTCCTACAAAAAAAAACATATATCTCCGTCGAAGATACCAACGGCACAATGGAGAACAACCACTGTGCACTCCGCACAAGAGTAATGACATGTAGAACACCATCACCAATTCACAGAATCACAATCGGCGTCGATCTGCTACACTGCCCTGGTCATGAATCATAGTTACCCAGATTTTCCTCACTCGGTCCTAGCACATGTATTAGATTGTTGGTATCGTGCGTAGTGCTGTTCGCCGTGCCCGTCGCGGGCACAGCCGTCGTTTTGACAGGTGGGCGACGGGGTCATCTGTCCCGTCTCCGTCCTGTCATGGAGGATCGAGAATTCTCTACGGAACGGGACGGGTGATAGACGACCGTCATGGGCAACAAGACGGCCGTCACAGGCAACGGAATGGAATCGGGTCTGCAAAAAAAAATTAAAGGAGGCCAGTGGACTAGAAAAGTTTCCCAATTCATATAGAGGTTAGCTAAGTAAAGATTCTGCCCCAAATGGGACTGAAAGGTATATTTCTTCTCTCCAAAAAGCGGAAGTATTCCTACCATAAACCCCTCGAAATATCCGAAGATTGAGGTGTTTAGCACCATCAGACCCGTCGTTCGCCAACAGCCGTGAACGGCCATCATTTCGACGGCCATCATCACTGAAACCGGCGTCCCGTTACCGTCCCATCGAAAACACTCCAGGACCATCGACGGAACGGGTCGACTACCCGTCGCACGAGACCCGTAGAACCGTCGCGACGGGCATGAGGCCACACACATGTCTATTTTCGGTGCAGAAACCATATAACTCAACTGAGTATCCCGGCGATCAGGCAGATGTGTTATTTGGATGCTAGTCACCCTAGTACCAAGGAACGTTGACCGGACATCTACAACCGCTGCAACCGGTTGGCAAGTGCGACCAACCAAACGAATACACCGATAGATATAAACATGTACCCAGCGGCATGGGACCGGGCTCAACGCCCTCAAGTCCCCAGATTGGTTCAGAGCCTTCGTTTTTCTATCCCATTCAACTTTTGGTGAGTCAATGATACCTGTACATCAACGGAAACCTGTACTCATCCAGGAATAATGCAGTCTGTGTCTGGACACGACATCTAGTCATTCCTTTGCTTCTACATTCTCTCACACTAACATGATGTAAATGCTTGAGCTACTTTTATATACATAACTAACTAACATCTACCAGTAATCTCTTTCACACCACCACTTTGTTTGCCTTCGCAATTTCTCTTGTGGGATATGGAACTGCCGCACCTATCAATGCGCGTGCATTGGCTACTTCTCCGTCATTCGCATCCCTTTCGAAGCCCATCTATGCGCCGTATTACGTATACTTTGGGAGTCCATCTACCCCGAAGATGGCAGACGCCTTTGACTCCCTCAGCATGAAGGCAGTCACAGTTGGTTTTGCCAGCGCGCCCAAGGGCGAATGCGCCCTTACAACCGACCTGGATATTCTTCAGCTTGACGTCACCAACTTCGTCAACAAAGGTGAATTGCTATCTAAGCAAAATTCAACGGTCTTGTCCTGATTGGTGCATTCAGGCGGTGCTGTCAGTTTATCGTTCGGAGGAAATCTCCAGGATCCCACTGTGCCACGTCAACACGTTCAGCAGGCATGCACTGATGCGCCATCTCTCGCTAAACTTATCCAAGATAGCATGACCAAGTTCCAGACTAACAATGTCGAATTTGATATTGAGGTGAGTGCCATTTGACTCTATGGCGGAGTTTCAACGACCAACTTCTTCCAAGGATAACTCCCTTTTGAGTGACACGGACTCGGCGAAGCGATTGGCTCAAGCCCTAGTTACGGTCAAGGCGGCAGTTCCTAGTACGTGCACATCGAATATTCTCCCAACCAATTTGCTGAATACCTCGTCACAGATACCTATATCACTTATACCCTGGGCACAGGAAAACAGGGAATGCCCGCCGAACAGCAAGCCTACCTTCGGGCTGCAAAAGATGCTGGTCTTGCCGTTGATGCAGTCACCTTGATGACTATGAACATGGGAGGCACAGACAATGTCGCAGATGCCCAAACCGCCGTTTCCGGTGGTGCACAACAGGTTGCTGATGTTTTCGGAATCAGCACGGCCGATGCTACAAAAAAGATGGGTATGCTTCCCTCTATTGGTGTCGACAACAACGGTGTTGTGATTGATCTTACCGGTGCTACCACACGTGAGCTCAAGTTTTTTCGTACGCAGATCTTTGACAGAGGGTTTATTTTATCAGTGGGCAATTTTGCTAAGGAGAGTGGCCTGGCGACTCTTTCTTACTGGAACTTCAACCGCGACTTTCCCGGAGGTGATCTGACGACGCAGAGTCTCGTTTCGTCGTCTTCACCCGACCAGAAGAACCCATCTGAATTCTTTACCACATTCCAAAAGGCTCTTGCAGGCGTAGCTCCCCTTGCAGCAGCAGGAGTCCAGAAGTCAGAGGGAGCCGGAACCATGGACGCTTTGACCATTCCACAGCCTGGCCAAAAGGCTGAACTACCTCCCGCCGGTGGTCCAAGTGGTGAATAAAGTGACATGGGTTTTGCAAAAAAAATTGTAGCTTGCGGATTTTAAATGGGTGTGATCAACGATCATTCGCGTATTTAGAGCACTGTTGATGTCCGGTCTCTTCTGAAGAACTGCCATTGGACACACGAAAGATGAACCAAGAGCTCTTAGAGAACTGAACATACCGGCCATAGGCGTACCGCGCACATTGTCCGTGTCAGTGGCTGAATTGGGTGTTGGAGGTTGAACCCTGGAGAGCTAAGTAGAGGCCGACTGCGTGGGGCTTGGGCCTATTTTTAACACGCCGGGTGAAACGGCACAGCGTGATCCGAGTTTCTCAGATCGAAAGGCGAAGTGATTAGTTGATCGCCGAGTGAATGCGGAACATCTGAGTCCCACTCCCGAACGCTCGGCTAAGGTCAGCTAATTCATTTGAGTGGGACTCGGAGCTTTTACCGCATTAGCCGAGTCCTACTCCCACTAAAGTTGTTATCCCTCCGCAACTCGTGCTGAGGTGATATTAGGACGACATTGGTTAGGAAGCGGCCCGGAGGATGGAACATCTGGAAACGAGTTTTTCTTTGATAGATCCGCGACCGCGTGGTAGAGTGGCGGTGTCTCGGTCCGGTGGGAAAAGAGACATTCCCTTCCCACCACCATCTCCCATGCTGAATATCACCATTAGCCCTCTCAGCCACTCTGTCTGCCTCAAAGGCCCACAGTAGTCCTCAGAGCAGCCCATGCGAGCCTTCATACAGCAGGACAGATGCTGCTGGAAAGGACAAAAGAATCCCCAAAAAACGCGCTTTTACGAGTGGAGACGCGATGATGTAGTAGGCATTCCGTGTCATCCAACTACAACTTCAACCATTGAACCAAGATCCATTGGGATGGGTGGGGTTATCGTGGGGAATTTGTGCGGTGAAAAACGACTAAAGATCCAGCAGCTATAGCAAGTGTGTCGGCACTAGTCACCTGTCAGCCAAAGAGACAAGGATGCAAGGATTCAGATCTGTGCGGCGTAGCAACGGCTGTAGTTGTCGACATGGGTAGTACTTGCTTGAACATTGTTGGGAAGAAGAAGCCTTTCGGAGCCGACACCATCATGATCAAATGATCGGCCTAGAGGTCCGATCAACTCTTGTCTCCCATTAGCACCACTCACCCGAATTCAACAGCATTTGCACTTGCCAGTGTGCTGTCCCTTTACGGTGTCTACACGAGTTGTAGTACACCTACCTTGCGGGGCGCAGGTTCGTCGGTTGATGGTGCAAGCTCGTCAGATCACAACTAAGCGAGGTTTTAAAATTGCCAGAAGTGGTCGCTTGCGAAAAATAGTCCGCAAGTTCGTTGGTACGATGAAGAAGTTCGGAAATGACGAAATATGTGAGGACTCAGGAGGGGGGGTCCCCGGGAAGGGCTTAAATTTGTTTTGACCCACATTTCAAAAAGTGTTCAAATGAGTGTAAAACTACTATTAAACGACAGGATTTATCTCGGGCGACGTTGGACAACTCGGTGGATGTAAAGATAGTGATATTGATGCTATCTACCATATTGGGAACTAGATCACGACCACGTGCAACCCCGATACTCGTTCGATCGTCGCATTATTGAAATTTTACCTCCCGGCTCGTATAAGGCTTTGAGCCAGCCATGTCTGAATGCAATAAGGAAGTGGTACTCTCTTTTTTTCTCTCGTTCTTTCCGAATATTGAGGACTCATTGGAAAGAGGTGACGGAGAAAGGTTTTGGGATCGTAACAATGAGACAAATTTTCTCCGATGTTCTCAGAAGAGTCAGTCATAACTTCACAGAGGGCAAAGGTTGAGCAACCTGAGCTTTGAGGAAAGCTACAGATTTCTTTTTTTTCCTTTCCTTTTGAGAAATCAGTCTCAGGTTCACCCGGCACTCGCGACACTGATCCGCGATTTGGGCTTGGTCGACAGCATGGAAGATCAGACCTTCCGAGACAAGCCTCAATTACTCAAGGCTCTCTCACAGCTTGCCATCGCCCAATGATTGCGCAGTTTGCATTGGTCGTTGGCGGCTGGTCTCGACGATTTGGGGAGAATCCTTGGCGCACCCGAGAGATGTCCGCACCTCAAAGAACTTGACATGTCCTGTGATGGAATCAATAAGAATTTTAATGTACGTCTCCCAGGTCCTTTGTGCTTCCCAACTGTTAAAGACTCGTAATTTCTACTTGTGCCAGGCCTGAAAGTACTGCAACTGATCTCACATTTCCAGTCGGTGAGTGGGTTGTTTTTTTTGGTTCACTGAGAATTCGCTCATCTATTCCGGTTTACAGAAAATTCCTATATGGACTGGCCGCCTAGAACCAACAAGGCATGTTACAAGTTAGCCGAATCCCTGCAAATGCTGCCTTCCACTTCTCCTACCTATATGCAGGCTGTCCACGGAGGACCCAATGCAGTCCCAGAATTACCGCAGTATAGTCCACTAGTTGACCCACCTTTGGCTCCCTGTATGCATGGGCATATGAGGTGGAAATGGTTTTTTAACACTGTCCAGTAGTCAGACCTAGCTGAAAATTTGGGTGGGGGGACCGTGAACATATAGGAGGACAATGGCGAAAAAAAATTCATTGGTCTGGTCACTGGACGGTCCGAGCTGCTTTGTAAAAAAAAAAAAAAAAAAAAAAGGAACCCCTGATTACAGGAGAGAAAGGGTGGCTTCCTTACTGTGCTATGGAGGAAGAGTGGCTGAGAACTGTCCCACTACAGCGGATATCGTTCCATTGGCGAATGGAAGGAAGGGCTTCCTTACTGCAGAGTTTCCGATCGTGGAGGATGATAAATGTTAACGGGGGAAGTTCTCTAAAGAAGCCGCTCTTCCCATTCAGTGGTCGCGTAAGACGCCACTCTCCAAGGAAGTGTTGGTAAGGCATGATGCCGATCTCGGTATCGCCTTCAATCTGGCCGTCAGGACGAGTCCTTTGTTTCCGATGTACTGAACGGTGTTCAGACCGCGCCCAACCACCAGTCTTGGCTGTTCGAGAACCGAGAGACGAGGATGGAATCGGCGAATAGGAGGAAGAGCTAGCTTCGCACTTCCTCGCTATGAAAACTGCTTCCTTCTCCCACACGGTGACAAACAGCGCTGTAGGATCAGGAAGCCGCTCTTCCTCCCATTCGCTGATAGAGCGATCACATAGTTCGCTGTCAGTAGGCAGCAATTTATTTCGACGAGAAAGGGTGTGCCAGTAGAATTTTCCCTTGCCCGATCGTGGATGAACGAAGTTACGGAAGTTCTCTAAGCCGCTCTTCCTCCCATTCGGGGATGGACCTAAGACAATCAAGGAAGCATTGCATTACATCCGAGGGTCAGATGATCGAGTCCTTTGTTTCCGCTGAACGGTGTTCAGACCGCTCCCACCAGTTTTCTGTATTTCGAGAACCGCGAGGAGAAGCTGCTATGAAAACTGCTTCCTTCTCTCACGCTGTACGGTGATCGCTCCATCGGAGGACCCCTGACATTCAACCAAAAGGCCTGTCCCGCCGCCGCCCCAATTTGTCGGGACCGAAATTCCAGAATCTGGGCAAATTTGTCGGGATTGGAACAGGCCTACGGCCAAAAATCGGACCAAATTTATCGGGAATCGCCGAGACCCAAAATTTTCGCCTCGGCTGACGGATTTTGAAAAAAAATTGCGCCGCTGATGCGAAATTTGTCGGGATTTTGCACAGGTCTCTACGCGATTTTGGGCGATTTTGTCGGGATTTGACGCAGGCAAAACGCAAAAATTTTCCACATTTTGTCGGGATTGGGATTGGGCATTTTGGTTGACTATTAGGGGTCCTTCCATCGGTGTGGGGAAGGAGAACTGACTGACACGGTGCTCGGTGGGACGAGGGTAGTTCTTCGGAAGCCGCTCTTTCCACTCGTGGTGCTCAAAGGAAGCCGTTCTTCTTCTTCCTATTCGCCGATGGAGCGATCACCATACATAGTACAGACGAATTGCCATGATCCAGTAGGACGAAGGAAGCCCCTCTTCCTCTCATTCACCGATGGAGCGATCACAATACTGGATAATTTCGTTCAATTCGTCAGTCACGTGTCACGCTCATTTTTTTTATTGCGACAATAATTTTTTCTCGATTTATCGGATTTCTTTCGGATTTTAATTGTATGGAAATTCCTGGATCAGTGACGAATTGAATGAAATAATCCAGTACATAGACGCGCTACAATCAGTAGGGTCGAAGGAAGCCGCTCTTCCTCCCATTTGCTCTCCGTTAGGCCACGGGACTCTCGCTCTTGCTCCCCGCATCGAAACCACTCACGCTTCTCCCGGCGTCATAGGCACCGCAGACGCAGCCCCAGTAGCAGTTCGGACAGTTCCAGCTCTTCGTCCACTGCGCAAAAGCACAGGAAACCTCGTCTGGATACGTCCAGGCTGGGATTCAGTGCGAACACGCTCATTGCGCATGCTGCCCTCCCCACGCACAAGCGCGCAGTCCTCGAAGCAGTTGAGAACTACTCACGAGACTCCAAGGAGGCTCTCCGCCTCATCCGCAATCACGCTGGGTGCCCACCATTCACAGACACAGGATGGAGGTGCTTACTTGAAGGGAACTACGTCGACCTTGACCACGTCTCCCGCGAGCTTTTCAGACACGGGATCGCAAGCCTCGGCAATTGGATCACCATCTGGATGGCCTTCCAACGCGCCGTCAATTTCGCGTTCATTAACCGTGAACAAGAACTCGTCACTTATTTCCAATACATCCAAGGTCTATTTGCGCAAACTGGAGCCGAACTCGCTCACAACGTTATTGGATGTGACAAGGCCATACGCACCTTCGTCGGAAGCTCCAGAGGTACCTTGTTCGACGATCTCCATCTCTTCGCCCAGTTCGACCGCTCATACCTCACACCCGGCATGGTCAACTTCAAACCCGCCCACATGTCCAACTTGGGCCCTAACCGTATATGGTACGTACGGTGAAAAGCCCTAATCATCAGGCTACCACCAAATCCCAGCCTAAGAGCAATTTCCGGGGTTAGGTGCACCAAAATGGCATATATTATGAACCATATACTATCTTTACCCCACCTTTGCAAAAGTCCCTACCTTTGCAAAATTTTGATCTGGCAACTTCAGTTTTGCACCATTTCCACTGCGATAAATTTCTGAGATGTAAATTAGATCTATGGAGCTTGCCAGATACTTTATAGAAGCCAAGAGCTCCATATGAGCCCAGCAGAAAATCGCGAGTACGTTTTTTGATGGGTTTGATTGCCCGCCAAATTGGCAGGCAAATGTTTTTGCAAAGGTGGGGACTTGAATCGGGGCCTTACTACGACTTCAATTCTATCTCAAAAATTAAGCCACTTGGGATTGAACATTTTAACATGCTAATAGTGTACTGTGAAAATGCCGAAGCCCATTCTCGCAAGAGAACGCCCGCCCCATGCCCAACAAGGCGCCATCAAAACCGTGTTGCAAAGGTGGGGTAAAGATAGTACAACATCTGGCCAATATTCAAGCTCAGAACCCACCAGTGGTTGGTCCACAGTGTGTTTTTTATGAGCCATCACAAAATTTCCTTTTATGGTACAGGCAACAATTTTTGCCGTGACTGTAGATATACACTATAGCTCGGACCCTTCGGCTTCCTTCGATTACTCACCGTTCTTCTCTCTCGCCGCGGTCTCTTTTCTGTACTGGTCGCTCTGAGTCTGCGGGTGAGTGGTATCCGCCCCTTCAATTTCTTCCTACACCGCCAAAGTGCTGTCAGGGTGTCTCCAGGTGAGATCGCCAGCCAGATACTACAAGTCTGGTCAGCTGTTTCCAGCCGCAATGAGGCTGGAATCCAGCTGAACAATCCAGGCCGGATTTTCAGCTGGTGAGAATGTGAACAACCAGCCGTGAGTTGCCTTTTCTTCCCAGGTGTGGGCGGGTCTGAGCAAAATATATAAATGGAAGCCCTGATTTCTACGAAATACAATCATTTTACTGTTCAAAACTCATCAGTAAAGTTACACTAGCCCTATAACATGCGAGCTTGTGAGCACACAAGTTGTTATAGTGTCTGTCTACGAGAGACTACACTAGCCCTAGATTTTTGAGCGGCATCCTCAAGGCATCCTTGTTCAGATCAGAGTGTGATGAATATGGCCAACGGCAACTCCTACGTCGTACTCATGGAGTGAGTTATTATGCTTGTAGCGCTTGGACTGCCTGAATCAATTGTGCAGACGAAGCACAGAACCAGACGAGGCATGTAATACATAGTGCGCGCTACGACTTGGAAGAATTGCGAAACGTGTAACACACCATCAGCACGTGCACATTGCACCATCTTTGTTGATTTGTTCGTTGATCAATGATCACCCGCTTCTCTCCTCCGACCACCATGTACTGTATAATTTCGTTCAAATCGACAGGGGGTGTGACGCGTGACCCATTTTACCTATTCGACATTTCGGCAGCCGCCGATTTTTTGCGTGACACCTCGAAAATTTTGGCATTTGAACCAGAAATTTTGCCTTTTTTGCCTTTTTTTTTTTTATAGGCAATTTGGGGCCTGTGTGACCACTTGGAGGTTCGACAGAGGCCCGAGTGACGCGTGACATCGACCAAAGTTCGTGATCGACGGGGGGGTGCGTGACACGTGACTGCCGATTTGAACGAAATTGTACAGCACCCGCAACATCCCCTCTCCTCCCCTGTCCTTGTTACAGCTCAAGGCCTCAAGCGATCCAAAACCCATACGAAGCTTCTATCGAGCGTCTAAACCTCCTCAACCCAAGTCATCAACCATCAAGTTGTAAAGTCAAGTCGTTGAGTCAAGTCATTAAGTCAAATCGTCCGCAAGCGAATCAAGCCCGGCCTTCAACTTCAAACTTCAAATACTGCTCTCGACCGTGAACACAATCTTCTGGCGAGCTCGAGCTCCTCACACAATCTTCCGTCAAGTCAAGTCAAGCCTCATCTCCAGGTTGTTCGCTGTTGCCATGTCATCGCAAAGGCGCCGGTCGCCAGCGCCGACACCATCCCGCATCCCTGTGCACATTCGCCGTCATTATGTTTCATTATTGTCCAGGTGAGTCGATCATTGGTTCTGGCTACTCATTGATCGAGTTTACTGCAACAATTGATAGGCTCAGCGTTGCGGCACGCGCAATATCAATCTCGCACATAACCTAACTGGGAATGGAGCACGTCTGCGCCTCTGTGCCACCCTTCGCCTACACGCAGCTCCTTCCCTCGAGGCGATGAGGGCACAACATTTCGCGGAATGCGGAACACTTACACCACGACAAGGGGTCACATCGAGCAGCGCCCAAGTCACCCCCGCCGCCGATAAGACATTCTCTGTCCCCGTGGCTGCTACCGTTCTCTTGCGACGGAGGGGCATGAAGTGGAGCAACGTGTATTATCTTTATAGCTAATATATATGATTTTTTGTGCTGCCAATTGTCCGAGCAAGATCTAGAAACTTGAAGCCATATGACACGTCCTCTCAACTCCACCTTCTGTCGCAGCTCGCACCCAGCCCGGCCACCTAGCTGGTTTCCAGGAAAGCTGGGTCCATACTGGACCCATTTACTCCGTCGGCCCATACCCAGCTGATGGAAGGCCTGGTACCAGCTGATCATCGCACATGGTACACATCACTTCACTTCACTCTCTTTATAAAATTAAGTCCCTCTGTCCGTCTGAAGCCGTATCTCCATATGTACTTTCCAATCACCACTCCAATCACCACCATGATCACCTGCTCATGCCGGACCGCTGGATATTTGCTGTCTAATCTCAGCATCAAATCGTCGCGCCAATCTTGCAACTAAGCTTCGCCGCTGCTGACATTCTTTTTGGGCGCACAGCTCCTGTATGCTCGGTATATTTCTCGGCGTCAAATTGGCGCCCGCATTTCTTCACATTTTTTGTCTAACCTGGTTGGGCCAATTTTACAAGTAAGCTTTTCGGCGGTCGACATTCTTCACCCACAGGGCTCCTTTGTGCTCAGTATATTTCTCAGCGTCAATTGGTGCCCACATTTCTGGACATTTGCTGTTTAGCCTGGTTAGGCTAATCTTTTAAGCTTCGCGGCGCCGCTGCGGCCGATATTTTTCGGGTGCATAGTCCGTGTCACGGTCTGAAGCGCTATGCTCGGTAAATTCCTCGGCGTCAAACCTGCCGTCACATTTCTTGACATTTGGTCGCGCCAATCTCTCAAGTAAGCTTCCCCGTGGCCAACTTTCAGCAGGCGCACAGTTCCCTGTTCAACAAGCTCGCTGCTATGCCACTTCCGTCCAGTGTAGAGCCGGGTGCTATGCAGTATTTATTGCGCGCTTGCTGTGCTTTAGCCGTGGACTGTGTTTATTAGTCCAGCTTCTTTCTCCAGTGTCGCGTCTCCCCCTTTACTCGATATCCCTTATGCAGGGTGAGGATGGCTCCATTCGGTGCGCTTGGTTTCTGTGCCAACTAACCACTGTACTAATAATTGGAATGTCAGGTTTGATGCCGAGAATGAACGTCAGCGTCGACGGTTGCTGCAACGGCTCCGTCGCTCGAGTGAAGATGAAAGCATGCAAGACTTTCGACGTAAGAAGGATAGCAGCGCGAGACAAGTGGCTCGGGGTTTGTTGGATGACAATCAGCAACAAGCGATTCGGAATCGTAATACCACTGCTCGAAAAGGCGCCCGAAGGAATCTGGATGAGGGGCAACGGTCCCAAATCCGCCAAATAGATGCCCAGGCCCACCGAAATCGCACAGGATCATTAAATCCAACAGTACAGCCCTGGTGGGACCGAGTCGCTGTGCTGAATTCCTCCGACAGACCTCAACCACTCAATCTCCGTTGGAACCGAAAATGCAAGCATTGTGGCATTGAGGTGAGGACTTGCAGTCATCAGAAAAATATCATTATCTACCCTAGACCTACAGGGACTAACCAACGAAAGGCTGCACCAGAATTGTTTCGTTTGCGGTCCTAATGGCAGTCACTTGCTACCCCCACTTCCCGCGTATCCCATCGAATGGAACGTCTTCATCAACGATTACAGAGCCGCTAACCTGTCGCGGAAATTGAACAACCTATTCACATTAACTGCTATCGCCGTGCACGACGGGGACTTCATGAAATTTGGACCTGGACTCTCCGCTGTGACATTAAATGGCGGCCGCACCTATCACCGAATACTGTCTGCACGGGAAGGTCAACATGCAATTCGTTGGTTCATTCACGATCCTTCCGCTTTTTTTGAACAGGGCGAAAAGTTCGAGATTCCTAGGGCCTGGATTGATGCTACCCTAGCAGGCCTCAATCGGGTCAATCCCTTCATCAAGGAGCTCCAGCATCTCAAGGCATCTGACAGAAATGATAACATAGCGTTGCAGATCGAGCAGTCAGACACAAACACCCGGGAAATCGCTGCCATTATTTCCCTTGCACCAGCCTCCCCGCCATCGCGTCGAAAACTGGTGATTCAGCGGAAGGGGAATGACAAACCAATCTACCTTGACATACTCTCCCCGTTTGTAGAACCATTGCACTATCTCTTGCTTTTGCCTGAAGGCACACTTGGTTGGTCTCCGTCACGTCTGACACGAGAAAACAAGAAGTTCAGCCAAGCAAGATGGTACCGGACCCGATTCTTTATGAATGCGGAGCAGATGTCAACATTCTCCCGCTTGACAGGTAAATTGTTTCCTGTAACATTACTAATTCTAAGCATTTCCAGGCGAATGGTTGGTTGATGCCTGGAGTGCTGTAGAAGAAGCCCGTCTTACTTACATCCGCAACAATCAGCATTTGGATGCCGACGAGGAGGAATTTCTTGGAACAGGGGATGAGGAACCTGTTGATGATGTACGGCTGCCATCCACGTTTGTCCACTCACCTGCCTGGTCAGCTGCAAATATCTCGGACTGTCTTGCACTACGGAAAGCACTCGGTCCCGTAACTCTTTTTATCACCTTTACTACCAACCCTCGGTGGCCAGAAATCAGAAACAAATTTAAACCTGGCCAGTCTGCAAATGACCGGCCTGATCTTATTGTTCGCGTTTTTCAACAGTATCTTTCACAGCTCATGAAGGATATCCGCGAGGTTTTCGGTCCAATTCTGTACTACATTCGTGTCACCGAGTTTCAGAAGCGTGGACTACCCCATGAACACATCGCAGTCGCACTCAAAAATGTTCCAAAAACTCCCGCCGAGATTGACAAATTCCTCAGTGCAGAGCTTCCACGTAGCTCTGGCCCACTTCGGGAGGCAGTCAAACGACACATGACCCACATCCATGATCCTTCTAAATCTTATCACCGTTGCGGTTGGCCCAAGCACTGTCAATATGGCTTCCCAAAGGCCACTAAACCTGAATCATCATTCAATGATCGCGGTTGGTAATTTGGTTTATTTTTCATTCTTGCATTGAGCTTCCATTTCCAGGATACTTTGAGCACAGACGCCGTGATGAGGAAGACAGATTAATCGTTTCCCACATTCCCTGGCTCATCTTGAAGTATGATTGCCATATCAACATTGAATTCTCCACCGGTGTCCAGCTGTTTCAGTACCTCTTCAAATATTTCTTCAAGCCTTTGGATAGTGCAAACTGGAAAGTCACTATTGAGCATCCTGCAGACAATATCCCTAGATCACTTGGGGGCCGGAAGCCCATCGACGAAATCCGTGACTATGAGAGGGGCCGATATCTTTCTAGCATCGAGGCTGCCACCAGACTCGCATCTTTCCACATTACTCAAAAAGAGCCAGGTGTTAAACGGTTACCAATTCATTTACCTGAAAAACAATATGGCCAGATGGCACGGAAGAATGGTTCCCAATCCGATGCTACGCTCCTCATTCGATATCTAGCACGTCCCAAGCACCCTGACCTTGACAATCTTACTTATGTGGAATTCGGCTCAAAGTGTCGCCTTGAGACACATGACTCGAATAAAAAAATGCATGAATTGGATGTTCTAGAAGACGAGTATCCAGACCGCCCATGTATGCGGATTCGCTTCTATCAGCCCGGCCACATAAGCATATGTCGTATTCAGATGGTTTACCCCCGACATGGCGATGTTTTTTATCTTCGCGCAATTCTGCTTCACAGGAGTGCACACGATTGGATTGACCTTCGGACTGTCGACGGTGTAACTTATGGAAGCTATCAAGAAGCAGCACGAGCTTTGGGTCTCTTTGATAATCGGGACGAGGGTATCATGGCCTTCGAAGAGCTATTGGAATTTGGAGCTCCTCCATCGCAACTGCGGTGGATTTTTGCCCTCCTTGCTGTCGAAGGAAGTCCGGCCTTGATTATTTGGGAAGCTCACGAAGACTCTCTTGGTGCTGACATCCGCGATAGGCTGCTCCGAACCATAGATTCACCTCCTCCGGAAATCATCAGAAATAAACTTCTACTGGCACTTCAAACTCTCCTGCTGGGCCTGGGGAAATCACTCGCTGAAATTGGACTTCCAGAGCCAACGGAACGTGAACAAGAAGTTGATGCTGAACGTCTACGTTGGGGGGGAGACCCAACTAACCTGTGTGCTTTCAAAGACAGCCTTACGCCTGAACAGGTTTGTTGTGTATTTCATCGATTATATTCTACTAAAAACAAATTAACAGCTTACAATCTATAATCGAATCATGTATCTGACCTCCATTCCAACACCGCCACCAGTTCATGTCGATGGACGAGCCGGTCGGGGGAAAGACATATGTTCTATACCCAGTAATTGGTGCTCTGCGAAAACAAGGTCAGATTATCCTGCTGTCTGCCTCCTCTGCTTTCGCTGCCAAAAATTACCCCGGTGGACGAACATCACATTACCTGTATGGAATTCCGGTGGACGAATATAACCCGCACCTTCAATCGGTTGTTGGACCAAAAAGTGATCGAGCTAGACTTTTATTAGCTGCGAAATGCCATGTTATCGACGAGATTGGCGGCCTTCATTTCAAGGCGTTTGATTGCGCCGACCGTCTAATGCGATCTCTAACAGGCTGTGCTGATCACGTATGGGGTGGCCGAATGCTGGTAACCGTCGGTGATTTTCGACAGGTTTGTTCATGTCATTACATTTGTTGAACAACAATTCATGAAGTTCCCAGGTTGCTCCTGTGGTTAGGTTTGGAGGACGCACTGCGATTTGCAATGCCTCTATACGCACACAGGTGGTTTTTCGACATTTCGAGGTGTTGCGGCTTGAAATGTCTATTCGTCAACAGAATGATCCAGCATTCTCGACTTTTCTGGATAGCATTGGTGACGACTATGAACATGAAACAGTTGAGCTCGGGCGATTGCAGCATACAGGATCTGTGCAGGAGCTCATTGAGTTCGTCTTCCCGCCCTCCATTGTCTCCGATCCGGTAGTCTGCATCGCCCGTGCAATTCTGAGCCCATACAATGCTTTTGTCAATGAATTCAACATGTCGATCCTAAACAATGTTCCTGGAATTTCTCACTGCTATCTGAGCAAGGACTCGATTGAAGAGGATGTACAAGGATCCAACGAGGCCGTCTACGAGGATCCCGAGTTCCTTAACTCATTACAGGAACCATGTATTCCTCCGCACGAGTTAGTTCTCAAAGTCGGCGCTATTTGTAGATTCACGCGAAACTTTGATGCGTCTCGCAGCTTGACCAAAAATACGCGGGTCATAGTTCGAAATCTCTTGAGACATACTGTTGAGGTAGAAACAATATCGTCTATGGTTGCTGGCAGAGTAGTGGAACCGGTACGTCCAATTCTTATCTTTATTTAGGACTTTACAAACTTAATTCTTGGTTAGGTCCACCTACACCTGCCACGCATTGACTGCCACTTCCAACCTGTCGGCTTCAACTTTGTTGTTCACCGCAAGCAAATCCCGCTTGCTTTGTGCTATGCAACAACTTTCAATGGATGTCAAGGTCTCACAGTACAAAAATTAGGGTTAGATTTGAGGAGATCGGTCTTTTCACATGGACAACTTTATTCAGCCATGACCCGCGTTCCTGATTCCGAGAATGTGCTTATTTTGAAGTACGAGGACGATGACTCTACTTCTACCAGCAATATTGTATGGAAAGAGCTTTTATTGTAATTGATTGTCCAAAAACCTTTTTATTTGAGTGTCTGCAAGTAGGAGCCGGCGCGAAGCGCCGGCGACTGCTTGTGACGGTTCCAGCTAGCAGCTACGTGACGGACCGTTGGCGGTGTACCCCGCTTTTCGTTCGTCATTTGCGACGACTTTTGAAATGCTAATGATGTTATTTGGAGACCTCCGTCTTTTCGTGCACACTGCTGGGTAACCCAAGACTGCGCCCTCAGTGCACGCGTGGGTGCTAGTATGGCCGATGCAGTACACTTATCTGTTAAGTGTTGAGTATTCCTTTTTCCTCCCCTTTTTTTCCGTACCTGGATGGTCCTGCCCATTGCACGACGTTATTTATCGTCAGAAATTATCTTCTAACTTTTGATGAATAATGTACAATGCACAATCAACATCTTTTCGGCACATCAAACTTCAAAATGTACATTTCTGGCGATACAGCCACATAATAATTACACACCTCAGGGACTCGAGGACTAGGTCTCACATCTGTTGGGCACCTTGTGCTGCTAACGTGCCGACGCGTGGCACGCCGCTGGGGCTGATGCGACGCACGGTGTTTCCCTTCGTCCTTGTCCAGAACTTGCGGATGAAAAAAAAAAAACTTTGAAATACTTGGCAGCTAGCGCGCGACCCTGAGCCACTCACCATCAGCAGTTTAGAAATACCCACAATCATCTCCAGCATGATGTGTTTCGACTTCTAGCTGACACCGCTGCCGGATGCGTGACGCTCAAACTTTTCCGTTTGAGGGACTTGTGGGGGGCGCAGCATCCCTAATCAGAACCGTGGATGTTCTAGAAAAATATCTGATTGCACAGATCGAGACACAGTCTACTTCTACATTCCTGGCCGCGGCGAGGATCGGACTTTTTTGAGTTTTTGATACCCCACACAGCCCGTGAT
This sequence comes from Mycena olivaceomarginata, assembly GCA_029378375.1. NCBI lineage: Eukaryota > Fungi > Basidiomycota > Agaricomycetes > Agaricales > Mycenaceae > Mycena > Mycena olivaceomarginata. The sequence continues at coordinate 140,870 of JARKIC010000225.1, read as the reverse complement.
TGTATGTCTCTCCTAATATTTTTGGTAGGTCACTGGCTAACAAGTACTTCCTCAGCAGTTCGGCATCATACTATCTGTCCATATTTACAGCGGTTACAGCCTCCGGGGGATCTGAGAATTCCAGAATTGGTATTCCTCTTTTGACGCTCAATGGGTTGTACTATGCATTTTATTTTCTCCCTCTCGCCGATCGACTGCGAGAACCAGGCCAATATCAACCCCAACTCGGAAGTTGAGTTACCTAGTAGGTCAGTTGGAACTCCCTAGACGCATCGGTGTGATCACTTTTAAATTACGACTCCTTCATTCCATCATTGACGGAGGCACATAATAGGTTGTTCCCAATGCCCATAGGATGAACACTGATCAAATGTAGATGACATCTTTGACCGTTTTTATGGATTTGTGGAGTCAGAAGCTGCCATCTACCTTTCCCAGTCACAAGCCGCGCACGGCACAGTTCCGGAATCGTGCTATCCCACGCGACGGCAGTTCATTCATCCAAAGATCGTTTCAGCTTTACCAATTTACCACGTATGACTTCTCAAGTCAGGTACATAAACTGCATTCCCTCCACACCTTCCCCACTAATCCCACCTTGGCCATGTCGGCTATCCCTTCCGATCTTTCCTTTCCTTACCTGAGCGGAACTCTCGGTGCTACTGAGAAGGGCACCTTGCTGGGTGTCTTCCTCTTCGGGATCGAGACGCTGCAGACCTTTCACTATTATCGCCATTTGTCGCAAGATTCAAACCTTCTAAAGGCTGTCGTATGTTGGGGATGGAGATGTCAGGATATTGGCTGAACTGCCCCATCCAGGTTGGTTTCGTCTGGTGAAATGCACAACCACCAGCCAACCCAAACATCTTTCTCATGAGATCCTCAGGCTTTTGGAACTCGGACACATGATATCGGCCTGGCCCGCCGTGAGTGGGTTTTGTTCGCACCCCTGAACTGTGGAGTGTTGAATGCCCCGTCTCCGTGTCAGTGTTTGCACGGCATTCTACTCTCCGCCTTACTTTTTTGTGTCGTCAAATGAGAACCCCTACTGTCCCGCAGTTCCGCTACGCAGCTTTTATTTGTCCCGAGCCCGGAATCCATCCACTTGGCACTGATAGATCGCTGCTATCCCTGGACAAGGATACAGGTGGTAATTGCTGGTTCCTGTGCATCCAATTAATTCAAACCTGGACCAAAATATATCTATGCGCGCTGCCCTGGTCTGGCGGGAGAAAGAGAAGATGAAAATAAAAAAGACGCGCGTGGATCCACTCCCGCGACCGCCTGTCGCTTGACCTGCAGGATCAGAGTGCGTTGATTTGGTGTTGATGGCGGTAAGCAAACGCGTCGCGTCGCGGCAGCGAGCTGCGGACGGCGCGTTGTTGAAGGGTGCTCGCGCACACCAATGGTGGGGGGACCCAATTTTTTTTGACAAAACAACATGATGTCGAATCAACAAAAGTACAACAAAAGACACTGGCATATTAACATTCTCTTTCATGGCTATCTCATCCATAATTCCATGTAGGCAGACTCAAGGACAGGTAAGAATTCCATTTACATTGCTGATGGCGGTGTCTTAGTGGCGTGACAATTAGTGCTCAGGTCGAATCAAGTAGCCGACTTCGAAAACTCACTCAAGTTAATGCTGCTAGCAATGGTAGTTCCAGAGGGTGTGAAGCAGACCGCGGAGAGCGTGATGAAGTCGATGTTAATTTGGGTGCACGAAGACGTGAAACCAGTGCCTCTGGCATGGCGCAGCAATTCAGTGCCAGTAAGACGACTTTTATGGCCAAGTGAACAACTTACGGTACGAGTTCACCATTGACGTTGCCGACGCATTCTTCCAGACCTATGGTTGTGCCGGCTAAATTGAAGCCGCCAGCGTCATCTGGACAAACTGCAAACATAGTGAGGCTTTCAATATCGGGGGTGATGAATGTGCAGGTATCCTCGAAGCCTGACTCTGCTTTGCGCTGCTCGACGGAAGAGGCGAGCGCGGTCATGGCGCAGAGCACGAGGAGCACGGAAGAGAGAAGGGTGTTCATTGTGAAGCAAGAAGCTGACTTCTGGGCTTTGCATCGTAATTAGGAGATGGTGTTTATACTGCTAGACCGTGATTTGATTTCCTGGTAGCAATTCCTCTAACAGGCTTTTCACTACACGGATGTACGTAAACCGCACCCGTTTTGCCTCTGGACTTGTACAGAGATACCCCTTTCCCTTGGGTGGGTAAGTCTTCTATATGATTATGAATAACTTATCACCGCCGTTTCTCCACATGGACATGCGTGAGTTGTTTTTGGAAGATATCTTCTGTCCGTGGAAGACTCGTTCACCGCGCAGCTATTGCTTCACGGAAGGCCGTCATCCGAGTCGCAAAATACGCGTTCGACGTCACTACGGGGGTATGACAGTTTCGCTCGCTATATACCCCCGGATATTATCGCAGTGATATACTTGGTTTGAGAGAACGTGAGTTGTTGACGCCATTAGTGGAGATGGCATTCCAGCTGGGCATGCAAATCTATTCCCACCTGCAACAGCATCGCCAATAGCAGAACATGGCCCATCCCATGAACATTTGGAATTTCTCACTTCTTCGCCGCGGCCACTGGAAGCCCCTTCGAATTGCTGTCGAGCCATATTGGAGCTCGCTGGATTCATGAATACCACAGGCGGAAACGTTGCGGACGGCCGTGGTCTTGGGTCACCTCGGTGAGGATTCTTTCTCATCGGTGCATTGCTCGATCGCGGCTGAGCAATGTGGCTCATTGCAAGAAAGATACAAGACAGGCCTTCGCTCCGCTCCGGCGCATGCAAAAATCAAACACCGCGGAACACGGCACGCCAGATGATTTAAGATCAATTTATTGATAGATTATACATGCAAATGGGATGATACCTATTGCGCAACACCGAAGAGGCGAAAAGACACGGTCGGAACAGTCGAAAATTATCCCCAGCAAGCGTGCACGGACAATCTGTCGATCTAACTGTGCGGTGCGCCGCAGTTACTGCGATGTATGATGTACGGCACCGTAGATGACAGGGACCGGCGGAGCAGAAAAGAACACCCAACCTTCAAGCGCTGCGCTGCGGCCAAGAGGCTAAGAGGCGCTGCCAAAACAGGGGCAGGACGCGTCGACACGGCGGAGAAATAAACGAAATGCATTTATCAAAGAACGGTTAATTGATACAAAGTAAATGGTCATTTCGGACTACGGATAAGCACAATGTGGAGGAAGGAAGTGGATCCCTCTGGAAGAATGAGATCACACGCAGAATACAGAAATCTCGCTGGATCTAGGGGAAATGGAGTCAAACTGCATAAGCACCGTGCCAGGATAAGTGCGCCGTCCGCGATGTTTTCAGCCCTAGTGTTCTCGAAGTCATCGCCCATGGACTCCAGGAGCGTGAGGGGAAAGACCAACGAAAAATGGAAAGAACAGAGAAGCCGGGACACGAATCCCGCGCCAAATAACGTAGCTTCGGCAGGAGTGCGGGCTTGAATGGGTGATACGTTGTCGATAGTGTTTGGAGCCAACGCAGAATCGCGGCGATTAATAGGGACAGAAGGCAGGCAAATAATTTGAAGCAACGGCCATCAAGAGACCAGAAGACTCGACCGAGCGTATAGCATGAGATGATCAGATCGGCGACAGAGACGCAGTTGAATCAGATGGCTGAAGGCAATTTTTGAGGCATTGATAATTGAGGATCCAGGGCATGAATGCAATACAAATTGAGCGAGCACGGGAAGTAACGCTGGGCAAGTGAACCCGGGACAATTCATGGGGTCCTTTATAAGATCTCTGGGCGTCTAACCAGCCTGCGCCACAGTGAGAGACAATTTCCCCGGTGACAGCTCGAAGGAGGCTGCTGAATCATGAGGCTCGCTCGCTCACCTAGAAAACCCAGACGGGGATAAGATTTGGCATGCCTCCGCGGTTGAACTGCGCTGCACAGTTACACGGCGTCCGGCGAAGCTTTTTTGCTGTGCTCCACAGCCTGTAGCTGTCCATGGGTCCATTTGAGAAGTTGAAAGCTGTGAACTGCGTAGTGCGCAGGCGGAACGGTGGCCCAGGAGCGGTCAAATGGGGCTAAAATACTTGACGAATCGGTCAGATTGAGCAGGAGAACACAACGTAGAGGAAGGAGATAGTTGCCGATGGGGTAAGGACCACAACATGTCCTAACGAAAACCGTCCATTTCGTTAAAGAACGGTTAATGGGGATGGAAGGTAAATGAAAACGCTGACCGCGGTGATGGATGGGAAAAGAAGAGAGTCAACGGGATGGAGATAAGCTAAAAGGGGATGGAACAAAGAAACCCCAGCGAAACCTCGTCGTTTCGTTAAAGAAACGGTAGATCCATGCGGCACAGTAAGAACTTGCTGCGAGAAACGGTGTTTGGTTGCGGATCGCAGCAGAGATGGGTCAGGTGGATGATTTTTATCTGTGCGAAGTATTTTTTCGAGGCTGCACAAATGGGGTATCGAGAAATTGGTCTACAAATTGGGACATTAGTTGAACACGAGACAGCAAACGGTACCACGAAAGCACAGCAAAATGCAGTCTGAATGGAGTTAAACAGAGTGGATGCAGAGAGGAGGACGAAAAGACCAAGGATATATGGAGAAATAGCACAGCCGAGGAGCCATTTGCTTAAAGAATGGTTAATCACATTGATCGCATCAGCCTCCGGCCTCCGCTCTAAGATTTTCTCACCAAGGATATTGCTGGATCTTTTACATGAAAAACCCTCGCAAGAATGGTTTCGATAAGATCCTGCCTGAAAGTGTGGGCTGTGCGTAAAGGCTCAGACGGATGGGTGGATCTGAGATAAGACTTCCGAGAATCACTCTTCACTCTCTTTATAAAATTACGTGTCCGTCTATCATAGTCTGTTCGAAGCCTTTAAACTCCGCTCCACCATTCGTTGCCGTTATTCATTTATCACACCATACAGATCAAGGGGGGTCAAACGTTAAAATTTCGTACCCGGGGATGGGGGGGGAGGGGGTCCCAGCCTCCCAGGAGGGTCGAAAAAAACTTTTAGTGCAAGTTATGAAGGAGTCTCAGAAGCCTTTGAAACAAAGTTTTATTGTTGTTAAATGGATTTTACAGGGGCACGGTGAAAGTGCCGCTTTGCCGTTGCCGCTGCTGCAGATTGCCGCTATTACCGTAAGATTGCCGCTGTACGATTTTTGCCGCTGCCGCATGATTGTCACACTGCCGATGCGTCACATTTTCAACACTGCGGCACCTTCCCCACCAACTGTAGCTTGAGATCTCCGGGTGAACGTGTATACCTGACTGTCTAGTATCGGATTCCGGCAACCGATCCGTGTGAATTACTGGTGAAATTGAGATAGTTGAAAAATAGTCTTTGAGGCAGAAACCATCGATTCAGTTTATTTGTCGCATTAGCGCCCGGGTGGTCACAGCTTCTTATCCAATGCAGTCTCAGAGCATGTACTTCACCTTATAGGAGAGAAAAATTGCAGGAACCACTTAGCAACGTCCGCAGAAAGGCAAGATTGTTGATGGTCGGTTTGATTACAATTGCTGCACTGGGGACCTCAAGTTTTACAAAATATAGTCCAGGTTTTCCCTCACCGGAAGCAGTGGAAGGAAATTCTTGGCCTATCATTTCACACAGACTGAACAGCAAGGGACATAATTCAACACCGTGATAAAATCGTCTGGACGGGCCGGGTACAGAGCCCTCGTATACTTCGTCACTGCGTAGGATGTCGAGGATTCGGCAGATGGTGTATAAGTTCCTCAGCTTGCGAGCAAGTTCGTCGCATGCCATATTTGGCGTGTTGAACGTGCAAGCTCGTCGGATGGGAACCAGATGAGCAGAGACATTCCTCTCGCCTGTCCCGACCGCTGCCATCACTCCCATCAGAAGTTCGACCCGTGTTCGCCGAACCCCTCCCTTTCTGTCTTGAAAACACGACACTAGAATGTGCACCTTCCCACTTGTGACGGCCACAACAGCAGAAAAAAAATCAGCCACGTATCCTGGTTTGGCGCAAATTTGTCGCAGTTCACACGGTTCAATTTTCTCCGTAGTTGTCAACTGTCGAGCACAGCTGGCCTCTGCACGTTTTTTTGGAGGGCTACATAGGAGATATTTGGACAACGGATCTTAATTCTCTCGTTGTGCCCCGATGATATGAATGCAGTGGTGAAGGGACACAGCAGTTTTGAGTCTCGAACTAATACAGTTCAATTGAGCAGAAAGCGTTACATATCTATTCATCTCGAATATGACATTACAGCCTATGTAGGCTGCAGCTACATGTTTCAATAAGCCAAATGTCACACGATGAGGGTTCCGGGATAAATAACACACGGCGCTGAAATGCAGTTTAACGTGGCGCCGCGGTATTCTGAGAGTCATGCTTGCATGTATTGAACAAGTTATGCATTTACTGTGTCCATACGGAGAAGAGTCGACCTGCTGGGATCATTTCAGAGCTTTGTTGCGACAAAGACATACCCCTAACTCACTGATAAATTTCAACAACTTCGGTCAGTACCCAGCGAAGAATTTACCCCAATTTACCGCCACTTATTGACGACTCGTCACAGTGCCGCAACATTGCCGCTGAAGTCAACTTCAACTGCCGCCACACCGCCGCTGCAATGTCACATTGCCGCGCTGTCACGCCCTCCAAGTGCCGCCATACTGCCGCAGCATGCGGTAGACTGCCGCTGAAAATAACCCGACTGCCGCTGCAAAGTGCCAACTTTGCCGCTGCAGAGTGCTGCCGACTGCCGCTGCACAATGTTTGCTTGTGTTTTGGTGCTGCAATAGTGCCGCAGAGTGCCGCTGCATGGAAATTATTTCATGTCCCAACGTCTCAGAAAATATGTTGTTAAATGCAGGGCACATGTGGAGCGATATATTGGATATAGTAGACTCCCCTGACATATTTTAAAACACCAATTACGGTGGTATAAAGGAGCTCAACATGTGCCGCAGGTGCAACTGCCGCAGACTGCCGCTGTAGTGCCGCTGCCGCTGCCACTGCATGCGGCAAAATCCCTTTGCCCATTTTACAGTGGTTTTGGACAATCTGTGGCACATCCGAGGCGCATCGGACTCACATGAGAGTACAGCCCTCTCATATCTGTTCTCAGTATCGGGTACCTCTCCCTCACAACGACAAAAAGTGACAAGAACAAGGTGTGTCTTATGCATTGACTGCTCATGGGGCCAATCAAATAATATTTGATTCGACCTGGAGGCGTCAACAACTCGTCTACCATAGCACATGCTCCAATTTCCCGATTGCCTCAAGTCAAACACTGCACGTGTCTCTTGTTCCGAGCACCGTAGCCAGGGCACCACTCGTTATTAGGGCATCAAACCGTACGTAATACGCCCACGGGCGTAATTCTTACGCCCGTATTTGGCCTACGGGACGCGGTTACGGGGTGCCGTATTACGCCCCACCCCGTACCGTGACCCGTCCCGTCTGGAGGTCGCCCAAAACCTTAGACGGGACGGGGGCGTAACCGTAATTACGCCCCCGTAAACCCGTAAGGTTACGGGGACGGTTTGATGCCCTACTCGTTATGTTGACTTCTACCAGTTCTAGAGATGAAGTCAACACGTTGTTCATGTTTTCCTCGACACAACGCGTCCCCGAGTGGTTATTGAACTGCATTCGGGAATGACAGGTGGAATATCGCAACGTCAAACACACTCGGGGCGCACGGCCCGGCATCAGGGGTGAGAAACTCCTTCCCTATATGGAAGGAGAGGGGGGGAGGGGGGGTCCACTGAAGGTCGAAAAAAACTTTTCGACCCTATATCCGTTTTTCGAAAGTTTGACTCCCCTTGATACAGATGCTGAACTATTTGCCGGTCTGTGCCGTCACGGCTGGTTTGCGTCCCCCTTCCAACAACCTCTGACAGACACTGCCTCGGTGTCTTTCCCACTGCGGCTTCAACTTCTTTAGTCGAAGTGGTGGGCCGCGGAGCGCTCTTTTAAGTAACAGGAAACCACGAAAGAGGAACCAAGAGCAATGTTAATAATTCTCATACCTCATGTATTAAGCAGATCCCTCGTATCAGTATGCACCTCTTTGTTCCGCCGAAATTACCCCAACCGTTACCTCAGCTGACCCTCACGGTATCCCAAAAAAAAACATTAGACGCCCCAGCGCCTCGCCGATCAAACACTCAATTCCCGTTCAACTTCCGTGCTGTGGAGAATATCAAAATACCTCATGTATTAAGCACTGGACGCCTCGTATCAGTTTTTCATGTTTGCTATCACCTTGATTTGCCGTTTTTTTCCCAACCGCCATCCGTTCTTCAGCCTTCGCTCCGAGCCCACCAAATTTGGTCGCTTTTTCTCTCATGCTTATTTCTGGACCACCACCCCAATCACAATTTAGCTCTGGCCGGGTCCCTTTCTGACGTGCCGCTCCAATCCCGCGGTCTACTTTCCGGCGCTCAAGAGCCACTCAAAAGAAGCTCGCTGCGTGACGTTCTCTCGCTCCTTTCCCCCATCATTATCGCAACTGCCCATCCACATTGCTAGCCATTAAATTCTACATTCCACACCCATTTCTTCCATCAATCGAGACTGCAGTATTCTTAGCCTTTACTATGGGCATACTCTGTGCGCCATTCCGAGATCAAGTGCCCAATCGCAGACATCCAGACAAATCGGAGGCTGCGACGATTTTCGCTTATAACTCATCTTCAATGCGCAAGGCCTCGGCTATTCACAACCATCAAGACTTCGCTTGACTCATAAATACTCGACGCAAGCCGTTGCCTACTACCTCAACGACTTCAAGAGACCCGAAATGCCTCTCAAGACGTTTCAAGATGCGCAAGAAGTTTCAACATCTGCATGCAATGGCTCTTCCTCGCCCCAAGCAAGACCTCGAGACTGGGTTTCTGCCGCTCGAGAATATCGATCAATCGCAAGGGGAAATGAGCAGCGGGCTACATCGTCCTGAATTATGTCAGACAGGGGGAGCTTCCTTTTTAAGTCCTTTCCGTTCCTCACATCACCGTCTAATCCTTCCAATTCGTACAGAGAACAACGACGAGAACTCGAGTGAGTCGCTGGAATACCCTGTTATGTGCAACGATTGCTCACATTCCGGAGCAAGGGTTCACTTTGCCCACTCTTTCACGTTTTACTACCTCAGAGTTCATTACATTGATTTTATTGACGCTGATCTTTAGGTTCAAACTACCCAAGCGATCCAGGTATGTGCTCTCGGAAGCTGAATAGTTCACTCATCTAATTGCGCTGTCAGGAGCAAGGAAAGCAGACGAGCGGTAATCATCTTCCAATCGGTACGCATCCTCAATCTCTGCTCTCTCGATTCTGGCATTGACGTTGCTCAGACCCCCGACGAACAACTCATACCTTGGAAAGTCGAGCCTAGTCACGGCCGTGGGGGCAGTGGCATCCAGGCACGGCAGGTTCCTTGAGTGGGCGGTTCCTGTACCTTATCTGATACTTTTTTCACTGACCTCCTACTTTCTCGCATCCATAGATTTATTTGAACCATCTATTCCAGCTCATGGAGCCTGCACGCCGCCATTTCCACCGAGGTATTCGAATATCCCGTTCTCTCGGACGTTTTATTTATATGTCTTTCGCCGCATCCTCACTAGCTGCAACGTTCACATTCCGTAAGATCGTCCTCTGGAACGAATGACGTTTTGAAAACGAGGGAGAGTAAATGGTATTTGGTACATATTCCTTTGATGGATTCACTGTCTCATTGTTTGTACTGTTCGAATGTCGGTTCAAAATCAACCAGCGAGTAGTAGAAATCATTCATTCCACTGGAAGAGGCCGATAAAAGATATCATCTCGGCGTCTGTCGTTTTTCCCATACGCCTCCTGACAGTCGTAGATAGTCGGCACACACTTCATATTATTAGATTTATTCGCGACCGTTGAAATAGACCAACTCCACCCCGACGCTTTCTCGATTGCAAATTATATAATCAGTAAGAAAGGTGCTCGAAGTTCTTGCAGATATTGCATCCAACATCTTCATGTGTTTTCCTACAGACTGGCTCTTGGCAGCTGCACACGCCTTACGATGCCTGTCCACCCCTGTACATATGCCGGAGCGAAGCGAAGGCAAGTCTTGTTTTGATCATGCGTTTGTTAAATATAGTCGTCCGTTCCCAGCTGCCGCAAGACGTTCCCGAACCAGAAAGAGTGTCGTTTGTCGTCGTAGTACAAAATCCAGTATAAACGAGCGTCAAACGAGTGAAGAAAAACCACGTCACCCTCCCGCAAGGCCTTATACCGCCCCGCTCACATCCCGAATGCAGCTTGAATGCCGCGGTGGCCGCATTAACTCCGCCTCACCGCTCGCACCCCAAACCCCATTCTCTAACAGCGTTCTCCGAAGATGGCCGAATGAGTGGCGCTTCTTACCGCGAACGACTTCGTTTCAGCCGTATCTCCAGCATACGCTCCTCCGCGCAAAGGGAGTAAGCGGCGTGTATGTCTGCATTTTCTGATGATTAAAAAGACCGTGGCCGTGGAGTGGGTAGGTGGGCTGCCCTCGTCGGACAGTTGTGTGCATTGAATTTTGAAAGCCAGACCGAAGTTGCAACCAGGATGAGCGTTCTCAGGAAATCAGCGGGCTTAAGGAGATTATTATCAGTATTGGCGGTAGGGATGACGGAGAGTCGGCCTGAGACACGAAATGGTGGCGGCTTGAAACTTGAAACATTCCCCAGGGAAAGCGGCGAGGTAAGAAGTCCGCAAGATGGAAGTTGCGGAATTTGATTCAGTGTTGTCACAGACTGGTCTTCTTTCCTTCCTTCATTGGACTGGGAGAAACGATTTCAGGAGTTAAGAAAGCGTGTGTCTGATGATGCTTGCATTCAGACTGTCTGTGAACTGGCGGCGGTGTTCGGGGGTGAATGCGATATAGCAGACAGGACTCGTATTCGAACGTTGTGCCTGGTGTCCCGCCCAAGGCTTTATAAATGCATGGATTGTTGAATTCTGTTCCTTCGGTACTCCTCCATCTGCTTTCCCTCTGCCCTTTCCCCATGCAGCTGCTCTGCTCTCTCATTGTTGCTCTCCTCGCTCTCGCTACCACCGCTGTGGGCGTCCCAAAGGACAACCGCGTGGCCCTGACGCCCGACACTGTTGCTCCTGCAGGCCTGACTAACATCCACGACTTCCTCGGCAATTCCCTCGTAGCCTTAACGGGCGATGGCCCTAATGACGTACCAGTCGTAGCGGTTTCTGCGAGCTCTGATAACAAGACCAGTCAGCAGGTAGCAACCAATTCAATCTTTGTTGGGACATGCTTACTTATCGCTGAATTTTAGTGGACCTTTGCTCCCCTTAGGGACACTGGCTTGTTCAAGGTTGAAAGTGCCGTGCCTGGAAACATCGGCGGGCTGTTTATGTCCTCTGGGCCCTCCAGTCCGAATTTCTCTGCGATGGTTGTATCCGAATTGGACTTCCTCGACTTTGCTCTCATAACCATTGGTTCCGGCCCGGGTATACTGTATGTAACATTACAAATTGGAGTTCTCAAATTTTGTTTTTGATTTTATCACTCTATTTTTGCCTAATTTATTATTTAGGCTCATCGAAGACCGCAGCGGACAGGCCTTGACGTCCTGGGCGGTTGAGGGTCTGGACCATACGCCTGTGCGCGCACGTATCTTGTCAAGTTCAACTTGAGCGCTGACATTGTCGATTTTTGAACAGGTCACTTTGGCTCCCATTTCCCCCGACCTGCAAAACCAACAGTCCTGGACTATTCTTGCAGCTCGTCAGTTCTCTCATCTTTGAATTCAAGTCCTGACGCTAACACCGCTTCTTCAGCTGCCGCAGCTACCGCTTGATCTATCGCTGATCAAGCCCCCCCTTGGTGTGCGCAGATCTCCAATCCGAAAGAGACGGTGGTTCAAGTGCACCCGGATCCCAAAGCCTATGGCTTTTTTTTTCTTTCTATCATTTGTATCAGTCCTTCCTGATTGCTCCGTATGTTTGCCATCATTTGAGGGAGATTCTTACTTGCCTATCCCTGTGTGAAAATAATTAGAGTCGTTCAAAGTTGCACACTTTTAGGTTCTTTTTGCATTTTCGGCGCTAAAATAGCGAAAATGAGAACGAGACTAAGACGAAAATGGGGAACTTTGTTCCACATTTTCGCCGACTCCAGCCTCGGAGAGGAATTTGAAGAGCTTGAGCTCGCGAAGAGTGCGAAGGCAGAACATGGAGTGCTCGGAGGGCGCAATCTTCTTGACTTGTCTTTTGCAGGCCGTCGCTTCGCGCGGCAGGTACGATTACTTCTTTTCTATGCCTCAATCATACATTGAAATTAGAAATCAAATGGGCAAGGAGAGACAAGGAAATATATAGGGTAATGAACCATCTGTTTCTCCCTCCGAGTCCAACGAGTGAATTCATCGTGCAGTGACACATGGAATCTCGACTGAGCCTGAGGTTGGTGTCAATTCGGAATCGATGCACTGCCTTTGATGATAAGCAAACAGCGAGGAGGGTGAGGTGATCAGGTAATCGTCACGTCCTCATTTCAGCGACCAAATAAACTATAACAGAGGTCTAGTTTTTCATTGCTTGGTCCAATTGAGATATGCAATCGAAACTTAGTGCCCAAATATAATATTGGGTGGAAAGGCTGCACTACCCAGCGGGAGCCGAGCGAAAAAACACATTGTTGGTATAGCAGAGAACACATTTTGCACTAGAATTATGGCTGAAAAGCTGGCGTATGTTAGTTAATCTTCTCCGATGTCTCAGTTCGGTGGGTATAAATCCACCTTTACCCCAATTCCTGACAGTTCGCGGGGTGACACAAACACCCTTCTGTGTGACGCCCCTGGGCAAGATCAGCAGGATCAACGATAACCACGTCGGCCTCGACATGGCAAGCCTTGAGTGGAACAGCTGCATCGACGGCCCCAGGAGACTTCAGAGAGGGAGAGCAAATGACGGTGACCAGGTTTTTGTCGGAGTCAATGCTGTGAGTCAACGATGTAAAAAGATCTCAGAGAAACGATAGTCTCCTCAGAAAAGTTGTCGTGATGATCCTATCCATTATCAGTGGTTTGAAAAAGTGAACTTGCCCAGTAACATCTCGCAGCTTTAATTCCAAGAGAATTGCCGCTCTCCATAGAGCGTGTGATATCTGGCCATGTTGCCTAGCTACTATCCGTCCGGACCGGCGTGAGCTGGGCCAGATATTTGTTTCCCCTCCAATCCTAGTCTCATTCCATCCAAAAAATTGTTTAATGTTCAACTAAGTTGCCATTTTTGGAAGGTAAGAGGGTCGGACTCTTTGGCAGGGAGTAGAGATTACAAATTGGACAAGTTTCGCCAAGCGTAAGAAAAGTTAAGAAAAGTTAAGTAAAGTTAGCCCCACCAAGCGGACTTCGGAAGGGGCGATCAAAGTTAAATTAAGTTACCTGTCATAAGTTACTTTTTTCACTCTCCAAAGACCATAGAGGTTTTGAGAGTGCCAGCCATAGTGTACAGCGGTGCAAGCAATAGCAGAAGGACAGAAAAAGAAATTGAATGGGGGTAGTTCACGGTAAGAACAAACAGGACGCGTGGTGCGTCGTGTAACGCCACCATCAACTGATCTCTCCATTTGTATCAAACGCGGTCACGGGTGCTTGAAATGCCCAAGGAAAGCGATCCTTTCACAGAAATATTTCTGTTGATAAGGCAAAAATATCTGGGTTCAAACAGGCTCGGACATGTTTGGACAGGTTCAGAAAATTCTGAAATTGCCCGAACCCCAAAACTGACCTGGGGTCCGGTTCGGTCCAGGCGCCCTCACCGAACCTGAATTGAGGTCCGGTTCGGGTTCAGTTCAGGTTCAGAATCGGTTCTGAACCCGACACCGGAAACACTACCGCCGCGACGACGGCACAGGATATCAGCTCCCTGGCTCTCCCTCTCAACCAACGCCAGCAAGTCGAGGGCGAACTTTCAGGGTGCTTAGATTGGCACTGAAAACCAAATAAAGGACTCAGAACACGCACCCCGGACGACGCCCTAGCACACTTCGGAGGACGGACGGGGTTGTACCTCGCGTCGGCTCTGCCCAACGCACATTTCCATGTGGGAGCCTGCACGAAACCGCCCATACGCACGCATCCTCCGGCTCTCTTCGATCACTAGCCTGTCTGTATACGCCTTCCTATATGTCTGGGGCCAAGATCTGAATTCAGACCCTTGCTGTGCAGTCTGGAGAGAACAGAGTGGCTGCACAGTTCAAGCATGGGAAAAAATGTTAGAAATCCACAGTGTCGCATAATTTCGAGTATTTTGCGTTTTCCGAGACAAGAAATGATTGGATCAAAAAACTTTGTATATAAGACATGCTCAAAAAGATCAGACCTAGCTCTCGATTTTTTTCCCATGCTTGAACTGTATAGCCACTCTGCTCTCTCCGGACTGCACAGCAAGGGGGAGAATTCAGATCTCAGCCCCAGACATACCTGTGGCGATCAAGGTGGCTGTGGACTTGTCCTTCTCTTTCTTCCCACCATCATCGTTGCAGCGTCTGTCGCACCTAATACACCCTGCAAATGACACACTGCCTCATATGTGAGTATCCTGACAAACACAGTGTTATTGAGTTATATAGCTCCTTTTACCTGGACTTTTAGGACTGCCACCCACTGCATTCAGGCCCCTGATCGGTAGAGGCTGCCGAGCTTGGCTGCCATCTGCCACGCTCGGTCTACCTTACGCGACAGGGTCTGCCGAGAAGCGTCTGCCACGCGCTGCCGCCATCGGTTGCGGCGGGGGCGGCCAACCCCTGCCGCCCCAGCCCACTTCCTCTTCCGACCACGGCGCCGTTGTCCCTTATGCCCATTATTCGGGTTGCCTGTCCAGCAGTAGAAAATTACCACCGCGGTGACCTTGGAGTGCATGGGAATGTAGTTAGCTCGTTTGGGAATCGTCTCACCAATTTCTAACTGATTGATCTGCAAGGGCGTAATTGATCTTGAGGCCCGAGCCGACCCTGGCGTTGTCATAGCGGGGCTGTGGCTGGAATGTCGGTGGGTTTTCTCTCTCTTGCCCTAACGGCCTCTCATGCGACTCAGCACATGTCAGAAGGCACATTGACATGACATGTTCTGCAAAAAATGCTTACACAAGTGGAGCGGGCCACGTCGGCGATATCAGCCGTCTCGTGATGGTGACGTCACACAGTCGGCAAAGATGCCGCGAGGGGATCTGGAGCTGGTTCCGTTGACGGTTTCCACTTCCGAGTGCCTTCATTGTGTGCTCGGGAATACTATGTAGGATACAGGTAGCGTAGCAGGTATACAGTACGGTAAATGAACTTAAGTTCCATGGAACTCATGAGTGTGAAGGGGGATATACTCGGTCTGAACGTACATTGAGCTAATATATTATTTGTGGACTGCGCCGAAGGTTTGAGCTCGTGTAAGGTAGGGGATTGCTGGACGTGTTGCACAGTAAGCTAAGGTTCTTTCTGCATTCAAGTCGTTGCTCACTGTACGGGTGAAAGGAGGACTGCTCAGTCTCTTCATTAGTCACTTCATGATGGACACATAAGTATATGTAAGAGGGGGACAGCTGAGTATCGGCAACTGGCCGGAACTTATTTTTTCTCTCGACGTATGTAGTTCTGTCCCAGGCAACATGCGTGTTATGCCACATTTCCACATAATCACTTTGAATTCAAGGAGATCAGATGCTTGTACGCTATCGACAGGCTAGTAATCTGTCCGAATAATCAGGATCAACCTTGTATCTCCTTGAACCCGATCCTAAAGTGGCTAAAATCTAGGCCCCTTGTGCCGATGACTAGCCAGTTCTACATCCGCCGAGACGTCTCTTTACCCCGACTTCCCTAATTTTGGCTGCCGAAACAGAGCGGCGATGATTGACCCGGTCACGTAGCTTAAACAATAAACTCCTTTTACTTCGCGCTGCAGGCTTGACAGATCCACTCAGAAATTCAGACTAAGGAAGTATCCGTCCGTTCAGGATCTGAAGTATTGTAGATCGGTACACGTGCCTCGCATTCACTGCACGGCGCACCTGCACACAATGTGCGGATCTGGGCAGCAGTCTTGGCGTGCAGAGATGTCGCCCGCGGGGACCGCAATGACAACGGCATTGATGTGGAGAGCAGTGAAAAGGAGCGCAATCAAAACAGATTGGAAGGACAGTTGCATAGTTTGTTCGTGGTCCTTTGAGTTCAGCCTTGGGCCTTTATATACTTGGTTGGTGGGAAACTTTGAGCTCGGACCTGAGATTATTGTATGCGACAAACGAACAAGCGTGACCGCATATCAATAGTTGCGAGCTACACTTTCCACAAAGGGCATAAGTTCAATGGTCTTGATACAATTACAAAATTCTTCATTTCATCAACCAACTGACGCCAGTCAGCTGAGGTTATAATTCATCGGACTTTGGGGAGAAACGGACAAGCCAAATTGTATATCAATGGTTGCGAGCTACATTTTCCATAAGGGCATAGGGTCAAACAATGGCCTGAATACAATTAGTAAACTCCTTGTTTCATCAACCGACTAAAGCAGTTATTTGGGGTTACAATTCAATGAACTTCGCGACAATGTACATCGGGATTCACTCGACGCACCCACACACAACACCTACATAGTTGCCGCTCTGTTCTGTGCCACAGAACGGTGGCTATGGCAGTATAGCCACGGTGGCTATGGCACAACGCGGCCACCATTCTGTGGTACAGAACGGGGTGGCAACTGTGTAGGGCGAAGAGATGGAACGAGGAGGACGACACAGAACACATTGTGACGCGGGTGGTCTGCGAGTGGGTGGGATGATGCAATTGCGAGACACCCTGCACGTGGAGAGTCGCCGCCCGGGTAATTGATCCATTCCAAATCCATTCCTTCCTCTCTAGAAGGTCCGTATGCTCGCACACTCCTCGTTTGTGCTCCCCAACTGACGCAATCGCCAGTGCTCGCTCGCACGTGGGAGCTTCCTGCGGTAGTCGAGGAGGCAACCTAGTCTCTTATAAACAGACGCTATAACATTACTTACCTCGTACCTCGGTTGTTATAAACCCCCAGCTACTCGGACGGCGGGGGCGCCCGTCGGAGAATATGCAGCAAGCGGCGCGTACGCGCACTACCTTCTCCCCGATTGCCTCCGATGCGTCCCGTTCTGCGCGAATGCGACCGCAGGACGTTCCTATACCCTCCTGGTGAATATGATATGGATATGAATATGATATGGAATTTTCGTATTCATATCATATTTTGGCCAGCACTAGTTCGACGTCATGCCTACGGCTATGGGCTGGGGACGGGCATCAGCCGATCCGAGAGTGGCAGCTTTGGCCGTGTTTGGTCCGCAGGAGCGGCCGGTTCCAATCTTACAAAAGTTATAGCTCTGTCCCATTTCAAATATAAGAAATCTGAATCGACAGAGAGTGAGCATATTAGTCCAAGAATAAAGGTACGTAGCAAAATTCTGTGATAGTTTGAAATATGCCAGATGCTCCGTGATATTCCCGCGGACGTGCAAGTATTTCAAGATATAAGTAGGATTTTTAAAGTTTCGGCTACGTACATTTCTTGGGAGTCAGGTTAGCTATTACTTTCCCCGCAGAAGTGTATCGATTGGTTGAGGCATTATCACGGTATAAACTTTTTACGGCGACAGGTTAAACGCGTTCAGTCACTTTGTGACTATCGTGTCACATCTCAATCGCGTCGCTTCTGGGCTTGCTTTTTGTGCTGTATACTCTGTTTTCCGGCTCTGTGTTGTATCACCCTCATCTCTGGCCTGTATGGACGTGAATATCGGATACTCTTACCACCATGACGCGCCCCAAAAAGAAAACCCAGGCAGCTCGGCACGCGATTCAGAGCCGACATGATCCCGGCAGCAGCGACAAGGACACACCCGTAGAAGATCCGATTCCCATCCCACACCTTCCCATTGGGCGGCCGAGGTCCCTCCGTACGCAGATTGCCGACAAAGATGACCGAATCACGGCATTAGAAGCAATCAATGCTGGGCTCGAAACGGACGTATCTCGGCTACAGACTGACCTCGAGCGCCTTCACGGCCAACACGGTGCCCTTCTGGACAGGACTAATACCATATCCCTCGAGAATAAATCCCTGAAGAATCTCAAACGGAAGGCAGAATCAACTTTGGGTGAGGAGTTGGCGAAGCGGTACAAGCGCATCGGGCGTTTGGAACGGGACCGCGATGTGAAGGCTGGCCAAAAATCCGAGACTATTGCTGCTTTTCAGAGCACTCTGGACGATAATTCACACCAAATAGCTGCGCTGCAGTCTCAGCTCGCTTCTGCCCATGCTCAACTTCACACACGCGACACCCTAATTCTGAAGCTGAAATCTGATGTCTGCGAGAGACAATCGACATTAACGACGACTAGGCACCAACTACTTGCGGCTCGGAAGCGGGCACACCGCGCACAGACGTCGCTTCGGAATCTCAAAGAGAAATACAATAATTTGCGGACATGGCGGCCTACAGAACACGGAGAATATACTGCGAAAGCGCGGGAGCTTGCACGCTGTCTCATACATGCAGGATGCGCAGCTGGAAAGGTTGAATTGGCTGTCAAGTCCTGTGCCCAAGCCTTTGGCATCGTTATCCGGCAGAACCGATTCATGTGACACGCCGCCGATGGCAAGAAAGGATTCGGTCTGTCTGCAGCGCACAAGGAAGACATTGTGATACGGGATCTGGGGCGGGACGCAATTGATGACGCGGATATGGAAACGAGCCAGATTCTCCTGGGCATGCTCGATATTACTGACGAAGACTTGCAACTCGCCGCTGGCCTCTCACCTTCGGAGCTAACTGCGTTGTAAGTCAGTTGGTTCATGTTTCAATATTTCTCTGATCTCGGTCCTTGGACCCGCCATCGAACGGCTCAAGCTTAGCCAACAGGTTCTAGAGCGCAAGCTAGGACAAGAAAAATTCGACTTACTCACCCCTGCGGAGCAACAGAACCTTTGCACCCACGTCTTCGGCGGCTGTTGCTGCCATAAAGATTTGAATGTTGTGAAATATGGCTATCGTGCTCTTCAACTCATCTACTCGAAACATGGGCTTACTCCTCCAGTTCTCCTAGCGAATAAGGCGAACAGCGCGACAATAGCCCTTGGTGCAGAAGATCCGGACAATCCCGCAACACAGCATGCTATCGAATCGAGTACAGGCGGTGCCATCAAACTCCTCCAGTCGCTTGGCGCTCTTCTGCGCAATAAGGACGGGGAACGCGGATACCAGGATCGCGCAGTCGTCTTCATGCAGCTCCAGAAACACGACCTCTACGGCATCGAACAACCGCGGAAATTCCCAGACGTATCGAACACACGGTACGGTTGTTACACCTACGTCGCTGCCGAGGTTGTCTGCTTTCACGGCATAATCAAGGAACTGGTCCTCGAGGTTGTTAACGGGAAAACGAAGTCAGGACAACAGAACCACGTCGAAATGAATATTCTGAAGGGCCTGGATTGCGCTGCTACGATGGTAGAGAACGTTGCGCTGGCACTTTACGGTGTCTGTGTTTCATGGCCTTACATGGCAATGGTACGCGGCACGAAACAAAATCCCATTAATTTGCTTTCACTCACCGACCTGCACCGGAAAATCCCCGAGTTCTGCTCCCACATTGCCGCCAACCCCAAAATCCTTCTTGATCCGACGACGCCTATCGAGGAACTGACAATCGACGGGAAGCCTTTCCTCGACGACTTTCTTATCGACACTATTCGGCAACTTGCGCTGAAAATGTCAAATCTTCTCCTCGCCATTTCAGCTATGTTCTCGGGTGCAGCGGACGGATGGGTGCATTTCACTCCAGAGTTCCACGTCGACGGTACCTTTGATCGCCTCACCCCGGAACAACGCGCCATCCTTTTCATTCCATCAACAAATGACTGCAACGAGGGCTTGCTCGGGTCCTATCGTGTCCACATGCGCTACCACTCCAACTCCACGCCCCAGTTGTTCTCGAATCAGACAAGAGCCGAGCGAAACAACACCGAGGCATTTATCAAGAAAGTATGCAACGCTGCCGTGCAGAAATTCGTCATGTGTGAGGTTCGGAAAGATGGAAAGAGCGGGGCACGGGCGAAGTTTAGGAAGGCGTGGGCCGCATTGCAGCGAGAGAAGGCGGAGAAGGGATTGGAGCGACGGGAGAAGGCGGCGGCGAAGAAGAAGAAACATCAACTCCGGCTCGCTACCACGCCGTTGGAGCTTGAGATCTCTGCCATCAACGCAATGACTTCAGCACGGCTCAAAGACCAACTCCAGGTGTATCGGGACGTTCTAAAGGATCCGGTTCTCAGTAAAATGCTGTGGAAGGACATGACAACTGTCGCTGTACGGAGGCAATTGGTCTTGGAGGCGCGGGAGCGCGAACTAGCACGTCGGTGGGTGGCCAGCATATCAATTTATAACTTGTTCTCATTTATTTCAGCCCTCGAGATTCTGGTTCCACACGCCTCAGCTTAGACCCACCAAGCACGGACGATTCACACGAGATGGTTGTGGAAGAATACGGGTTTTCCCTTGAAGATGATGCGGACTGGGTGGATGTATCAGACTAACTTATTTATCGTTGTGGATAATACATGGATATTTGCGGGGCTATAAAGATACGAGTCATATAAGTGATTTGTCTCACCAAATACAAGTCACAAAATGCCTGTACAAGGCAGAACAAGCAGGAACATGTAATTTTTGCGTTTGGCGGGACACAAACATGGATAAACTTGCCGGATCAATCATGGGCGATGCCCGTCCCCACTATGGGAATGTGGATTTCTAGCACTGTCCAGATGGGGAGTTTCAGTGCCGAAATCCGCAGCTATCTATTTTGCCACTGGGGTGCGGGTGGGGTGGGCCCTCCCCAAAAAAATCGAAAATGGACCTCCGGAGTAATACCGAATGACCCACTAGTCAGGCTTTGGGGAGGTAAGACATATTTCTTCTACAGCCAGTGACACCTCGATCGTGTAGGAGTCCCGGGGTAATACCGAATGAACAATAAGTCAGATGGCTTTTGTTGTGGCCCCGCCTGTTTTCGGGACTGTCCAATTCGCCATAGTAGGCGCGCGCCTTGATCGCTCGTTCAATTGTACTTGACAGCCGAAATTGATCGGCCCTCTCGGCCGAAGTCCACGGAACAAGCCGATAGCAAGTTCATACTGCATTTCTTTCGACGCCGCCATCTACAATCACCCAAGACACATCGGCAATGGTTCCTCCGAGAGTAAATCCTGTATTTTGATCCTGTGGAGGTGGCTACACAGGCCTACCACGACCTACACTGACCTACGAGGGATAACAACTTTAGTGGGAGTGGAACTCGGCTAATGCTGTAAAAGCTCCGAGTCCCACCAAAATGAAGTTAGCCGACGTTAGCCGAGCGTTCGGGAGTGGAACTCAGACATTCCGACATAACTCGGCGATCAACTCATCACCTTGCCTTTCGATCCGATAAACTCGGATTAAGCCGTGCCGTTTCACCCGACGTGTTTAAAAAATAGGGTAAAGCCCCATGCAGTGGGCCCCTGCGGCGAGCGGATGCTCCACGCAGTGGGACTTAGCGGTGAGCGCCAAGGGGGGTCCGCGGGGGTCTCCCCCGCGCTGTATCCAGTTCAATACTCAGATCAAGCTGAAAAAAGTCGGCAAGTTTGATAAAACTCTGGATGTATTCACTTAAATATGCCATCAGGCCAAAGGAGGGGGTCTGGGGGAAACAATCCCCCCCCCAGCAATAAATACGACTGAGGACTGCTCTACAGAACTCACTACACTGCACTCCGGCAGGGTTTAAATTCTTAACAAGGCGAACCAAATCCAAATCCATCCATTACAAACTTACGCTAATCAGGTCCCGAAAGCCCGCAAGCAATCGCTCATCCCCCATCCTCTTTGCAGCAAGCGCTCCCTCGCTCCTTTCGAACACCTCCATCGCCGTCAAACCCTCTCGATTCCTTTCGCTCAGATCAACAAGCCTCATCCTGACCACCTCCTTCAGCATATCGAAGATATCCACCGCAGGCTTGCTCGCTGCAAAATGCAGGACCGTCTCCCCATCTTCGCTTTGATCCGGGGAAAGATCCACCCCGGACGCTCCGACCAGCAACCCCACGCAGACCGCGTCGGCCGGAGAATTCACAATCGAGAGCTTGAGTGCATTCCAGCCGTTCTTATCAGTGACGTTCAGATTTGCGTGGTGCTCGATGAGCACGCGAAGTGCCCTGGGGTGTTTGCGCAGCGCGGCTATCATGGCGGGCGTTTTCCCCACGTTGGTTACCGCGTTGATGTTCGCCCGGCTGGAGATCAGGAGGGTGACGAACACGGGATCGTCCTGGTAGAATGTTGCATGGTGCAAGGGTGTCCAGCCGCCGTTGTTGGAGATGTTCAGGTTCGAAGGGCGGTAGGAGCCGACAGTGTGGAAGTGCCTTAGGAGAGCACGTAGTGCCTGGGGACCGCGCGCTTGCACGGAATAGTGCAGCGCACTGTTTCCTTCCGTGTCGACGAGGAACATACTTGCTCCACGCTCGAGGAGCTTGATACACCATTCCCCGTCGCCGCGTTGGGCGGCCCAGGAGAGAGCGGTGCGGTAGGTCCCGTCGAGCGAGTCAACATGTGGTGTATCTTGGTCTTGGTACAGATCAGCAGGCTCAAAGAGGACATCTAGGTTGCTCGAATCTCCTGGTACAGGCAGACCCAGAACTTCGCAATGTAGCCGGGAGAAATGCATCTCGCTCCATATTTTGGTGGAGATTTCGTCAGAGTCTTGGTGACCGATCATATCTGCCACGTTCTCTGATTCTCGTTTTGATAGACCGCCGCTGAGGATGAGCTCTATGGCTTGCATCCTTGCTGTCCTAGGAATAAGTATTAGGAACCAATGCAGTCGATTTCACCCAGTGAGGTGCAACTGACATTGGCGCGCCTGCGTCCAAATCTGCTTCAGCACCATTGTTCACAAGAAATTTGACTGCTTGGAAGCTCCTAGCTTTGATGGCAAACTATTCCGCCTCGTCATCAGCTTTCAACACTTTTCTACCGTCGAGATACTTACGTGCAATGGCGTCCATTTGCTATCAAATCGGATATCCCTCGGGGAGCCTTTCCGTCCCTCAAGGAGTGCTTTCAAGCCCTCCACGTCGTCTGTAGTTGCATAGTGGAATATGATAGCATCCCTGTGCACTATATTGTCGAAGCGAAGACGGTAATGCAGCCCGTCGCGGAGTGTCTGTCGAAAGATAGCAATCATGAGTTTTCCGATGATTGGTAGTGCCAGCGCAATATGATATGCCCATCCCACCGCTGATTGAGTCTTGAGGTCTGGATCGTGGCAGACATGTCTATTGCTGGAGTAGCCGGTGATCGACACATTGACCACTGCCCCGAGCAGTGTGTATGCAATTCGGGTCTGCACATGACACGGACATTTACAGGCTGGGTCGGTGCAGGAGGACAGGGAGAATAGAGTTCCTGGGAGAAAGACTTCACTGGAGGTGAGACCCCGTCCAGAGCTTGGCTGAGAACTAGATGTCTCGGCACTGGATGAAATGCGGAACAGTGGAGAGCCCAGGGCCCGCGTGGAAGGAGTGTCGCCGTCATCGTCATGTATGGGCCTGCAAAACCATTGGTCTGCCCGGACTTCACGGCTCGGTGTGCTATTGATGGGCGAAAGCCAGTTTGGGAAGTCTAGGCGCGGAATCTGTTTGCTTTCGCAGTTATCACAATGTGTACGGTTCCCGCTTCGACTTTCAGAGTGGCACCATGCCCAGGACCTCCAGCACCGCCGTATCCGCCACTCTGTCCGCCGCCACCAGGACCTCCTGTGCCTCCTGGATAGAATAAATACTGATGTTGGTATTCCAATCAATTTCTCTCATACCACAGAGGGTCACCGAGAGGCATTTCTCGTGTTGATCAGACATGGTCGTTAGAACTTTTTTTTTAGGGACAGAAACATATCAGCCAGCATCAGAGTTTGCACGGGAGACAGAACTGACCGACGAGGATATATTGCTGCTGTAGACTTGGAGGTGGAAGACAAAAGACTTGAAGAGGGGATGATTGCACAGAGATGTATGACTTAGCACCAACAATGAATTGGAGCAATGACAAGGGTTCGGGGAGGGATCAGAGAAACATGCTCTGGGGTATGTTGCCACTTTTTACTCTTTATAAAATTAAGCCTGTCTGAAGCTTTTGCACTCCCATCAAGGAGGGAAGGACAAGCCCACAGCACGTCGTCACGTTGCGCAAGAGAAGTGCCCAGACCCGTATACGATGCGTAGTACATGTCCACAGAGAGAGATCCGAGCACCTGACGGGATGCCAATCATGTTATATTAACCGTTCTTTAACGAGATGGCCTCTCGGCGGTGCAATTACCCCATGTAGGCTTATCTTCTTTGTATTTTCCTCTCCTCCTGTCCTTTAAGTCGTGCCCTCCTGCCCCATTTGCGACCTGTTTCTCTCCATTGGTTGACGTCAAACATTCAATTGACGGCGCAACGCTGATATCAATCATGGCAGAGGCCCGCACTCGACCGCTTCCAGTTAAACATGCACAGGGATGTATCCAGATTTTCATTGAAACCCGCCACAAGGCTCAGCAGTTGACCTACGCACAGTTCCTTCTGAACAGGTCGCAGTTGCTGCTGCCTGCGGCGCAGCCAGATTTCAATCATAATCGTGCCGAGGGGGCCGCATAGTCTTGCCGAAGATCGTCGATATAAGGACAGGGACAGGTTTCTCTTCCCCGTTTCCCGTGTTCTCAGATTTTCGGGAATTGGAATTTTCTCTTCCCGGATGAATGCTGACGCTTGAACGTTCTACTGGGACGTTCCTCTATGCTGTTTTTCAAAACTGCTCTGGGAATTCACCGTCAATGGGGGGCGTGGTTGATTCCCCAATCTTTGCTCGTTCTGTCAATGCATCAGGTTTGCCGAAGGGTTTGGTCAAACTGTCTTCCTTCGCTCGTGCACTGGGGAATCTCACCTGTCACAGCATTTCAAGAAATTTCAGCCCACAATCCATCGCGCTTTCCCTGTGTCGTCCTTCAATTCTCAGGGCTGACCTTATTCAACCTTTTCTCCGGCGTCTAGTGGTGGATATCAAGCCCATCCATCCACCGTGCCGGATGATGCATGCAGCGCAGTACACTAACACTTAACTCACCTCGTTTTTGGTCCTAGGCCAGCGAGCTTTCACTGGCCAAATATTAGAGTTGGGTTTGGTGAACCTTGAGTCCCCAAAACGGCTTATTTCTGCGAACCTCTGGCATCCAGGAGAATAAACTCCGTCCAGGGACCGCACTGTTTTTAATTCGACCACTTCCTGTGTTGTTTTTTACGCTATTTTCCTTTGAATTTACCCTGTTTTTAGTTTTTAGTTTTAATTTTATTCTTTTTACTGCGCTGGTTGGTAATCACAGTGGCAAACACGATTGTCCAGGCCAACCCCGTCCAGGTAATACTGGTGTGTGTCGTGCCAGTAGTATTCCCTATTTCATAACACATGTCTCTAATCACCCGGGATACCGGAGCGAAGTGGAGGCCCGTCTTGTATACGATTAAGGGGCTGCGACTCTAATAAGCAATACTGTTCCGTGTCTCATGGAACTTCTGTGCTTGCGGGTGGTTTAAAATACAGCGCGCAACGTCCGTTGCAAAGTCACTCTCGTGTGTGGCTGTCGGATCGCCAGACAGATAATCTTCTGCTCGCGGTCCCGGGAGATACCAGTCACCCAGGATGGGCATGATTATTGGCGCGTCTGCTGCAGGGCAAGTTGTTTCATATACGTGGATGACAGATGGGGGCGAAACTGCTCTACATATCATGATAAATGACAGGGAAACCCTCGCAACAGCTATGACGGCAAATTTCCAGATGAGTCAATGCAGCCCTTGGTCCTCAAATGTCCCCAAGATATCTGTCTCGTGACACCATCACTGCTATATGCCTACACTCCTAGCCGGCGCATTTTTCGGCGCCAAAGCCGCCGCCGATTGCTAAATGACTGGATGCGACATGCTATTCTTGCCTGACTATGGTTGTGACATTTTTCAATCTCACCAATCATTTGCCTTTCCCCTTCCTGGGCTGCATCTCTGACATGCGCTGGACGTCAAAATATTTTTAGTTGCCGGAGCGAAGCGGAGGCACATCTTGTGCTCAATCAACTTTTTTGGCGCCGGCGGGCTACGGCTGTACCCGAGCGGAGTTACCCGATTGGGATGGCCATATGATAGATAGGCACACTGAGACCATTAATTAACCGTTCTTTAACGATTACCTTCGCGATTCTTTGTGTTTCTTTGGTCTCATCCCCATCTGGTCTAACCCCTCTGGTTCTTCTCTATTCTTGCGCTGCATTTCAACACTCAAAGAACCCACGAACAGCTACGCCGCAATGCCCACAGCATTCGTAGATTTTTATCTCGCTCCTTTGGTCGTTGATATTCTCACCATGGCCGAAATTAACAGCCCTCCAACAGCGCCGCAATGCTCCCCTTCCGGCTTTCGCTCTCCTGCTCCTCGTCTCGGCGTCTCTCGGCGTCCAAGCTCCTCCGTACAGTTTAATTTTAGAGCTGAGAACCCCATGTAGCTCATCAGCTGATCGACGCGCAGTTTGGTCTTGACAGAATGCTATCAATTCCCACTGGGCGGCAGCCTGCGGTGCAGCTTAATCAGGCCGGGAAGCGACGTACCTCCGGTATATTTCGTAGATATAACGGGCCTCATAGCTTTTTCTTTATTTTCCCCCAGTCTGGGGGGGCCCGCCTACCCCAAAAAATGATAATGGGAGCATGCATAGATATAGGTGAGAAAATCATATTCTGTCTATAAACATTGGGTGTGCTCCCAACCGTTCACCTGCTATGGGCATTTTGATCGCAACCGGGGCCCGGGCTGCACCAAACTGTGTTTAGCTCACCCTTGAACGTAGTGAATTGTTCACCTGATTGATGGTTCGGGATTGATGCGCCATCAAAGCCGGCACTTGACGACCTCAAATTCAACCAGACATACTTCGTCTTTCCCTTGTTGTCTATCGCCCAGTACCTGGTATATGTCCCCATTCAACCTCAACTTAAAACACTTGAACCATTACCAGCTCGGAGAGCCCATACGCTACGTAGTTCAAATTTTTTGCCCGGGTGCAGCCCGGGCCGCGGTTGCGATCAAAATGCCCATAGCAGGTGAACGGTTGGGAGCACACCCAAAGTTTATAGACAGAATATGATTTTCTCACCTATATCTATGCATGCTCCCATTCTCATTTTTTTGGGGTAGGTGGGCCCCCAGACTGGGGGGAAAATAGAGACCTGGATGTATCACGGTGATAAGCCAGCAATTGGGCCATGGTTAGATACACGTAATTTGCGTGTTTCTGATCGTGCTCAGTGCTGAAACTGTTGTTTCTATGCAACAGTACTGGTTCCTGGTAGCTGTTGGGCAAACCACAGAGAAACGGGTGGACGTTCTAAGGAATTAGAACGCCCATTGGCTAGTCTCACCCTGAAAACTGTAAGGGAACGTGTAGCCAATTAATAAGTCAAGGAACTTCTTTTGACTTGTTTCCAACATTCACTTAAGCAACGGAAACGGGTCAAGGGAACGGGAGTTGGCAATGTGTTGTGTTGTGTTGAGACGCTAGAAGGGACGTGCTTGGTCACGAGTGTTTCGGTTGCCAGAGTTGCCGGTTTCCATTGAATGCGGATACACAAAACAGGTGGTCGGCTATTCCGAGGATCCGGATCACAACTCTAAAGGCGTTCTAAGGTTCTTTCTCAAGAACCCTTTCTGGGAAACCCTAGAGAAACGGGTATCTATCGAGACCTACAAAGGAGTATTATCAAGTTCCGCACTTGGAACCAAGGGGAGACTTGAGTTGAAGCAGAAACGAGTCGAACGAGATGCAGTGCCGATCTATCGGTGATCGACACACCCTCTGAATAATACAGGAGTGCTGCTGACGGGTTCCTGCCTCGTAATTGGCAAGGAGACATGGCGTGCTCGCAGTTGGGAACCAATGGGAGGCGACGCTCGGAAGATCAACCGACGGAAACGCAGTTGAAGAGGCGGATAAACGGACTTTTGACTCATTGGGATTGTGTTTTGGGCTTTGTAATTGTGTCTTGGCGGTTGTATAAGTATCCGAGGGTGTTTCTACGATGGACACAGCATCTTCCCCGAACTAGTAGGCTATACGCTTGCGCATTGGGTTGATCTGGGATCCTCGGCGAACGCACTCTCATAGAGTAGCATTATTAGTCGAAATCTTATTTGTTTCTGAATCATATATTATTCTGGAAACGCACTTGGGCTCTGCCTGGAAACTGCTACGAACTCTGTGAATCTGTTGGAACTGGGACTCTGTTGAAAGAAAACATTATTGTTGTTGTTTGCGGAGCGGGTTTCAGAAAAGTACCGTCTAGAGAAACTTTGGAAACGTGACCGCCGTCGTTGCTCAGAAGGTACCTCTTTAGGGAAAGCTCTGTGAACGTCCTTGGCCTATAAACTAGGGGCCCTACTCGAGTCTACGGGACTACTTTAAACTTGTTTCTCTGTCGCTTGGACATACATACACACGCTGCGAAGCTATAAATCTATCTTGGAAACAATGTTTCCCTGTGTCTAGAAACACGTTCTACGCAGCTTGCTCTACCGTCTCTCAGAGATACGAAACCTCTCCCTACAACCTTTATAAGGCCCTGTACTAGGGGCTGAAACTCGTCGGGATCTCTGGAAACGTGCAGATATTGCCGTTTGATTTGATTGTTGGTTGTTGGAACAGTCTCTCGACTGTTTTCTGTGCCGATCGCGAGTCAAGTGGGAGTTATTTGTGTGTTTCTTATATAGGTTCTGAGCACATCAATCAACGGACAATCTCTCGTGAGAGATGGTCATATATCATTCCCCCACTGACTGTTGCCAGCCCAGCGCTGCTGCCCGCAGCGCCAAACGATGTGCACGTCGGCACCTGGACGTATGGCCTGTAATTTAATTCGTGTAATCCCGTACCCAGAGGCTCCATAGATATGTTTATGAGGTTCAATTTAAATATTTCACACGCAAAAAGGAGAAAAAATTCATTCCCTGCGCTCGGGAAACTGAACTTTACTTCCCAACACTTGACCTTCCACCTTTGCTCTGCCACCGCCATACTCCAATCAAGGCCGTCTACGTTCTTATTCCCGTGGCGAGAGCTGTAACCCTAAACATTAGACTGTGGCACACGGATGTAGCCAGGTAAATTGCACCGTAAATCCACGACTCTAGCCGTCTGCTGATCCAGGTTAGGACAACTCCGCGGGCCTGGCACTTGATGCTGATGGTAGCAAACACGTGGATTTCGTTGTTGATGCGACCCGCTGATTATTTCAATATTTAGCTAATACCCGAGCCACGGCGGGATGCCCGCCATCGCTGGCACGCTTGCCGGCTTGCTAGTTTCTCGCGCTCGATTGTTTGCACATGTTATCGTCCCATCATTGCCGATCCGCGTCCCGCCCACACTGCTCGGCTACCTGCGCCCGCCCCCCATTTGCACGCCCCTGGCCCTGCTTCTGTGGTAACGGCATAATGTTACACGCCACTTCCCGTCCCGTCCCGTCCACGCTGTGCTACCTGCCTTTTCCGCCGCTCCATGCATGTCACGAGGCGCATTTCTGTGTACGCTGTGCCGCCCACCCCGCTTGCGTTGCCCTTGCACACTCCCCGCACCTCCACACATATTACTGCAGCTGTGCTTTTCTGTTATACACATACTTTGCCCCCTTTTACCTTTGTGCACCCAAATGTATTATTATTGCATATCTTAAAATCAATTCCTTTTGATTCGTATTTTGGCCTACAGACTCAAGATAAGGGGCCAATATAGTGTTGAAAATGGTTGATACTGTGCCATTGGGTCGGCTGTCGTTTGTCGGGAGTTGGCATACCTGCGAATTCTCGTCGCGAACTGATGTTCGGACTTGCGGGCCGGTCGGCGCTTCACAGGCGCTTAAAATGCAATTGAGCAATAGCACAAGGACTAGGGCTAAGAAAAATCCAGGATTATTTCAGAGAGCTTCCATAGGATGTATCTTCATGAATTAATAACAATCACCCCGGAAACTCAAGTCATTAACAATATATAGACATTGGTCAAACTTGTGTGACATGCTCATTACAGTCTGCAATATTCAACTACCCCACCTTCCGAGCATATTCAGTCAACGATCATCCTAGAAGACTAAATACCCGAGGTCGTCCGATCATATAAGGTCCATATGACCTTATTGTTCACACTAGACACTACTAGTATGATTTCTGAGCCTACCATGCCCCGAAAACCATCAAAAGAGGCGTCCCTGAGTGAAAAACAAACCTTTTCCGATCGTCCCAAAATTTATATGGGTGTGTAGGCATGATTATGGCGTCTATAAATCTGAATTTACAAGCCATAAATGCGTCCCATTGCAACGAAATAAGCCTGGTTATTAGACCCCAGAGAGGCCTGAATCATTGTACAGGACTTTGCTCGACCCCCAATTGATTTTTTTTAGTGTTCCTGTGAAGAGAATACATTCTTACTCGAAGAAGACGTGATGAAATATTGCTGCGACAGAAAGGTAATCATTATTTTTGCTACAGGTAGCAATTGAGCAAAATCTCGACCAGAAAAAATGGTCCAGCTTTAATTTTTCTTCCTAAATGTAATTTTTCAAACAAGAATTGCTACCTGAAAGATTCCTGCAGAGCTATCCCACCTATGCATCCGCATTGTGCAAAATCGTCGAGGATTCCGGGGGATCAATCCCAATTAGGTACGTGGATCACGTCAATCAGTGGCTGTACCGCACATTCTCACCTCACCCGCACGAGGCTCTTCAAGCCCAGTCCTCGGGTGCATTATACCTCTGTTTGACGGTATTTTGCTTCCTTACCCTGTAAAATGTATTGTACATATACACTGCGTATCCTACAATATATTTTTTTGCGATTTTTTGAAGCAAATTTCGGCATCGTGGTTGGCATCGTCGCCAACGACGTCGAGGACATCTGATCGTTATTGATGGCGGCGCCAAGATGCTTGGATCACTAACCGTTTGCATCCATCAAATGGATCCATGGCAGCACAGCCGACCGATCAACCAGAGAGGGGCGAGGCAAGGATATGTGCCGCCTGCTCCCCAAAAGGGGAAGAGGAGAAGGTCATTGGCAACGGCACTAGCCGTGGATGGCTGGAGTCGGGGATTTACGGTCCAATTTCCCTGGCTAGTGCCATGACATGAGACAAATGATTAGTGACACAGGTGGTGGCGAAGCACGGGCCAACTGCTAGTTGTGCGAAAAAACGGGAACGAGGGTTACTAGTGTGTAAATCAGTGCCAATGCCCCATTGGAAGAAATAAGTAAACAATGTTTTACCAAGTCTCGGAGGAGAATCAGAGCTCAGGGTCGATCAAAAAAAGAAAGGTGGCACACCTCGGAGGAGAAAGGTTGAGAAGCCTGCAATCAGGAAACAGGGATGGATTAGCGACTGCCACGTTGATGATGGGGGCCAAAAGTCCTAGAAATCCGAGTGGTACAGATACCCACAGCCTTCGGTGGCTCACACAATGGACCCTTCAAGTGAGAACGACTGGACACATGCCAAGTCAGGTCCACGATCAAAAGCACCTGTGATGAGAGTAACAAACACCATACCGACATATGAGAGTTGAAAAATCGTGTCAAACGTCAATGCAATGTTGCCCCGAATCCTAGAACTATATACCGAGCTGAGAAAAAAGAGTGTGTGTGGAAATAACATCTGTGGCAATTAGTTTTAGTTCAGCATACTAGTGCTGATCTAAGAGACATGCTTGTGGAGTGACCTGGGTCCACGAGTTTCTGACCAGTATGAAAACTTGCAATATGAGCATCAAATGTCGGAGTGGAAGCAGATCCCTGAGTAGCCGCCGAGGAGTGTTGACAGCGCCAGAACCGGAGCTCCACGGAGAACGTGAGGGCGAAGTTGTATGTACAAATAGCTGTGACAATGAGGCGCTCGAGGTATATTATGTACAACTGACCTGCTGCAGCAATGAGAACATGATTCACCAAAAATAACCTAAGATCTGTATGAATCCCTGATTAGTCCACCGTAGAACTTTGGAGAGGGGCTCGATGTTTGAGACATGACGCGAAACGCGGGGGTAGAGACTGCCAGGGTGCTAGTGGCGATGGTTAACAGTTCTTGGACGATGCTGTGTCAAAGCATCCACGTCGAAGATTTGTGAAGTGCACCCGATCAGAGGATGGGTGGCCAACGGTCACTGGATCGCATGTATGGCACATATACTGTTAAAAAAAAAAAAGTGACATAACCGTACGAAAAGGGCCAAAAAAGACGCAAGTTCAGCTGAAAACAGTGAAAAACACACCACTTGGCAAAACATGGTCATAAAAACTCGCTGCATCCGCGGCGCCTCCGTCTTTCGGGAGCACAGGGATATGGCAGGCATACTGTGTCAAAAGTATTTGGACAACTTGCACATTTTCTAGTTAAAAAGCAGGTACAACTTACATGTTACTGGAGTTCAACTTTTTTTATGTGCAGCTTTGATGAAGACAACTCCAACTTTGTTGGTTGCATGTTTAACTTGGCGCAACTTGCATAAACACTACTTCAACTTTCTAGTGATACATCTTTGCCCTGTGACAACTTGATTTTGGTTGCAACACAACTCTATGGATATACAACTTTGTGTGGATCAACTTGGAAAGGGCCACAACTGTGATACACCTGAGTTACAACTTTGGGGTGTAGAAAGACAACTATATGTGGAGCTATTGCAACTTTAACTAGTCAACAACTTTGTCAGACCCAACTTTCTGAAGCACAAACACAACTTACTTTTTACCTGCCGACAACTACAACTTGATGGAACACAGCTTCAAGTATCTGAAGTGACAACTTTCTGTCCAAGAATTACAACTTTTGTCGAGACACAACTTTCCAAACTGCACCTTTCATCAACAGATAGACAACTGAGATTTAAACTCCGCCATCAGTAGCATGATCTTGTTTGAAAGCAGACCCCAGATGTGATAACATCAGTCACAGCAGCACCTGTAACGAGTAAGGATGCTTAGTTTTCATGAGCTTCAGGCATGTGAGGTCAGAGGGAGCAGACAAGTAAAGAGGGAGGTGATCAACCAACACATTTCAAATCACGTGAGGGCTCGACTCTCATCGCCACTGATTGGCTGACCGGAATGCAGATCCTCTTAAGTTGTATTTTGTATCTGACAAGTTGTGCCTTGACTAAGTGAAGTTGTATTTGATGTTTGGGAAGTTGTATCTACAGATTTTGGAAGTTGGACTCTGCCTAAAAAAACTTGTACCCTAGAAGAAGCATCAAAATCAATAGTTGTTGCTCGGAAACTTGTATCCATTGGCTTGTACACTTGAAAGGTTGTACACTATTTGACATGTAGAAAAATAAGATGAAGTTGTCCTGCCATCTGAGTTGCAGGAGAATGAAGTTGTATTTCGATAAGTTGTGGGTTGCATACATCAGATTAAAAGTTGTACATTGCAATGTGCAGAGTTGTCCCTCTTTGCAAATTAGATGTGTTTTATGAGGTTGTTAGATTTAAACCTGTCTTAATTTCCAAGATGTGTTTCTTTCTGAGCTGTCTCTTTTGTTGCGCTGATTCTCGACTTGTCCTTCTAAAAGATGTGATTTTTTCCGAAGTTGTAGTAAATACTTTTGATACGGTATACCGCCCATACAGGGAAACGGGTTCAGAAATCGCGAATGTTCAACCCAAGAAAAAAAAGCACAACCTGGCATAAGGAGGGAAAAAATGACAACCTGAACTGTGTCAAAAAAGACACAACTTCAGAGTGGCTCACAAAGTCTCACTGCAAAACCTGCTCCGTCCTGGGCGGATCATTGCCACAGATGCTTCTTCGCCAGAATCACGGCATTCAAACATATCCTGACTTTGAACACTTTTTGCTTTGTGGTTTCATTGTAGAGATTACATTTGGGAGTCTGGAGTCATGCTTAGTAGGCTGACCAAGCTTTCCACTGATTTAGAATTCCTTAGCTGGGCAATCCCTGCTATCTGCAAACCTTTTTCCCAGTCGCCAGAGCCTGGGAATTGTTCTCTTTTGGCGCCTTCTTTGCCTTCTTCGATTTTTTCGCTGGCCCAATATCTAGGACTATTCCACGTGCACTGGTTGGGAGATTCAAGTTTTTCAGCACAATTTATGGTGAAAAATGTTGTTGTTTTTCAGACATTTTTCACCGAAAAAGGTAGTGAAAAACTCAAAACATTTTCACTATTTTGTGAGTTTGAGGTGAAAAATTCAAAAGGAAGCTCAAAAGAGGTGAAAAAGATTTGAATTTTTCACCACTTTTTTCAGTAAAAATGTCTGAAAAACAAACAACATTTTTCACCATAAATTGTGCTAAAAAACTTGAATCTCCCAACCAGTGGCGTGAGCTCGACACTCATTATCAGGAATTCTTGTTCTGCACCGCCACCGTTACCGCAAAAATGCGGTAACGGAATACCCTATCAAAAAAAAACCCATCTAAAAAACCGTTACCGCAAAAATGCGGTAACGGAATACCCATCCCAAAATCCGTTACCGCAAAAATGTGGTAACGGAATACCCATTCAAAAATCTGTTACCGCAAAAATGCGGTAACGGAAATACCCATCTAAAAATCCGTTACCGCAAAAATGCGGTAACGGTTTACCCTTCAAAAAAACAAAACCCAACTCAAAAACCATTACCGCAAAAATGCGGTAATGGAACACCCATCCCAAAATCCGTTACCGCAAAAATGCGGTAACGGAATACCCATTCAAAAAAAAAAAAAACCCATCTAAAAAACCGTTACCGCAAAAATGCGGTAACGGAACACCCATCCCCAAAATCCGTTACCGCAAAATGCGGTAACGGAATACCGTATCAAAAACCGTTACCGCACCATATCAGAAACTGTTACCGCAAAAATGCGGTAACGGAATCCCATATCAAAAACCGTTACCGCAAAATGCGGGTAACGGAAAACCCAACCCAAAAACCGTTACTGCAAAATGCGGGTAACGGTTTACCCTTCAAAAAAAAAACCCCCCATCTAAAAATCCGTTACCGCAAAAATGCGGTAACGGTTTACCCTTCAAAAAAAAAAACCCATCTAAAAATGCGTTACCGCAAAAATGCAGTAACGGAATACCCGTCTCAAAAACCGTTACCGCATTTTTGCGGTAACGGTTTACCCCTCTCAAAAAAAAGCCATCCAAAAACTGTTACCGCAAAAATGCGGTAACGGTTTACCCCATCAAAAAAAAAAACCCTATTCAACCTTCAGCACGCGGATCAAGTGGCTGTGCCTGGGCATCACTTCCTGTTTTCTACGCCCACCAGCGCTGCCGTCCTTCCAGTTTCGATACTGCTCCCTCACCGCCAACCGTTCTGGGCTCACGCTGCCACCACCGTTGCCGCCTCTGTGCCCCCGCGTCCGCGCCGCCACGCCCGTCCCGTCCCGCCTAGCCGCTGCATCGACCCCGCGCGCTCGTTCCGCCGCTGCTGTGCCCTCTTGCCGTGCTCCACCCATCCCGTCCCGTCCCACACCAATGGCCCCTGTCTGCGCGCCTTCCACGCCAGTTCCACACTTCTTCCTCCCAACGACTACGTCGACATCGCCCGCCCCTGCGCCCCCGCCCGCATCTGCGCCACCACCCCACATTGCGACGCCTAAGCTGCCCAACCTATGCGTCCTTGCGTTGGCAACCGCCGCTCCCCACTCTCTCTAACCTGTCTTACACTCTGCCCACATCTTACGCTCTGCCACTGCCCTACCCGACGCTTCCCCTCTTACGCTAAGCTCTCGTCCTGTAGGCCGACTGATCTACGTCGGCCACACCACACCGGCCGACCTACGCTATGCCTCCGCCCCATCACCCCGCGTGCCCGCTTTGAATACTCCGCAAGCCCACTTCCAATACGCCACGCGCCCACCCCGCGCCCACTTCATACCCCCGCGCCACTCCGCACTCGCCCTTGCCCGTGTCGCCATGCCCGCCTCCAATACTCGCCCTGCCCTGCCCGCACCCTGCACGCATAGCCCACTCCACCCGGACCTGCGCCGGCGCCCGTGCGATGTCACCCCATGTGCCCACCCCGCACCCGCCCGTGCCCGTGTCACGTCGTTCTGCATACCCACCCGTCCCCCCTCTGGATACCTCGCCCCTCCCCACCTCCAATAATTCTCCCGCCGACTTCCCGCACCCTACGCCGCCCCACTCCCCACCCACGCTTGCCCGTGCCGCCGTCCCCGCCACCAATACTCGCTCTGCCTGCTTCCCGTACCCCGCCCCCACCGCCTGAGCCTCCGCCGGTGCTCGAGCCGCATTGCCCCACGTGTCCACCTACACGCACGCCCTGCTTCCCATACCCGTGCCAGCCACTCCGCGCGCACGCCCGTGCCCACATCGCTGCCCTAGCCTGGTGCACGCTTCCCCCACTCGTGCCGCTCCCCGTGTCTGCCTGCCCCGCCTGCTCTACGACCGCCCTCCCCCCCGCACCACCCCCGCCTGTCCACGCCGACGTTGCCCCTCCGCACTCGCCACGCCAGCACGGCAGCACCCTCCCCTCCCCCGTTCTGCCCTCCCCACCAGGCCCGTTGATAAGCCGTGAAACGGACCAGGGGTGAAATAGCAAGGAATTTGCCGATTTCTACCTTAATCACGTAGCGTGCTGCTCCAAAGGATTAGCATAAGTCCAATATGGCTAATCAGGGCTTGATCCTGCATGAGGACCTTAATCAAGTCCGCCTGGGGTGCATCAACTGGAAAGTTCATACTGGTTGACATCCATGATTAAGGGTTTAATTGCCGAGATTGGCATCGCTGCTTAATCAAGGCATCGCGGGGCCCACAAACAACATGGACAATATTAATCATCCTCTCTGATGATCTGGGGCACCACTGTGGGGTCTTGATTAGGCGTTCAAGGGCTTTGTTGTGCTTGATTTACAGAGGGAGCCTTGCGCGACGGGTCAGGTGATTCGGGTTTAACAGTAACCGGTTACCCCGGCTGTGGTTGAACTTCGCTTATCAACTATCCGATCATTGTTGCCATCCTGATTTGGTTACTTGAACCAGGCCAGGACGGTAACTCGCATATCTCCACAACCACTTGGCGGTTTGGGCTGATTAAGGTACTGGCTCAGAGCCAGTACCTACGTCCACCTAAAACTGAAGGTCCTGAACGGGGGACAAGAGGATAGAAGATGAGACTGTCTACACGATCGGACAAGGAGCAGTCACACCGGACACACTCAAGCATTAAGGGGTCGACACACGAGGATCCTATATATTTACCCACACGTGATTAACTACGGACGCCTTACTCATATACCAGCCAGTAGACTAATCATCGTATTGTAAGCGTAATTGTACAGTATATAAGGAGGAGGTTTTGGCATGGATAGGCACTGAACTTTCTGTCACTAAGAGCATTAGCCTTTACCGGGTATTGCTTGATAAACGACGGAGATTCGGGACTTGTCACCCAGGACTGCCTTCGTTAAGAAGTTTTGTTTCGTCTGCACGAGTAACTTAATATCAATTGTTGGATCGGGATCTTGGGATTGGGAACGGTTAAGAAGCTAGAGAGAGCTTATTAGGATTGAGAACACGGCACCGCACTACAGTAGCCTTGGAAGGCTTATTATTTGGGATTTGGAGAACACGGCACCTTGTTAGGATTGGGATTGTTGGCTCAAGCTTCTAAAGCTTTTAAAACTCGATTTGTTGGCTTAGGCACTCGTTTGGCATTGCTCAAAGAGGTCTAATACTCTAAATCAACCTTGCACTTCGGGCTAGACCTCTTAAAACAGGCTTGTTCCTCGCAACCTCTGTTGGATTATCTGTGCTCCTTGAACCTTCTGAAAGCGTTCAAAAGACCCGTACTCGGCGGCACAGTCTAAACCATTCAAGGGGAAAGTAGTTAGGATTTGGTTAGTAGTTGCGTTTTTGCCTTAATCAAGCAACTCGCATTCTGCTCGTTGGGTCTTGATTAAACTAGTACTGCTGTTGTAGACACCGAGCAAGCATTTCACCGTCTTCCCCGTTCTGCCCTCCGCACCCGTCCCGCCTTTCCCGTTCTGCTCTCCGCACCCTCAAAGAACTATTCCAATATCCCACCAACGGCACGGAGAGCCTCGAGAATGGGCTGGGATTTTATTGGCAGGGCGGGGTAAAGGATCTCGAGGAAGAGATAGAGTTATACGACATCTTTATGGAAGATCTCGACTCGTAGATTCATCCCCATGATACCCCAATTTTATTTCGAATTTTGTCGCGCCTCTGCGAGTGTTTAAAACGGGTATTCCAAAAATGGAAATCCGGCCTTGACGAAACGGTCAAAGGCCGGTCAAGGGTCTTGACGTTCGGTCAGACCCCGGTCAGACCCCGTCAAAGACAACACTGCTGCTCCTCGGTGAACTCTAGCAGCGTGGGGACGTACTTGGATGCCCGGCGGTCCTTCACATCTTTCCCGTTGACTTCCTTCGTTGTATCCGCCCAATGGTCCTTCGAGAAAAAGTCTGCTCGTTTTGACGACAGCACAAGCTCGCCCGTCGACCAAGCCCGAAGAGCGCGCTCAACCCACACCATGTATAAGAACAACTGGGAGGAAACAGGCACTGCGACGCACCGCTTGGATACATAGGATCAGAGCCGCAATAGGAGGCCTCGGGTTTTCCACAGGAGTATACCGAGAGGGGATGGCGTTGATGGCGATGAGGTGAGCGGAATACGTATACGCAATGAGGTCTCCCTCAAAGAGACCCTGCGAGAGGATGGTCAGATGATATAGGATATGAAAGAATACCACACACGTACCACCTTCTTTTTACCGTTACCCCCAGTGCTTCCAGTGGAACGGGGAGGTGTGGTCCTCCACATGCAGCGCCCACTCTACATATGCCGCAACCGATTCTGGGGTCCTGAGATCAAAAAACGGGTCGTCTTGTAACAAAGAGTGAGAAATAGCCAGTATAAATACAATAGAAGACTTGCCGTCTTCATCAGGCTGCTCATCGTCGTCGTCCTCCTCGGGAGGCTTAGCCCTGGCCGCATCAATCATCGCTTGCACTGCCTCGAGAGCTTTGCGAGCGATGTTGCCATGCCAGTCGTTCAGCCGATACGCGATCTGAAAAAATCAAGATGAGTGGTGCGTTGGCAAAAATTGAGCGAAATACCAGGCCATGCCAAACGGGTTCCTTTTCGACGTTGGGGATTGGGCCGTCCTCCTCCACATCGTGGTTGTCCTGTACGTACACGAGGTTGAGGATAGATTGAGCCTGTTCATTCGTCATTGGACCCCAAGCGTCGGTAGTGATTCCTTTGAGGTCTCGGGCGAGAGGGACAACGTCCTCGTTGAATGGCCGAGCAGAGAAACCGGGGGGGAGGTCCTCTGCAGTCCATTTGTCGCGGCCCCCACGAAGATCTTTCAGCGTTTGCGGCTTTGGCGGGATGGTGACCCTGATGGAGTCGGACTGAAAGAGAGAAGAGAGATCAGAGTTAGGTAAACGCGTGTGAATGGATCAAACCTCGACTGGTCTTCCTCGACCCTTCTTCCTCTTGAGCTCAACGCGTTCGTTGGGGTCGTCGTCAACGGCAGGACCTCCATACCTCACCATATTATCATCGCCATCGCTGTCGACGGCCATTAGGCTGGATCTGCTGGATGCCGATGATGCTGTCCGAGGTCGCGCAAGTCCGCCTTTCTTGGATGGTTTCGACTTCTTGATGGTATTCCTGGGATTGCTAGTCATCGGAATGTCTGAGAGGATATACGGGCACGTACTTGGCTGCAGTGGGAGGCTTTCTTCCGCTTGGCAGGATCGCTGTCGACTTTGGGAGTACCGGATTGGGCTTTGGTCTTGCGCGCGGCATTGACGTCTTTTCGGGTGGGCTTGACCTTCCGTGGACGACTGCGATCATCCTCCTCCTCATCGTCCTCGTCGCTCGTGTCTTCATCAGCGCCGGGATCGTTGTTATACTCGTCCTCTGAGTCGAGTTCTAGGGGCAAGAATTCACAACGCGCGGCAATGGATATTACGATCATGATAGCTTACCATGCTCCTCCTGCGCGGCTTCCTCCTCCAGCTCTTCCGGTTCGCCTTCTTCGTCGTCCACTGCGGGGTCTGGATCGACGGCAGCACTCGGAAAAACGGCGTCTGGAGGGTGATTTGGGTTAGAAGCCCGCTCGAGGTCCTTCTGCCGCATGTCGTCCTCCAGCTCTGCAACCTGTGCGGTCAGTTTTTCCTGTTTTTTCGCGGCCTCGAGCTTAGCTAATTCTGCTTGCTCGTCGTCAGCCTGTTTTTGCTCTGAGGTACGCTTTGTTCGCCAAGGCCCCCGAAAACCCGTATCAAAAGCGGGATGCTTCTTCTTGTTGGTGGTCCGGGTCGCAAGTCGATCCGCCGTAGGGATTTCTCTGCCTTTGCCCTTGTCTTTGTCCTTGGGCGGCATGGTGGGCAGAGGGAAGTGGTTGAGTGTGTGAGTCAGACGGTCATCCCATCATATTTTCTCATCTTTGAAATTGCGCAGGCAGTGCTTTAGTCCCGATGCGTGGAGTCTCGTGCGTAGATCTACGCATGGATGGGCACTCTTGTGATTTTTTTTCTTCGTCATAGACCGATAATACACGGAATACCGATAGCGAACGCTGCCCGCCCATCCTGCCCCACCGCATTTAATCATGGACCACCGCCCCGCCTTCCACAAACGCGACGTTCGATGCCCTCACTGCACAAAAAGATGTCAAAACCAATCCGGCCTCACTCAGCACTTGAACTCGAAACATAGGCCGTTTGCCCAGCGCGCGCGATCCCCAGCTTTGAGTGTTGGGAGTAGCGCTGCCCAGCGCAGTCCCTCTCCAAATTATCAAGGTGGTGGCGACATCGAGCATAAACACACCCAGTCTCCAGAGCCGCCGCCTTTGCAAATCAGGCACCACCCCATTTTGAATGGTGAGAATGATGTCAACCAATACTTGTGCCGCACGAGCTTACATTGTGTAGGACGTCCATGCAATGAGCATGGAAATTTCCTTCCACACGGTGCACCTCCCCCTCCTCCGCATCATGCCCCTGTGGACGACTGGGCACCTTACGCAGAGCAGGCAGACTTTGATCTCGCTGATCTGCTCTACCGCCGGGCACAGATGTCTGCGTCGGATATCGATGAGCTCATGCAGAACTGGGCATCCCGCCCCGGCACTGGCGACCCTCCTTTTGCGAATCATCGCGACTTGTACAACACAATCGACGCCACTGAAATCGGCCACGTTCCTTGGGAGTCCTTCAATGTCTCATGGAATGGCGCCCGCGATCCGAACGATGAAACCCCATGGAAGAATCAAGAATATACCGTTTACTTCCACGACCCGCTCGCCATCTTGAAGCTTCAGCTCGCAAACCCCGACTTCAAATTTGAGATGGACTTCGCTCCCAAGCAGGTCTTCGGCGGCCAGGACCGAAACTCGCGTGAATACATGGACTTCATGTCCGGGAACTGGGCCTGGGAGCAAGCGGTAATTTACTTTTTATTTCCGTTAACTGTCAGTGCTGATCGAGTGCCCACCAGGATATTATAGTCCAAGACCCCGCTACACATGGCGCCACCTTTGTACCGGTTATTCTGGGGAGCGATAAAACAACAGTATCAGTTGCGACCGGCCAAAACGAATATTACCCGCTGTACTTGTCCAACGGTCTTCACTGCATTCAGTTCCCAGTTAGCCAAGCGATTTAGGAGCTGTGGCGAGCCGTCGGCTAGCTGTTGACAGCTGAGGCTATGTCTCGGCTAGCTCACAGCTAGCGCACGGCTTTACACGTAGACGCCGGGTAGCCGCCGTGACCTAGCCCCGCGGCTTGGAGCAGTGGCGAGCTCACGGCTATTTTTGGCTAGTGGGCCCCAGCCAGCCCCGGCCAGCCCGCGGCTAGGTGCCGATCTTTAGTGGTGGCACCACTGTGGCACCTCGGCTAGCCAAATGGAGCGGCTAGCTGCGGCGATCCGGTCCCCGGGCTAGTTGGGCCCTGAATGCAGTGCTTATTCACAACAATGTCCGGCGAGCTCATCGTAATGCCGTGACACTTACAGGCTCCTACCCGCGCACGTTACGAGGTTGGGCAAGACAGAGTAGGCGCAATTAAATATTGAATTATGAGGTGTAGTAATACAAAAAGACAAATCATTGATAGCCGACACTAATACTCCCGAACTTCAAAGGCCCTAACCTCTCCACGGCGGCTGGCACTTAACAGACGTAAACAACATAGCCACCCGCATGGTTGGGCTGCTACCTTTTCCAGCCCCCCACGCTTATTTTGACATTTCTTTGAAACACAGAGGTCCACAAGGAATATTTTCGGCAAATGTGGCTATGTTGTTTACATCTGTTAAGTGCCAGCCGCCGTGGAGAGGTTAGGGCCTTTGAAGTTCGGGAGTATTAGTGTCGGCTATCAATGATTCGTCTTTTTGTATTACTACGCCTCATAATTCAATATTTAATTGTGCCTACTCTGTCTTGCCCAACCTCGTAACGTGCGCGGGTAGGAGCCTGTGACACTTACAGGGTTTTGCATAAATCAT
Organism: Mycena olivaceomarginata; assembly: GCA_029378375.1. Classification (NCBI taxonomy): domain Eukaryota; kingdom Fungi; phylum Basidiomycota; class Agaricomycetes; order Agaricales; family Mycenaceae; genus Mycena; species Mycena olivaceomarginata. Next base: position 98,136 of record JARKIC010000225.1, on the reverse strand, counting down.
TGCAGTCCTGATTTCTCCGCGCCGTGTTTGTTCGAGTGTATTTGAGCCAAACTCTGTCAAAATATGTGACAGTCTGACATCATCTTCCTCCTCCGCGCTGCCATCGACGATCGTGTGGCCACACAACTTATTCACTCTGGGTCTGCCCTCTTAATGACTACGCCAGTTAATCCACTTTCTTCGAGCACTTCTTACTCCATTTTGGTGCTATCCTGGCAAACCACCCCTCGCCCTGAGCAGCGCTAAGGCTTGCGGGACTGAAGTATCCAAAAATTACTCTTTCCGAGTATCTGTGAGGCCGTCTAGCTGAACACGCAATATACCAGTCCCTTGGAGTCATTACACTGTGTTCCTGAGCTGTTCCTGGTGCTCTATGCACCGTTCCTGGTATCCACCCGTGCCCGCCGCTGGCGCCTCTGCCGTCGGCCGCCATCTGACTGCGGAGGTATATCACTGTTCTGAGGAAGATTCTTCAATTTTGTCTATGAGCTTGTGGCTTCTCGACACTAGCCGTATATTGGTCTCAGATTTTGGTAATTAGCCGGCTGAAAACTCTGCATCCAATTTGTGCAGAACAAGAGGTACTTTTGATGCAGCTCTCGTTCCCGACAGTGGACGATATCATGTGTCTGTCCTCCATGTGTCTGTCCTCGTGGCCGCCGTACCCGCCGCTCGACCGCTCTCATTGCGATTTATAAATGTGCGTCTTCATGGAATACTCTCTCCGAGTATCTTCAGTATCATCTGCTCCCATCCTTCTGTCGCAAAAATGCAGCCCTACGTTCATCCGTCTGTTCCCAAATCGCCGAAATCCGGCCCCGCTCCGTTGGGTCCCAGTACTCGAGACAACCTGCCTCCTCGACCCGACTACGCCAATCTCAATCCTCGTCGTCCCTCGGACACCTGGCTCAATAGCCTCAATCCTGGATGGATGGGTGAACAACTTTTACTTGCATCAATATACATGTTCTGACGATCGCAGACGGCGCTTCAAACCCGCCTATTTTCTTCCACAGTGCAGAAGACATCGTCATGACCATGCTCACCTGGAATCCCACGCATCCCATGTTCAATATTGTTCCCTCGGATACCTCAGTCCCCCCTCCCTCGTATCCTGGAGACTTGCCTGCGTCTGCTCCTGTGTCCGCTCCGGTGGCGCCGGTTGTCCCAGGTATTTGGTACCAGCTTTCCACACGTTGCATTTGAATCTCACAAATCGTCGACAGCTCCCACTGCTGCCGCAGGCTATCAGGTCTCTGTCCTCGTTCAGTACACAGCTGCGGACATGAGCAAGCCAGGCCTTCGTTCCAAGCCCGCGGTCAAACAAATCAAGAGCACAAAGCTTGCCATCATCGACATCAATGGCATGGATCGCTGCGCGTTCATCAAGTCGATCCTCGATGTTCACGACTACGGGGATGAATACAGCCCTGGGGTCAACCGTGGTCCGCCCTTCAAAATATCCTGGACCGGTTCCAGGTAAGTACGGCGTAAAATTACCAGTTGATCTGTCACTGATTTGTTGTTAGCGGGGGAAGAGGTGGTGCCCCCACAATTGAAACCGATGCGGAATTCAACGTGGTGGTCGAGTCTCTCAAGAAGAAGACTGCGCCTGCGGTCGTGGTTGAGCTGAACCTCGACCAAATGGATGGATATCGAGTGATGAAGAAGCGGGTGAGTTACCTTGCGCACAAGCCTTTGATTTACATTAATGACGCAGTCACTCTCCTTGCTCTCTTCACCCGATACCTCACCTTACTCCTCTCCGCCTTCATCGCCGTCTCCGATGCCGACAAAGACCCTTCCACAGGATGGCGATGAGAATGTTGAATTGATGTACGGCACGAAGGTATGTTTCTGCTATTGCACATCCAAATTACTGACACTGATGAATTCATTGAGGTTCCTCGTGTCGACGACTACACTCCTCAGGACCAGCTTCACGGTGCAATGATTATGAAGTTGGATGCAAAGTGGGCGTGTGAGAAGCACCACGGGGAGAACGGTGACATCGGTCATTGCTGGATCGATCCCAATGGTAACCACACTGGTCTTAACATGAGGAAGAAAAAGATGTGGGCCTCCGCCATCATAAGTTAAGATCTGTTCTATTTACATTTACTATTTTTAAACAATTGAATCTCAGATTGCCGGAGAGGCCACTATCTACGAACCGCCCAACACTATCGAGCTCGACGGCGTCCGTGACGGTCGCCTCTCTCGCCCGCGCGGCCGCGGCGGCCCTCGCTCCTGTGGAGCCGGCCCCTCAGGCGGCGGCAGCGGTGGCGGTGGAGATACCACTGCTACTATGGTGCTCGCAGCAGTACCCCCCTCTCCTCCAGAACCTTGCGCCAAAGGGTGATCCTCTCAAGACCCCACCGCGCAGCACCCTCCCCGTTGCGTTCCCTACCACCCCGAAGAAATTGACCGGCCCGCTTTCGCCCATTCCTACCGCGTCATCTGAGCTCCACGTTTGTCTGGACGACTTTCTCAAACTCAAGGGAATCAACCTGCTCGAGGCTGAGTCGGCTTTAGCTGCGCTGTCGCTCACGCCGGACATTATCGCCAACGTTCCGATTGAGCGCCTGGGCGAGGTAACCGGTGCAGTTGAGGGTCATTTGTGGGGCTTGCAGGCCTTTTGTCGTCAATGGTCGGCTCGTTTGGATGAAAAGAAGCGTCGCCTTACTCTTGTTTCTTCTTAAATTACCGATATCGCCCACGTCTGCTGGTCTGCTGATATTGATATAGTCTGCATCTGTGATTCATCTGCCGGTATACACTTGTGCTCGACTTTCTTTCTCGTATACCATACCTATTTTCGTAGCCTACTTATTCACAGTTTTCTAATGTACTCCTTCGGAACATCTATGAATAACCACAGTTGATGATCCATCCCTCGGCGTCACTTGAACTAACTGCCATTGCTGCTTGATGAATTAACCAAGGATGTGCATGGGGATTGAGAGCTTCGGCCTCGTGGCGGCGAAGCCAAGCCTTGATCGCAGAGAACACTTGTTCGATCGGGTTGAAGTCGGGTGAGTAGGGAGGCAAATATATCACTTTAGCGCCTGCTCTTCAGTCAGATTGAACCAATATTGATACTTGGCATGTACATGCCACATTCAACCTCAACAATTCAGTGCACTTCTTCATCGTGATGAATCGCACAGTTATCCAACACAACAACACTGCGAGGAACCGGATATGGGGTCAATTTCGGAGCCTGTTTGTATTGTAACAAGACGAATTATACATGATTTGTAGCACGTACTAATTCATTCTCCAAAACCCTAGAAAACGCTCCTTGTTCACAGATCCCTCAAAGATGTCGAGCGCAATGATCCCATCGCATGACAATGCAGGATGCATTGAAAACCGCTGACCTCGAATGAAGGTTTCGTGCCTGACACATGCGCGCCCGAGCCCAGCCCATCCCGAAGTCCGTTGATGAGTTCGATTATCGACGCTGGATTCATCGAGCCATACGAAATACTCCATCGGTGTATCTCCATGCACTGCCTGCCATGTCGCTCGCAGCATCTCGTCGCGTTCCACAGCCTCCGTGGTAACTGACTTGTTCATGATGGCGATCCGTTTCAAGGCGTGCGACAATGTCGAAAGAGTGAGGTCGACCTCCCGGTTCTCCCAGAGCATCTCCTGGAGCTCATCCAAATACATGGTGGGATTGGCATCCAGAAGGGAGGAGAGGTAGTTGATATCTCCCATGTCGAGGGCTCGGGGACGTCCACGGCGCTGGGCATACGGATTGGCAGTCTGGCCGAAATCCCGATGATTGCGCAAAATGCCATAGACGGTGCGTTCACTGCATCCCGCGAGCTCGGCTATCTCTTCTGCAGTCTTCCCCTGCTCATAGCGCCATGCGACGATTCGTTCGCGCAGCTGTGGAGCCAGAGGAATGCCAGGCATTGTGGTTGAGGGGAGAAAGGTCAGGGGAGTCCCGGACAGTCAATCGATATCGATAGCATTTCTACAAACGAGCTAGTACAAAATTGCTGAGGTCGCGTGTACCGTCGGGCGGGCCCAAGGGGGATCAAAGATAAGAAAAAATGATATCGCCTACAAAAGATTTTTTCAGAGGGTCGGCGGACCCCCCCTCCCCCTCTCCTACCATATCAGGAAGGTGTTTCCCACCCCTAGCGACGGGCCAAGCTACCGGCGCTATTGCCACCTCCTAAATTTACGTTTGATCCTACTTTCACCAGCGCTATCCAGCATCTTCCAAGGTTTTTACACTCCCCCCAACTAAACGGTGGTTCCCCAGACTTGTGTTACCATGTTTCAAGGCTACTTCAATAGTGTCCCTCAAAATTCACCGATCCTTTCTGTATATAGGAACAGGACAGGCAAAGTTTGAAGTGTGTGAGTACAAAAAGAAAAGAGAAAAAAACTGTCTTGTCCTATAGGACTAATTTCCCCACACTTCAAGTTGGAAAGTTTTGCAATCCAACTTGCTACTTTGTAAGATCACACACCCCGACTGAACATCCCAGTTCCATTCAATCCCAGATTCCCAGTCCTTTACGGAACAAGTAGTGGGTCTTATAACCTTTCTTGGGGGGGGGATTTTACATGTTATGGTCAATTCTCACTGCCTCCTAATCTCATCTCCCACCCGTCCCCGGCTGCAAAACTTTTGACCTACAAAAGTTTTTTTTTCGGGGGTCCCCACCCCCCTCCCCCCCCTACCTGATGTCGGCTATTCTTATCTTTGACCCCCCTTGGGCGGGCCTGAGAGTGTGACTTTGTCACATATTTTGACAGAGTTTGGCTCAAATACACTCGAACAAACACGGCGCGGAGAAATCAGGACTGCAATGATTTATGCAAAACCCTGTATCGGCTTTCTCGCCATCCCTAAGAGTAAGTGACATATTCATCGCTTCAATAATTGTCCTGACGCATATCTGAATCAATTCAATCTATTGAGGTACGAGATCAGGCAAGATTGAAACGTCTGGCTGCGAGAGACTAGAATCAAAGCCGATCGCGAAAATCAAGATACTGCGGAATTTCGCACCTTCCGGCGCAACCTGTTCCACGGGTCCTGGCGCCAGATCTTGAAGTCCTTGCGGCCTGGTATGACGACACCCGAGGTCGTCAAGTTCGCAGATGGCCACTACCGACGCGCCATCTATGGACTCGGGCTGTACATCGCAGATTATCCCGAGCAGGTCCGTCTGGCGTGTGTAGTGCAGGGATGGTGTGCGAGGTATGTTTTTAATTCAAGTCTCTAAGTCAGTCATTGATGCAGAGGTCCAGGTGTAATGCATCGAGTAAGGATCTCGATGGCGAAGGCGGCCGTCGATCCCATGCTCACACCGACGCCCTGTTTGATGCGTTCGACCACAAAACAATGTGGGACGACTACGGCGTAATCCCAGACGTTATTGTGAGTCCTTTGACCTCTCTCGCGACGTTCTAATTGCTCATTTTTTCAGCCGTTTACCTATAGCTTCCCGCGCGCTGACATTCATGAACTGTTGTCGCCCGACCTGCTACACCAGGTGATTAAGGGTACATTCAAAGACCACCTCGTCACCTGGGTAGGGGAGTATCTGGAAATTATTCACGGGAAGAAGGGTGCTGCCCGTGTTATGGCCGACATTGACCGCCGGTATGTATTGGCGTGAATCTCCTTGTGAATTTTGTTCTCATTTTGGGTGTAGTATAGACGCTGTCCCTCCATTCGCTGGCCTTCGTCGCTTTCCACAGGGACGGGGCTTTAAGCAGTGGACTGGTGACGATTCAAAGGCACTCATGAAGGTAAGCAATATATATCTAATTTTGAAGCCGATATCCTAATAACGATCAAGGTCTACCTCCCAGCTATCGAGGGCTATGTCCCGCCTCAAATGCTTCGCGTGTTGAGTGCTTTTCTTGAGTTCTGTTACCTAGTCCGCCGCAATGTCTTGAACGAGGTTACCCTCGTTCAGGTGGACGCCGCGCTCGCTCGATACCACCGCGAACGAACAATCTTCGAGCAAGAGGGAGTTTGCCCCAATGGATTCTCCCTCCCTCGACAACACTCACTCGTCCATTACCGCCACCTCATACAGCAATTTGGCGCCCCGAATGGCCTGTGCTCATCCATCACGGAGTCGAAGCACATCAAGGCTGTCAAAGAGCCTTGGAGGCGCTCGAGCAAGTATCAGGCGCTCGCTCAGATGCTCACCATCAACGAGTGCCTCGATAAGCTTGCTGCGAGTCGCGTCGACTTTGTCGAGCGGGGCATGTTGCCCCGCACTGTCCGCGATGATGCCGAGGATGACGATTGTGGAGCAAGTGATCGTCGGGATGTAATTGGGGAGGTGGTGCTAGCACGATTACCCAGTGCGTATTTTCCTGGCTCAAATTCTACCCGCACTCATTTCTTGAGCCCCAGTTCGAAGGTATCCCCGTCGTCCTCAAGACCTCGCCAATTTTCTGCAAATCCCCGCGCTCCCCAACATGATCCGCCGCTTCCTTTACAGCCAAGAAAATCCCCACCTTGACATTCCCCTCGACGAGGTGCCGCTGGCAGATTGCCCATCGTACCGGGGCAATGTCTTCGTCTTCCCTTCCGCTATTGCAACATTTTATGCTCCCAGTGATCAGTCTGGGATTGCTGGGATGTACCGTGAACACATCCGAGCCGTCCGCTCCTGGCGCAGCGGGGCACCTCGTTACGATTACGTCTTTGTGGAGCAAGACACCAACCAGGCGGGCTTTCGCGGCCTCCATGCGGCCCGTGTGCTCACCTTCATGTCCCTGAAGATGTCCGGCATCGTCTACCCCTGCGCGCTCGTTACGTGGTTCTCAGCTATAGGCAACGAGCCATGCCCGGATGTCGGGATGTGGATGGTGGAGCCGGATTTGGACGCTGACGGTGGGCGTCAGATGTCCATCATCCACTTAGACACGATTCTTCGTGCTGCCCACCTCATTCCTGTTTACGGCGATCACCCCGTTCCCCGCCACTTCAAATATACCAGCTCTCTCGACCTCTTCGCTGCCTTTTATATCAACAAGTACGCAGATCACCATTCTCATGAGATCGCATTTTAGTATCAACCCTATTCTGTCTCTAATTGCTGAACCTTTTGGTTTGGCTACCCAGGAGAACTTGGATTTCGCTCTCTTTTGCTACATGTGCAAATAAATTTAGTCAGGCAACATTGGTCATTGTGAAAATAAAATCGAAAGAAAATGGGGCAAGACATAGAAATAAATCAAAATGCAAGGATATGTTTTTCAACTTGTTACCGACTTGAATCCTCGTGGGCGAGCCTGTTTCATCCCCTGGAACCAAAGACATTCTCTGAGTTCAATTTTCTGTTATTAGTCATTTCTGTTTTATGTTCGGGGCAGTATCCGTTGATTAGTCATTTCTGCTTTATGTTCGGGCCAGTTAGGAGTATCGACTGGCCGAAGTCGATACGATGTCTTGTGACGGAGGAGTGACAGGTGGCGGTGTGTCCTCTCTCCTTTGAACCACCACCTGCTCTCCGACACACATCAACTTTGGACCTCTGAAATCCACCGAATCCACCGACATCTCGCGATCCTAGCGCTCTACTTCATCCCAACAATGCCTCGTTTCACCAAAACTGTCTCTCAGCTTAACCGCGCTGAACTCGTGTCTGCAGCAGAAGCCTTCGACCTCGACACTGCAGGCAATGTATTGGTTCTCCGCACTCGGGTCAAGAGCTACATCGACAACAACGAGCATCATATGGGCAACGCTAATTACGCTCGCTTGTACTCTCGCCCGCAACGAGCCGCCTATGCAGCTCGTCCTGCTTCTCCCACCCCCCCGCCCTGGAATGGGATGGGTGGTGAGACATCCCCTGATTCTGATGACTCGTCGAGCGATTCAGACGAGGACTCGGACGGCGGGCCCGACTCACCCCCTGACCCCGATCACCCTTCGTCTGCGCAAGCCGAATCAGAGGACGACATTCAAATTCAATTATTGAAGAGCCTTCCTCGTGAGGCCCTTTCACGGGCTCTCAATTCTATATTCCATAACGGTTAGCATGATCTCCTATTCTTCGAAATTTCTTTCCTTTACATCTTCATCTATCGTTCCCTCCATCGTCCATTACATCCCTTCTTTTCGTTGCATTCGGTCCATTCGGAGTTTTAAAACTCATTCGGACATTACCATCCCTCCCATGTCCATTCGGGGTTTCATCGAACCCATTCGGACGTCCATTCAGAGTTTTCTAACTCATTCGGACATTCCTTCAGACTTCGCTCATTCGGAGTTCTTCGGACTCATTCGGGGCATTCCTTTCTGTCCATTTCGGGTATACAAGCCCATTCGTACATCCAGTCAGAGTTTCCTAAACTCATTCGGACATATCTTCGCCATGTTTCTGAGTCCTCGGACTCATTCGAACAATTCTCATTCTCATCCATTCGGGATTTACCAGCCCTTTTGGGCATCGCTCGCGCACCCGTTTCCCTTCCCCAATTTTTGCATATCTTAAACCCTCTTCGTCGATATCATTTGCTTCCAACTCCTTCGCATTTGCTTCTATACTTCTCCTCTGCCACTAATTTCATTCTCAACACTTATTGACGCATTACATTTATACCCAGGCTCTACCTCAGCCAACGACCACGCGGCCGTATCCACTCCCGCCTCAGCTTCGTCACGCAAGCGTCCAGCGCGTAAACTGGGCCAGACGGCCTCGAACGCCGGCCATCTCATCCCAGAGCCCATTCGACGAAAATTCATCGACGGATGGAAAACCCACGTGCCCCTCCAGTTCTTGACGGACAAATATTGCGCACACGCCAATCAAGCTTCGGCGAAGGAACTTAACGATTTCCTCACAGTTGATGGCTCTTCCAATAGCATCGTGTCCGTCGCGAAGGAGCTACCCATCGATGGGGAATTATCCCTGTCCTTTGATGAATGGTTCCAAGCGTGGGGACGTCTTCTCGAGCTTATACTGGCTCACATTCCCGAGGAACACTCCTTGTGGATCCTCCACTTCGAGAGCATCCTTCACCGCCCTAATCGCTCCCAGAACTGGGCCCTTTGCCTCGAATACGATTCTCAAATTCGTCGCCGTGCCCTCACTTCCGATATAGACCCCGCCGTCTTCCATCTCGACATCTGGAACGACCTTGAGAGCGTTCATATCGCGAAACGAACCATCGCCGCAGTCCGCCGCGAGCTCAACTCCAATAACACCGGTCGAGCCGGGCGTAACACCGACGCTGACCGCGACCATAGCGCGTCCGGCAATCGCTTCCAACCGTACGACAATGCTAAGCAGTCCTCCAATAATTCCTTTCGTCCCTCGGGAAAATTTCGCTGCTTTGTCTGCGGATCGGACGACCCGACGCACAAATCGCGCTCCTGCAATGCAGACCAAACCGTCAGCGGCAAGCCCGTTGTCATCAGCGCGCAGAAGCCCAACGGGCCGCGCAGAGACTGTAACGGGAACACCTACTGCTTCTCGTTCAACGGGCACTCTGGTTGCACCCGCGGTGCTGACTGCCACCAGGACAAACATTGGTGCTCCCTCTGCGGCGCAAAGAACAGCTTACATTCCGCCCAGAACTGCGTCGCCCTCTGATTTCCTTCCTATCGTCACTCCCCTCTTGCCGGACGAGTGGGAATCGGCGCTTAAAACGCGCAAACATCTTTCATTTATTCTCAGATATCCCTATCGGCCTTCGGGAAGGCTTCCATATGGGCATCCGCTCGACTCTCACTGAAACTTACACTCCTCCAAATCATTCATCCGCTCTATCGCACCCTTCCGTTATCGAAGACTACATTAATAAAGAACGCGCGGGTGGCCGTTATACCGGGCCATTCTCGCGGTCTCGACTCGAGTCATTAATCGGTCCCTTCCGCACATCTCCCCTCGGTACTGTCCCAAAGGCGGGCTCACCGGATGAGCACCGAATCGTCCAGGATTTCTCTTTCCCTCGTAATGACCCCTCCCGTGCATCTATTAACTCCGAAATAAATGTTGATGATTTTCCGTGCGAGTGGGGAACCTTCTCAGAAGTTGTTCTCCTTGTTATGGAAGCTCCCCCGGGTACTGAAGCAGCGACGCTTGACGTCGATGCTGCGTTCCGCCGATGTCCCATTCACCCCTCACAACAGCCTTATTTCGTCATTCAATGGCTAAACAAATTCTACATAGATCATGTTTGTCCATTCGGGAGCGCCAGTTCCAGCGGTGTGTTCGGGCGCCTCGCGGACGCAATTTCAGCCATCTTCGTTGCCAACGACATGGGGCCACTCAAAAAATGGGTCGACGATTTCCTCTTCTTCCGTTACCTCATCTCCACCGATCCCCCCGTGTTCACCTACGAGCTGGACGACATTTACGCTCTGGCTGAACTTCTGGGGTGGCCCTGGAAACGATCCAAAACTCGACCCTTTGCCACGGTCTTCAAATATATTGGGTTCCTTTGGGATCTCGTCAATAAGACGATCCAGATCCCCGACGACAAAAAATTGTGTTACATCGACAAGCTCGCTCCATGGGTTCACGGCCATAACTTCACTCGCAAGGAGGCTGAATCCGTTCTCGGCACTCTTGTCCACTGCTCTCTCGCCCTCCCAGAAGGGCGATCCCGCCTACCTTCCATCTCAAAATTCGCATCCTCATTCTCTCACACCACATCCCCATTCACCCGCCGCACACCGAACGCTACGGTTTTGGAGGACATCGCATGGTGGCGAGCCCAATTGTCCCGCCCCTTCTGCGGTTCGAAACTCGTTAAACCGCCGTCCGTGTCACCAATGGAATTTTGGGTTGATGCCTCTACATCCTACGGAGTTGGGGTAGTATTCGACGGCGTTTGGCAACGCTGGAAGCTTCTCCCGGGATGGAAGGCGGACGAGCGCGGAATCGGTTGGGCCGAGATGGTTGCAATCGGATTCGGCCTTCGATTGGCCATACATCGTGGCTATTCAAACATTCACTTCCAAATTCGTTCTGACAACGAAGGTGTTATCGGTGCGCTCGCTGGAGGGAAGTCCCGAAATTCTGAACAGAACCGGGTACTCCGTCGCATCGTCGCCCTCATGCGAACCCATTCTATTTGGATCACAACTTTCTACGTTCCGTCTCTACTTAATCTGGCCGATAATCCTTCAAGGGGCCTTCCTGCTCCAGGGTTTCGCCGCGCTTCCACATCATTTAAAATACCCTTCTGTCTCAAGTACTTCATAAAGTCTTCTAATTAATTCTATTCTCGCCCTCCGCACGCAACGGCCTCGATCACATACCAACGGCTGATGTTTCAGTGACAAAGTAACTCCAAACAAAATTTGACTCCTCTCTTATGCGCACTAACAACCCTCTATTGTCGCCCGGGTACTTCGATGCTTCTTTGCGAGGATATGGGGCTAAACGCCCTATTGCACCGTCAAGTTCAACTCGGAACACCGTTACCGTTAACACGCCGGCATTTATCCCTTCCTCGCGTCGTAACCATCCATCACGACCGGTCCACAAACGACACCTCTGCCCCATACCCAGACTTTTCCAGCCATTCCGCCATCATTCATCGTTACCTAGCTATCTCCACAAAATGCATCTATCCCAAACCGCAATCGACTCCGTGGAATTCGCGTTATGCCATGGTTGGGCTGACGCAACTCTCTCCAATTATGGCAGCGTTGTAGACCGCTTCTTGGCATTCTGTGCTGCAGAAGGGGTCCCAGCTAAATTCCAATTACCCGCTGATGAATTCGTACTATGTGCCTTTGCAGCCTCCAGCGCCGGGATTCATGCCGGCCAAACTGCACGGAACAACATCGCGGCACTCAAAGCGTGGCACGCTGCCCAAAACGCGGAATGGAAAGGCGGATCCAGACTGCATTACGTTCTGGCTGGCGTCGAAAATCTTGCGCCAGAATCCAGTAAACGCCCCCCGCGCCCTCCCATCAATGCAACTATGTTGCGCGCATTATACGATGGCCTGGATTTCTCCAATTCTCGCGATGTCGCTGTCTTCGCGGCTGCATGCGTAGCATTCTGGGGTCAATGCAGGTTAGGGGAGTTATTACCAACATCGTCCTCCCCAGCTGCCCGGAAACATCTTCCCACCCGTCGTCATGTTTCTAGATCGTCTCGGGATAAACGGGCTTCCATTCTTCGCCTCCCACGCACGAAGACGAAGAAAAATGGAGAAGATGTAGCCCTGGTTTCTCAGTCAGCTCCAATCAGTCCCCGCACCGCGCTGAACATGCACCTTCTCGCGAATCAATGCGAACCCGATGCGCCACTCTTTGCCTTCTCCTCTTCCACGGGCACTACCATTCTCACCAAACCGAAATTCTTGCAACGGTGCAATGAAATCTGGCAACTTGCTGGTTATCCGCGTACCACGGGTCATAGTTTCCGCATCGGCGGAACAACCGAGTTACTCCTCGCTGGCGTACCGCCTGATGTTGTGAAAGCTATGGGCCGCTGGTCCTCCAATGCTTTCCTCAGGTACTGGAGGTCAATAGAGGACCTCGCTCCCATACATGCTGCGCACATTCGCACTTGATTTCTTCGCCGCCATTTCTTTGTGGGTTAGCCGATGGCGATGCCTCGTCTGGGCTGCTCATTTGGGTTCATTTTCGCCATCCCCATCGGTGTACGACCTGGAGCTGGCAGTAGCGCCATCCACACCCACAATATAATACTGCTGCCTTCTTCCCACACTGAACTGATCTGGGAACAAGAATCCGTTGACGTTTGGAAACTTTCGCATGCGGAGAATCGGATATGTCAGTCGTGGTAAGGATCGGAGTTCAGTCACAGTCTGTCACGGCATTTGTTGGCCTGCATATCCAGGGCCAGACAAAACCTTTCGTGGTGTGAGTATTAGCAAAGCGGTGGGCAGGAATTTTACTTAAATGAATTAATTTACAGCTGTTCAAGGAGTGGGAAATTAAGGCCCCCCATGTTTTACAAATATCTTTTGAATATATTTTGCTGTGCCCTGGCCGGATCACGCCATCCTTTTTTGGCGTCTATTACGGCTCGATACTGATGGCGGCGTCCGCTACTTGTCCGATACCAGAATTTGAATTCCGGCGATCTCGGCCCGCCAACCCCCAGCCCCTAACTCTCGCACTTGAATACCTCTCTAACAGCTCTGCAGCGCAGTAGACTCCACAGAAAGGGTGTAATACAAAGATAACATGCCATAAAGTATTATTACCATGCTGACTCAGTGATATTCACCGAGACAACACTTCAACAGAGTGTGACCTTGTCTAGACCAAAATCTGGTGTTTCAAGGCCTCACATCAAAAATTTTGAGGTAAGCACTGGTTGAAAATACATAGTATTGTGCTGTAGTCATGTACCCAGAAGATAGTACGTGGAAGATTCAGTGCACCAGTTCATGAATCTGTTCAACCGGCTCATAGCAGGTACTTGGACATATTGTACACTGCTGAGTGAACTTGATCTTCTGCAAAAATTGGTCCTGGAATTGACGAAACACGGCAGATGTCGAGAAAACTAATTGGCTGCCGACAGACCCAAAAATTGTAGATTTTGGCCAAATTTAAGAGCCTGAACTCGACCTTAAGACCACCTCTTTCAATGGAAGCAGGTTTGAGGCTGTTGGCTTGCACGGAAGTGCAAAAGTGAAGTGAATTGATGCAGACACCCAAAACAGCAAGAATTGCCGCCTGATCCGAGGCCAACTCCGCCGGGAACCAGCGGAGTGGTATCGGGAAGCTGAGACTATTTTATTGTCTTTACTGAATCCTCTGGACCGATACTAATTCTGAGTGACTAGAAATTTTTGAAATAAATCATTGCATAAGCTCCAAATTTTGAAGGGAGATGGATGCCCAGTTGAAGTTGGAGGAAGGGATATGGTGGTATCAGAATAGCAGGCTGATGGTCGGCAACTTTCGGGCAATTTTATTGCGACTTATTTTCTTTTTTATTTTTATTTTCCCCCACCGCCATTGGTATCGGGCCTCTATTACTTAGCTTGATAAAAATGATAGAGATAATGCTATAAATTCCTGGTACCGTTTTAGGTTCCAGGTCTCCCTCCCGTAAATCCCAATCTCAATCACCTACCAGATCATGCATCACTGATGCCTCGGCTTTGCCCGGAACCTGTGGCTGAAAAAGCCGTAAAACTGAATTTCGCATCAAAGTCTCTCGGTGTTCGGGCTTTCGGCCTTCCCCCCAATACCTTTGTGCCTTTCAAGTTTCATTGCTCCCAAGCACGACTAATGCGCGGTGCGCGGAACACATCTCACGTGTGAATCCTAACCAGCACACTTGGGTCCGAATACAAACTCACCTCCATCTAAACTCCCGCTGCCTAGGTGCTCGCCTCTGAATCCTAATCGCCCTTGTGTCCGAATCCTAATGTAAGACCACCACATTTTTATTACTGCCCAGTCCTTCAAGGCACAGCTTGCAGAGCGCACTCGCATCTGAACTCCATTTTAAGCAACCTTTTCCCGCATTCCCTGCGGGCAGCACGCTTGCGTGACTCCAAATCCCAATATAAGACCTTGAGCACCCACATCTTTATTAGCTACCCTCCTGAGCGTGGCTGGCCCTCTCACGTCTGAATCCTAACATACATTGGGTACACAACTGTGAAAGTAACCCCACCTCCCAACACGATGGTTGCACAAGTAACTTATGTAAACTAACTTGCCCTGCCACAAGTAACTTGTAGCTAACTTGTGGCGGGGCAAGTTAAATTTACCCGCACAGTTCCGCACAAGTACAAGTTCCGCACAAATAAGTTAACTTAAGTTAAAATAAGTAAGTTACATGTTAATGGTTCTTTCATCCCGGTGCCTATGGGGTGCCATCCTAGCACCTAATATCACCTCAAATATGAGTCTCTTGCAGTTCTATGATGCTTTGAGGCAATGATCCATGTTGTCGTGACTAATGTTCTGCTGGGAGCAAGTTCAAGCTGGCGAAGAGATGCATTGGAGGTGTAGGACATCGAGGTTGAGTTCATTTTGCAAGATATTATTTGTACGTCAGATCTGGGCTGCATGGGTGCTTGTGTGGTGCTCGTTCTGGGTGCGGTGACTGTTTTTCCCCAAAGGTGAACTAACTTGCTTTTGACTTTGGATGATCAAGGGCATGTGGGATTTCCTTCAGTGTATGACTGCTCAAACATCAGAACTAACCTTTTCATGTCAGGTGCTCCCTGATGACAGCTGTACCTGGATTGCATCTCCGAACATGTGAAGTGCCCCAAAAATCAAATCCAGCCAATGTTCAGCTCAAAATATTACCTGACTTGATGTGCAGATGTTATTTAATCATTGAATACTCTCAGTTTGAGTCTTTGAATGTCTTGAGGCTTGCGAGATGCTAACTTGCATGAATTGATCATACAAGTTGATTTTGGCCGAGAATTGATGCCATCTGATGGCATAAGTTAGTTTGGTCGTTTAACTTGATCTAACTTGGCCCACAAGTTCGCTTAAGTTAGCTCTGGCTACCTTCAATTAACTTAGCATCTTGCAGTTCAACTCGATGAATGGAGTGTTTGAAGAGAACAGGGTTGTTTAACTTGGAGAAACAGATAAACTGGTGGTAACTGATGGCATCTAAGTTAATTTGTTCGTGTTACTTTGATCTAACTTGGCAGGCAAGTTAGTTACTCGCAGTCGACTTGTACTACCTTCAGTTCACTTCTTAACTTATAGGTCAAGACAACAGTCGAATGGGTAGCATGTTTTGAAGGTCATTTAAGTTGAGGCGAGACGGACCTAGGGGCATTATTTGATTGGTAGCTAGCTTCTCAATACCTCCGAAATGTTTGGTAAAGTAGATTCCAAGTACTTCCCCAGACTTGACTTCGTTTAACTTGAAGAAACCGGTGAACCTGGCGGTAACTGATGCCATCTGATGGCATAAGTTAGTTTGCTTGTGTTAACTTCGTCTAACTTGGCCCGGAAGTTAGCCTAAGTTAGCTCAAGTTAACTTAAGTTAGCTTGGGCTACTTGAGTAAGCTTGTTACTTTGGAGTGTATGAAGAGAACTGGGTTGTTAAACTTGGAGAAACCGGTGAGCTTGGGGTTAACTGATGCCATCTGATGGCATAAGTTAGTTTGCCTGTGTTAGCTTCGTCTAACTTGGCCTGCAAGTTAGCTTAAGTTAGCTCAAGTTAGCTTAAGTTAGCTCAAGTTAACTTAAGTCAGCTTGGGCTACCTTCAGTTAACTTGTTACCTTGGAGTTAATGAAGAGAACTGTATTGTTTAACTTGGCGAAACAGGTGAGCTTGGGGGTAACTGATGCCATCTGATGGCATAAGTTAGTTTGCTCGTGTTAGCTTCGTCTAACTTGGCCTGCAAGTTAGCTTAAGTTAGCTCAAGTTAACTCAAGTCAGCTTGGGTTACCTTCAGTTAACTTGTTACCTTGGAGTTAATGAAGAGAACTGTATTGTTTAACTTGGCGAAACAGGTGAGCTTGGGGGTAACTGATGCCATCTGATGGCATAAGTTAGTTTGCTCGTGTTAGCTTCGTCTAACTTGGCCCGCAAGTTAGCTTAAGTTAGCTCAAGTTAACTCAAGTCAGCTTGGGTTACCTTCAGTTAACTTGTTACCTTGGAGTTAATGAAGAGAACTGTATTGTTTAACTTGGAGAAACAGGTGAATGGGTAGCTGATCATCTGACGGCAGAAGTTAATTTTTTCGTGTTACTTGTTACTTTGATCTAACTTGGCGGGCAAGTTAGTGTCAAGTTGCTTGCAGTTAATTCACTTGGGGGGAGGCCGGTGAAGTAGGGAAATGTCCCTGGAGTGCGGTTTGGGATAGGTCAAAGGAAAATGGAAGAATGATGGAGCAGTGGAGTAGGCAAAGTAGCAATATGGGTAGGTAAGATAGGAAGTGTCGTAATGTTGGCTTTTGGTACGGAAAATGAGGAACTGTAGGCCTGGATAGAAAGATGGCTCGGGCGTGCAGCCTGAGATACTAGCAGGAAGGTAGGGAGTGGCTGCAGAAGGGCAACCGTGGGTATTGAGAAGCGAAGTTTCTCTCCTTTGTGCACAAAGAAGAAGAACCCAACAGAGGCAAGAAGCACGGTTGAATGCTGAGGTGTCAGATGACCACGCGAGGCTAAGCCGATTAGCCGGAGAACACAAAGGTATACTGCTCAGAGGTGTTGATACCCCTGAGAGAACACACGAGAAGAGTTATGAGCCCAGGCAAGGCAATTTGAGGTAGATGGGTCCGCCCGAGTGGCTGGTGAGTGGCAAGCTAAGATGTGGCATTGTTTTGCTCATGATCCGATACAAACCTAATTACCTAATCACCCAGCGCGTCCGTTCTCTAAGACCGCTGGGGCTGCAATATCTAAAAAAAATGTATGTAGCCCATGTCAAGGCAAAAGCCAAGAATCCAGACAGCTAATCAATCCCTACACCCATGGCATGCAAGATTGCAATGACTCAGTCGGAAAAATGCAACATAAGCAAGGAAACTGCCTGCCAACAGTTCCAGTGTTGGCCCCAACAACACCCTTGTGTGCACTACCTACGAACCATGGGTTTCGGAACTGACTTCGCCATCTGAATTCCTGTCAACGAAAGGATAGGTAAATCATATGTATGAAAATGCACATCACCATAACCAAAAATCCAACTTTTTATAAAAGACGTCCGAGCACGCAGCTCAGAGATGTTGAATAAATATTGGAAGTGAATGCCCAAAACTCATTCAGGGCTTGTCTTGAAATGCAAAATGAACAGTTGATCTTGTACTGTACCGACGGACTTGTGCCCAGCGATCGTGGGAAGGGTGGCTGTACACCAAATCCAAATGCTTTGTCAGCATAGTGGATTCGAATCTGCGAAAATATAAGAAAGAATAAATGTAGTTAGTAGCCCAAAAAAATCAGAAGAATGAAAAGTATCAATGTAACCCTGGTATTTGCACCAGAAGAGGCTGCAAGAAATAAAAATGCCGCAAATAATGCAGCTGAGTAGCCATCCAACCATCCGTGTGAACGATTTCCACACTTCGGCCATCCGGTTCTGCCACACCGGTGCTTCACACGGTATAACTCATACTTTAAGCTTTTTTCTTCTCATGAGACACCCGAATTTCTTATAATTCAAGTTTCTGGATATCGCCCAAATAAATTGTACCAAGGATTGGGCGGCTACTTATACTTTTTCTTGGCCACAACCCGAACCAGTAGCATGAAATGGCCCTATCGAGGATGGAATCTCGGTATTCTATCACATTCGAATCAATAGCGGTCACATTTAACATCCGTATCCTGTTTTGCCTATGCCATGCCTAAAATAAAATTGTACCAAGGATTGGACAGCTACTTTACTTTCTGCCGATCACAGCCCGAACCAGTAGCATAAAGTAGCCCTAGTGCGTATTGAATCTCGGGATTCCATCACATCCGAATCAATAGTGGTCACATTCAACATCCATATCCTGTTTTTCTTGTGCCCTGCCTAAAATAAAGTTGTTAGTGTTGCTTGCAGTTAATTCAGGCTATTGGGAATTGGTTACTATTAATCTGGTAAAGAAACATGAGACACCTACAGACGAAGGCTGTAATTTAAATGAGTACAATACTATCAACCCACCAGTACACTTGGGGGGAGGCCGATGCTGTGCATGGCATAACTCGTATGGCAGGGATCACAGTCAGCCCGCTTCCTCTGTTGTGGCTGTGCTTGTCCTGCGTACGCAAGACTTCGAATAATACCGAGGATTTGATGTTTGGCTTGATCGCCGGTCAACTGTTGAACATGAACCAGAATGGCAAGCTGAGGTGTTTTGTTCAAGTCGGTTGGTGACGATAGACGCAGAAGTAAGGGCAGAGAAGCGGAGTCTCTGACTGGGTATTGGCGCATACGGATACAGACGATCTGTCTGGAAACATCTTCTCCGGGTTCACAGGAACCAACTTGGATCTCTCAATAGGGACGTCGGATTCACCCACAGTTGTGTGTCCAACTTGAATGAAATGAAATTATATTTATCCTCCGAAATCCTCCCATAAACCCTGGTACATGATCGTTCCATTCTAAATTAGATACCTATCGAGCAATCAGACCCAAAGCGAGCGAAGAGATTATGAAGGGACCTACTGATAATGCGGAGACGCATCCCGCATGTCTGCGAACACGTCCATCTCGCCTTTGCTCTCCTCAATCTGCACCGCCTTGATCGCATTCAACCGGCGATAGTTCCGGCTCATAAAGAGCGCTGTTGTGAATCTATAGTGATGTCAGCTCGCTGCTCTCCAGCTCCCAAAAGGCGAAAGGTCGGCATACAAGAGACAGAGGCAGCCAATGGCGGTTCTGTGGCCGGGCTGGTACCGTCGGCTTGTCTTGGGGGCAATATACAAACGATGAGCACACACTAGATGGATTGATCGGTCAGTTCAAGTAGTCGTTGCAGCCTGCGTCGCGAAAGAAACACACCCGCCCAGATTCCCTAGGCCGATCACCAGGTATAGATAACCAAGCGGAAAAACCAACAGTGAGCCGACGAACCAGATTGTGTACCCAATGATCCCCATGATGGCGACCCCGAGAATGTACGGCCCACTGCGTTCATGTATTTAGAAAACAATTCTGCGGCCAAATTCAGATCGATTGATGCTTACCGCATCTTGGTCTTGTCGGAAATACGTGAGAGAGCGACGGTGACGAGACACACAAAGATGTATGGCGGGGCCGACATCAACTGCACGCAAAACAGTACCCCGGGATCACGGATCTATGTACATATCATACGAGCGGGATCGTCCGCATGACAAGGAGAGGACCAAAGATAAAGGGCGGCAGCGTACTTCAAAAACACCAGAGCATATAGGTACAAGTTGTAATCCCCCGCCGCCTGGCAGAAGAATTTGATCTCGAATTTCTTCGAGAGACCTGCGGAATCCTTCGCGAGGTCGACCAGATATGGGCGCTCGGCAGAAGTCAGGAATTTGGCCTTGTCCGGATACTGTGAGTGAATATTCATCAGCATCGCAGTCGCAGTCGCAGTCGCAGTGGCATAGAGAGGTATTTTTGAGCACACGCACATCGGGCAGGAACCGGAAACCAAGGACAGCAATGACTACCATAACTGGATATGGTTGAGTTGAGGTTGAATTGCGGTAACATCAGTCAGGCGGATACATACCGAGCCCCTCTAAGAATGCATTAATAATACATTGAGAACGAGTTATGGGCACACATACCTAAGAGGAAGATCCAACTCCACCCTTTCAGGTTTCTGATTCTGAAATCACATAGTTCAACCCCGTGTGCAAGGGCTTGTGTAGTGCTGAATGCACCCGTCCATCTTTTGAATCGCAAAAGCTAGAAGCCCCCGAAGGCGCCGGTCAATGTGTTTGCGCCGATGAAGAGTCCCATGCGTTGAGCGTAGAATCGGCGGGGGTACCACTGCGAAAGGTAGAACGTAGCCCCCTAAAAAGTCTCGGTATTCAAGGGAAAAATATTCAGACATTAAATTCGCACCGGAAGTA
This sequence comes from Mycena olivaceomarginata, assembly GCA_029378375.1. NCBI lineage: Eukaryota > Fungi > Basidiomycota > Agaricomycetes > Agaricales > Mycenaceae > Mycena > Mycena olivaceomarginata. The sequence continues at coordinate 77,654 of JARKIC010000225.1, read as the reverse complement.
GCCCAGCCTCCGCAACACCGAGGAAGAACCGCGCGACTACGAGATGCTCGTAGCGCTTCACAGCCGCCATGGACACCGCGGTTGACAATCAGATTTCAGAGTTGAGCGGTGAATATTTTGACGTACTCATGATAGACCCCCAAACGAACATGAGGAACGCGACTGGAGGAGAGATTGTCAATGTATCATGGGGGCTCCCGTGATTGAGACGTACGCCAAAGATTCGGGTGGACTTTCTTGAGCACCATATCGCTTGGGACCTCGAAAAAAGCAGTACGGCACGAAGAAGCATCAGCAGAGGCGCATACACCTGCATATCTAAAACTTAATACAATTATGTCGGTACCAAACACGATCCTGACTCGCTGGGAATGCCACCAGAATATGATAATAGCTGTGAATGGCACAGACAGATCGGTGTGAAAGCGGTGTTGAACGGCAGAAGCATGAAAACCTACCTCATTGGCCCGGTTATGGCTTCGTCGGTGTCGCTTGGTGTTGCTGGCCAACTATCGGTGAGTTCCCAATCGAGATAGTTGCACGTTTTCGCACTCCATCTGATTGATCTCCCGCAGGGTATACATGCCCTGCGCAACGATACTCCACGATTTATTCGAGTAAGTGTCGTTGCAGATGACCTTGGAGACAAAGATGAAGAGGTGGTGGCCGGAAGAGCCGCGCACGGTGGGGAAACACGCTTTTAGGCGCTGCAGCAAGACAAGTGCCGCATAGGTGACGGACCGATGCAACTTTGTGGGATGGAGGGTGTGATAGATTGGGTTTGAAATGGTTTCCCGGAAGATTTACAGATAAGACAGGTAGGCGACCCGCCAAGTTAGTACAAGTTGATTTTGCAGCCCGTGGGAAAACTTAAGTTAACTTGCGGCACGCCTGCCGAAAGGGGCAAGTTCCGCACAAGTTACTTTTCATAAGTTACTTTTTACGGACTCGTTTACATTTACTGCTTGTATTACTACTCGCTTGGATTGTCAAATATTTATTGGACATCATGGAAGGACATCGTGTCCCTAAGAAGCGCCCGTTTAGGCGCTCTGACATTTCTTGCTTACGTGTTGTTCTTTATTCCCGAAAAGACATCCAAGAGGAAAAGATTTATCAAGAAAGCCTGTTGTAGCCAAGTTATTTATCAAAGATTCAGGACATTCTGCCCAAGCTAAAGACGTCTAAAGACCTCTAGAAAAAGACCCAAGACTTACTTCACAAGACAAAGACGCTCAAAGACGCCCTCCAAAGACGTAAGATCCCAAAGACGAATCTGCAGTTTTACTGATGCACCATTATGGAACACGCAGGCCTTGCGGGCGACCCAATTCCAACTACCTTTGAACCAATCAACAGTCCACTGGGCATGGACTCCCGTCCCCCACCAGTCTTTCCAAACGATTTGGAGCGGGAGATTTTCGAAATAGCCGCTCACTCTCATCCTCGCCGATATCTTCCGTGCTTAATGTTAGTGGCATGGCGTGTCAAATCATGGTATGTTACGTCTGAATACCTGCTTTGCCGAATTGACCGTTAGGGTTGAGCCACTACTATACCGGACCATCATTTTTTCCCCATTCAATCCACACCGCTCGACGGAGGAGTTCATGAAAGGGGATCGCATTCACCGCAAAGAGACTCTTTTCCCCATGCTGCAATCTCACCCTCGGTCGTTCTTCCGAGTCACGCGTAATTTATTCCTCTCCGTCGAGGACTGGGAAATCAAGGATGCTAAACTCATCCTCTCGCGCTGCCGCGGCATCGAAAATCTTTGGCTGTCCGCTCCGGCAAGGACGCATCGGCAACTAATTTCGTCGGTCGCACGTTTGCCACTGAAACGATTCTACGGCCATCTCTCCTCGGTCTTGGCTTGCCGGTGTACCTCGACTTTTCTCACCGGTTCTTATAACACACCTCGGATTACTCGACCGTCCGCCCGTAATACATTCGGGAATCTGGTCCAGAATATCCCTCATACCGAATTTCACCCACCTTTCTTGCGATTCACGTTCATCGATGTCAGCCTCGCGCTGCTCCGTGAATGTCTTGTCCTGCGCCTTCTCATCCTGATGAAACTACATCGCATAGCCATCGGGGTTGAGAACCACCCGGACCGGGACGCGCTCGCGAACGATCCCAGGCTCATGACGATGGAGTGCAATTTGAAAGTAGGAGATTGGCAAATAGGGACGCATATGGGAAGGGACCATGGGTCCCGAGCTGAGGATTTCATTACGAAACGAAGAACGGGGCTAATCGACACTGGACAGTGAGCTAGTTTGAATCACCTGGCCGTTGGACTCATGTTTCTCTCTCTCCCTCCCATGTGTTGCACAGGTCTTCAATCTCGATTTGAGGAGGATGAGACAGAGTGACGACGAGCTTTATTACATGTAGCAATGAACTGGTTTGTACTAATAATACGAGGCTCCCCCGGAGACTACGACTATGCCATATTTGACTTTACCCACAGCGTCGTTCCATGCTGCACCGTGGGTCGTCCCAGTCGGAGCTCCACCAGCCCAAGCCACAACACCGATACTCCAAGTTCTCTCTGCTCTACGACGAAGTTCTTAGCTGAATCCGCACCGCTCCTACAAACTTGTAGGCGCAGGTGGCGACGAAGTCCGCCTCCCAATCAGCCGACGTATCATCCGGAGTGGGCCAGAAACAACAAACGCAGCAATGAAGCAGAAAAACCACATGGCAGAGCCGTACAATGACGCCAACAGGCCACGGAATACCGGGGGCACACTTCTAACGCTTTCCCACCATGAAGGGCCTGTTAAAATCTATATTCAGTGCTTGGTCAAGGAGCAGCAGATCGCAAAGTATCGCCGACCTATGAGATGCCCGGTAGCTCCGACTCGAATGTAGACTGCCATGGCAATGATGGTGAGCATGACGGTCCAGTGGTCGAAGACGACCCAATCTGAGCGACGGAACAGCTCATTATAAAATCGGGACAGTCCTTTTTTTAATGAGGTGGGGAGGAAACGCCGTTGCGAGGATAGTATGTGTCTATATCCCCTCGCCGCCCACGCGATGAGACTATCTTCCGCAATGGCGAGAATTAAACCCAGGAAAAAACAGAAGATCAGGTAGAATATGAGAACCAGCACGAGCGACCCGGTGTGCAGGCGCATGAAGGGAGTCCAGAGGAAACCGACGAGGAGGGACGCGATAACGATGGTGACTGGATTTTGTGTTAGTGAAAGACATTCGTGACCATAGTCAGTGGAACTAACTCGCCTACCGGGGGCACGACGATTGGAAGAAACCCACGAAATGCGGCCAACCCCGAACCAATGGTGTCAGTCAGGTCATAGGTGAAGAGGAAGGGACAGAGCGTGGGGGCCTCTTGCTCGAGGATGGACACCCAGTATGATCTTTGATGTAGTTTTGTTGACGATAATGAACAAACTTCGTGATAGGATGCCACTGAACACGTACATCACCGCCCAAAGCACGCCGATCGTCCAGTCCAAGCTGTTCGGCGCGCTCGTCTGGCCAAGGTATACTGACACCGCTTTGTACGAACCCAGGGACAGAAGCACCGAAGTGTTGATAATTCTCCAGGGCGTCATTTTTACACGAGGGGCAGTATGAATGGAAGGTGACGAGGCAAAAGCCGAATTGTGCTCGTCCATATGTCCGGAGCCTTCAGACTCTCAGATAAAAGTAAAATGGATCTGAGGAAGGTGCCGTACTTACTAAGGGGAATTTGAACTGCTACTGGGCGGTACGTTGAGTGCTGCCAGTGTTCCACGACCCCACTGCTTGTTCCAGGGATGGTCAATTGCTCTGGGGTGCGACAGCAATCGGATTGGCCGTTGAGACTGGATTTAAATAAACTGTTGGAGTTACGTACCATGGTCCATGGCATAGCCGCACACTGCCTGGAGGCTGTTGCGGCTTCTTAGCCAACAGCTTTTCGTCCCGTGGATCCCCATATACCGGGTCTATTCTTCGCGACACTTTAGTTCATTGTAGGCAAAAACGAAGCACCTCGCACGAATATGCAACTTACGGGCATCATAGATCAGCTAACGAGACATGCTGAAGAAAGCGAGGAAGCTCAGGTGTGAGATGCACTATCGGAAAAGGACCACCAGTGGGCCCATGAGCTTGAAATCCACATGTAAGAGTGTGGTGGTTTCGGGGACGTTTTTCTGCATGTAGTATGATTCTCCGAGTCCTACTTCCCTCTTGACTAGTGATTCTCAGGGCCCAGCCTCGAGCGAAGCATGGTATGTATTTCGTTCCCAATTTTTTGGCTTTGGCATCAAATGTAGCTCAAGCCCGGGCCCGAGCCCAAGGCCCTGCTTGAGGGCTTGGGCTTTGGCCTGGGGAATGTCAAGCCCAAGCCGCCTCAGGCCGGGCCCAAGAGGATGGATCTTGCTAGTGCCCATTCCAGGTCGCAGTTCACAGCATAGGAGAAAGGAGAACAACCGGGTTACCGAAGGATTGGTAAAGTTGGGCCTTGCGAGGGAAGCCCGTACCAAAGTTTGGCGCAAGTTTGGCGCAAGTTGTGGTCAAGGCAAAAAGACAGCCTGAGAAGCGGTTCGGCTGCCGGCCCGGTGAATCGTGTTGTGCTCAGCCTTCACTGCTCGTTCAGGTGCTCGTTTGCGCCGACCCTCGGATTTATAAAAGGCTATGACGTGCCAACGTCAGGCGTGCAGAGAGATGAGCAACGTAGCAGGTGGCACAGGATGACAACTCACCAGAGGGATAGAAACCGCGAACGGCTCGCCACACCCACGTTGCTCTGTAAGTTGTGAACTTTCTCTTGGACAAAGACCACCACTATGGTGATCTGGCGTCTGGCCTCTCCGCGGCCCAAGAGACTAGTACCCAACGGGGGAAGCTAACAGTAGGGCATCAAAACCGTCCCGTATTTTTACGGAATGACGGCCCGTAAAAACGGTTACGTGCCCGTACCGTCAACAGGTTCAGAATCACAGCATTCTTCAACGGTACGGGGACGGGACGGGGCAGCCCGTAAACGCCCTCCCGTAACCGTCCGTTTACGCGTAAATTACGGCTTCCCAAAACGGACATAAAATCAGCATCCCGAAGATGCCGAGTCGTCGCCAAGAGTCGCCGGACCACACATCGAACCGTTGCCGAACACTCCTGACTCTCCGCTGCAACGTGGCAACCTAAATATGTAGTCAATGCCCACGGCCGTCATTGCCGACGTCGTTCCTCAGTGATCCCCGCTCCCCTACTGACGGGCCGATATCTCCATCAGGAAAACCGTAGCCGAGCCATAGTTCGGCCATAGTGTCCATAGCACTCATAGTGGGGCCATAGCATTTGATAGCACTGGGATAGTGCTATGAGGTTGGACACTAAGTACTATGAAGTACTATGAAGCACTATGCTAGCAGCTCACAGTATGCACTAATATTATTGGCAAGTCTCTTTGTACTTCTTGTCAACTCAACGGCGAATGAAGATCGATATATTCATATGCCGGTAATAAACGAATCTAGTGAAGGAAAGTCTGCAGCATAAATCGATGCTGCAAGCCGCCGCAAGAAGAATGTGCCGCCTCGTAGTGCTGAATGCCTATGGGCGGAGAGTGGGCTGTGGGGCGAGTGCACAATAGTTGCAATTGTTATTGCAATTGTCGTAGCACTCGCTCCATGGAGGCCTGACTCGGGTGCGGGGAACAGCGCGCACAGTCACCACCACCTTCACGATCGACGTGCTCATCGGCACAGCCAGCGGAATGCGGAATGCCGCAAACAGCGTTCGAGGCAGGGGTGAGCGCGCTACACAAAGGGAAGCAGGCTACGGATATGGCTGCAGGGCGGCGTGGGCTGCGGGGGAATGGTTGGGAGTCGTGGAGTCAGAGCTCGCAAGGTGAGACGACAACGACTCGAGTCGAGGAAGACAAAGAGCAAAACGGCTTTGATCGGTCTTTAAAGTCCGCGTACACGTGAGTCACTGTCACAATGTTGTTCTTTTCCCGCCACCACCATCGTCCACCATCCTTCGTCTATATTCTGTCGCTTTTCGCCTTGGTGGTGTTACCTATATTGACAAGCCTCACACTCACTCAGCGCCGCTCCACAACCTCCATTAATCAAGTTGTCTCGAAAATTCTGTGTGTCGGCCACCTGTCGCTTGACGAGCTTTCAAGCGTTGGCCAAGTCTACCAACGAAGACGCCGACTGCCTCGATGCCTCCAACCGCCGAGGTCCGAGGTCTGAGGAGCTTGTGTGGAGTTTGGAATGGTGGTGGAGGAGAGCAGAGTCCGTTGCAGATGAGTCTTTTGCCACTTCTCTTACTTCCATCTGTCTAAGTGTTTGATTGTCGTCCCTCTCCTCGGTAACCCTGGCCATGTCGACCGTTCAAGCCACCCGTTCCTGACGTCGGAAACGACCTGTCAGCATTTGCGAGAGCCAGCTTCGTCAGTGGAAGTTCCTTCCTATCAAGTTGAATCGTACTTACTATTGCTAGTTTCACTTGCATTTCTCCACTGCGCACGCGATCTCAGCAGACGCTCCCCGGTCTCCCTGCACGTTAGCTCGAGCAACGGCGTCTGATTCCGGGTCAGCGCTTATTTGGTACGTCCAGTGTCGCGCGCTCAAAACCGATCTGACCATCATCTGCGTAGTGTCAGATCTGTTCTCTTTAGAGCAATATTTTGTGGTTTCATGCGCACGAAGGCCACAGCGCGACCGCAAGCTGCAGTATGTGCAAGCCGACTCATTTCTAAATTACATTGCTAACTTCCTCGCAGGCTGTCGACGGCTTTCTTTCTGCGAAGTGGTCAAATTGGGCGAGGGCTGAATGAGAGGCAAACGAGGAGCATGGGTTGAAGGTTCTGGTAGACAGGTTGATCATATTGGGCACGCAACACGGGCGGGGTGAGTGCACCGGTATTAACTCATGTAGTAGTTGCATTGCCAATATATATATTTCCTCCATTCTTCTGTTGTTATCGGCCATTGAGGGCGGGCAAAGCAAGGTGAATTGAACAGCAGGGAACCAATGCAGCTGCACGCTGGTCTTGCTGCATAGCAATCCATAGCACTCATAGTACATCATAGTGATGGCGTGCCGATTTCATAGTACTCCATAGCACTTGCATAGCACTGGCATAGGGGGGATGTACCTATCTATGATGCTATGAAAGTGCTATGGAGCACTGTCAAGCAGGGGGCGGTTTTCCTGATGTCCGGTCCAAGTTGAGGACTGAATCCGACCGACTTGGGTCTCTGTCGGACTCCGGCTTTGATTCTGTTAAATGGTAAGAGACCTATGCCCATCTTAACTCTGAAATCAGATCAATTTTCTTCCTTAGGTATGCAAAAGCCGTAAAATACGGTGTATACATATGGTACGTACGGGACCCGTTCCGTTGACCTTCCATGCTTGGTTCCGACATACGGGTAAAGCCGTGGCGTATCAAAAATACGGCGTAAAAGTTACGGCCGTGGGCGTAAAACGGACGGTTTGATGCCCTAGCTAACAGATGTGCTCTACCTGGGAACCAGGGAGCGAACTTGCCTCGTAGACAGCGAGAGCGGCGCCGAAGCGGCCCAGACCGATTTTTCGGTGGCACGGACGAATAAAATGCCTGCACTAGCCAAGTTTTTTGGCTCCAAAGAACTCGGAATAGAGGAGGGAGGACACACCTGGTAGACTCCTTGACCCCCCTTCAGAGGGATAAACACAAGAACTCCAACGAGCGCGACTTGTCCGTCGCGAGTGATGTCGAACCCAAAAGGGAATAAAGTTACATAACCTCACAACGTGGCGCGACTCCTCCGCTGTCCTTCACCTCTCACAGTCGTCTACGACTGCGATAGGCCACTCTCCTCTCCCATACCACGAGCCGCTGCTGACCCACCCCACCGCCCTGTAGGCCACCCATCCGCGATCAATGCTGAGTCACGACGACACGACGACAAAGGTACAAAGCAATTGGACGCAGAGAAACAAAAAACTCATCGTCTTAAAGGGAGAAAGGAATAAGGGGCACGGAGATGTGGTTACCTCAGCTGCACAAAGACCATTGCGGTTGCATTTTGGGGAGAACTAAGGATGAGAAGTCGTATAAATGGTGCGCGACTAACTTTCTAGTCCGTGAACAGTGCGCACTGTTCACTTTATATAAGGGGAATTCTGGCTAAATAAAGGATTATGTAAGCTGAACAGTGAGTTATTTGAGGTGAACAGTGAGTTATATGATGTGAACAGTGTGTTATATAGGTGAACAGTGAGTTATATGATGTGAAAAGTGTGTTATATAGGTGAACAGTGAGTTATATGAGGTAAACAGTGAGTTATATAGGTGAACAGTGAGTTATATGATGTGAATAGTGAGTTATATGTGCATTGAACGTCAGGAGGAACAGAAACGAAAAAGTCTCGCACAGTCCAGCCGTGTGGATCGAGACGGCTCTGGCCAGGAGTGACGCAGAGTGATGCTGCTCCCGTGTTTATTGAACAATGCCTGTGCATGGCAACAGCGACTGGACAGCTTCGTATTTCCGTGCCGGCCGTTCGGCAGGCGTGATCAGCGGGAGGATTTGACCCTTGGGGTGCCAGGACCCCAGACACATTCTTTTTTTTTTAAAAATCTTTGTTTTACATCCTTTGTGTCTAAGACATATGGTAGATGTAGCTCCAACTGATTGTATCTGCTTCCATAATTATTCTAAAGTAGGGGGAATCATGCACATATGTAACTTTGCGCACCACGACGAGGTGGCGCGTTAAGCGGAATTCCGCTGCCTGGCCAAGACCAGTAAAGAGATTTGTGATTGTAAGTGTTCGTCAGGTGTCATGAGTGAGGGTGTCGGATGGATCTGCATGGGGGAGGGGGGGGATCTACTTGTCTGGGGGATCCACGGGTTTAAAGTCTCCGAAGATGGAATGAAAGCGGCGTGTCCGCTGGACGTAAGCGAAAAGGGCGGGTAAATGTTCAGGGTCATTAAGTAGGTACTTTGGGTAGCGGTTCCTCGGACTGGCTGCGTATAAGGCTCGTCTGGCTCCGTTGTGCGCGTGGCAGAAGAAGAGGTAGTGCGGCGCGGTTTCGTCGGCCTCTCCACAGCAAGGGCAGTCAGCTGTCGTCCGGGTGAGTTGCCCTCGCCTGCTGCAGTGTCTGATGAAACATGTCCCAGATGTAGCGCCCCCATGCCCGTCTTCGCGTTCGTCGACGCGTATAGCGCCGATGTGTTGTCCAACCAAGTGGTATAGTGCCCTGTATCTCCTTGCCAGTCTCCTCAATCAGACACTCCAACACCAATACCTCGCCTATCCCTTCCGCCTCATACACCCCATACCGCTTCGCCGACCCTAATTGCACTCCTTTCTGATGCTTACCACCCTGTCTACCAGCAACAACCCTGCCGCCTCCACCTTGCCGTCAATGAGCGAGCCATCCGAAAACAGCTGCACCCCCAATATCTCGGCCAGCACCCACTCCTTGGCCTCCTCTTTCGACTCTGCAACGCATACCTCTATCGGCGCCTTCCAACCCGCTTTCCTCCTCACGGGCCGGATCACCTCCACCTTTCCCTGCTTCACGTCCTTGTACGCTGTTATAAGGAAGTGTAGGGGGGCTGGGTGTTTCTTCACATGTCCCCAGCAGGCGATGTTGGCAACCTGCGCGTATAGTGGGTGCATCTTCGGTAGAGTCGTGTATCGGAGTGCCGCCCTCTGTCATAGTCGGTCGAGGGTGAGGTGAAAGGGGGGGAGATCAGCATGCGCGTTGAGTAAGTCGCCTGGTGAGGATGGCATGCCCCCTACTATCAACCTTGCTGCCTTTAGCTGAATCGATGCCAGTTTCTTTACCGGCGCCTGTCCGTCCTGCCTCCTGTTCGCACCCTTCTCTTGTTGTCTCATCGGTACTAGCCACACCTCCACCACGTACAGCATCCACGGTACGCAGATGGCTAGGTACAGTCAGCGGACATACACAAGTCCCACACCTCCCGAGACTTGTGCAATCCGCCGAAAATTCACCACCCATTCATGCCCCTTCCCCAGCACCGCCGCCGCCTGCTCCTTGAACGTCAAATTCTCGTCAAGACACACCCCCACTAGCTTTACCGCCCTCAGAGGCCTCACCATCACGCTGTTCAAGACAAGTCGCGAGCGCTCCTCCTTTACCCACTTGAGCCATCCCATGAAAATGTTGCGTATCTGTCGCTTGCACTGTGAATAGTGGCACACCTGGTCCTTCGCTGCCCCGAAGGCGCCGTTGTGCATCACCACCCAGCGGTACACACCGTCTCCAGCCTCCACGAAGTCCTTGAGCATCTCGGTTGTCTCCTGTAGCGTCGTTCCTATTGCTAGTGCGTGGTAGTCATCGATGTATATCCCCGAGTGGATATTGACGTGTTCCTCGTCTAGACGCGCCAGCGGGGAGTTGAAGAAAAGGTACAGGTTGACTGATTGCGGGTCGCCTTGGTCGAGCCCATCATCGATGTCGAAGGGGTCTGAGACATAGTCGTCGAACACAAGCTGGGTTGTCCTGCTGGTAAACCTCCGCATCATCCACTCTGTGTTCCCTCGGCACCCCTGCCATACGCATGTTGTGGACCACTCGTGTTAGCATCGCGCTCGGGAATGCCCCCTTCACATCCCGGAGTAGCAGCATCGCCACTTTCTTTCCCCTCCACACATCCTTTATCCGTTTTCCCAGCCCCTGCACCATGTCAACCCCCGTTCTCCCCGGTCTCCCCCCCCAATGATTGCTCGGCAACATCTTGTAGAACTCCGCATTAGTCAATAGCTGCAGGTTCTTCCCCCCGTTACGGAGGCGCACGTGCCCGTGCGACAAGATTAGCGGGCAATGGGCACCTACCGCCGAGTAGTCCAGTTTGCCTGGCTTCCGTCCCATGATTGTCTCAGTATGCTTCCAATCTACTGGTTCGTGGTGATTAATGTTTCCGCGACTTGGACTCGAAGTCCCCAAGTCGACTTCACGAGGCCGACTTGAGTTGAGTCAAGTTGAGTCACTTTGCTCGACTCTGCTTGACTTGCAACTCTCACCAGGTCGACTTCAGGTCACCTAGGTCAACTTTAAGTCGGCCTTGGTACCAAATTTCCCAATCACTGTAATTCTTCAATTTATGGGCGAAAAACTCATCTTTAAAAGTCTGTGATGTTGAGCGTGACCGATTGTGACTCCGTGTCACGCATGTCACGACACGCCCGCCATTTGCGCACAGGAGTACATACAAGATTAGTAGCATAGGTGTTCGTTGAACGCCTATTGTACACCCGAACACCTATTCCTGCCTTGAACGCCTATTGTGGCTTGAAGGCCTAATGTGCCTAAGTGAATGGTAAGCGAACACCTATTGCGGGCATTGTCACAAAAAACACCGACATTGCCACAAAGAACACCGACAGGTCCGTGCGCCGTGGCCCAAGCAGATGCACACGTACTCAGCCCCAGGTCACACTGACGAGCGTCACAGACCAGATGCATTTTTTCTTCCCTATCAGCAGTGCACACCCGGCCATGGATCGCAAAGCCTTCATCCTCGCTGCCATAGTTTCAATGTATCGAAAGGGAGATCAACGACTACAAGCGTTGGATTGGTGCGTAGCCATCTATCAAAGCGCGCCGCGGATCTGATACCTTCGATGCTTCTCGCAGGTCTAGATCTTCTTCCTGAGAACACGGTGTTCGACGGGTCAAACGCTCTGGAATGGATTGTGCCTGACAAATTTAACGACTATCTAATCCACAAAAGCCGAATCACTGCACAGAACGCGTACATATCTTGATTTACACGACGTGGGACACCCAATTAAAATTTTCACAGCCCTAAATTGGACGCAGATGTCATCGAGATCTCAGACGATGAGCCCACGCCATCCCCACCGCGTCTTGTTGGCCCCGAAATCACCGATATGAAACCTATCCTACTCGACATCATTAATTTATGCGACTCGGAATCCGACACTGAGACTCCTCCTTCTCGCATCAAGCTCGAAGCCAAGCCACAGCCTGCCGCTGCTTCTCAACACAAGCCCGGGCGGTTCCGCAAGGTCAACGGTCTTGAGCTGATCAAGATCTCCCGGTCCCAAAACGTGCACCATGTCGTTCAACTCAACCAAATTCCGGTGCGCTGGCCGGCCGCTGAGCCTGACTCGGACACTGCGTTCGTTTTGGACTTCTCTAGTGACGATCGTGCGAAGAAACAGACGAGAGCAGGGAAGCCCAAGGGGCTTGACGCCCTTCTAAAGGTTGAGGTATGCAATTTCAGTCTGCTCTATTCAAACGACTCACTACGTGATTGGCCAAGGACCAAGATTCATGGGGAAAGGGTTCGAACGGCAGTACAACTCGAGAAACTACTCTTCAAGTTATCGGCAATGTTCCCTCACGTCGTTCGACTCACACGTGTAGTGGCGGGTTACAAGTGCGAATATTTCGATGACGAACTCCTTGCAGGCTACGAGCGCACAGATGGAGAGGATATGTCACTCACACGTGAGATATTCACGTGTGAGCTAGTCCAGAATGAGACGGACTCCGGTTCTCCGGCTGCCAAAGCTGCTTCGTGGGTTTTCACTCAGCCCTACGAAAGTTACTCATTTGTCACACGTATAGTTTCTACCGAGTTGTTCAACGCCTCAAACCCGCGGCTGCCCCAAGGCCGGATGCAACGGAGTCCCAGTTGTCAAGAAGCGTCGAGATGTATTCCATGATATTACTTCTTTATCTTTGATTCACTGACCATACTCAGGGTCCCAGTAACGACGGCAAACTGATATTCATTGGCTGCTCAAAATCACTGCATTCAGGCCCTTCCTCGGCCCATGCTGCGTCCGAGGCGCCTCGGCTCAGCTCGGTGGACCCAAGGTCGGCAGAATCTACCGAGCTGTGCCTACCTAGCTAGAAATTCGGAAATTCTTCGCTATCCCTCACAGTTGCTTCAGAGATTGCGTGATATGATTCTGGAATGCCATACTTTGTTGTTGGCTGCAACTCAGCCCTTACGGCGGCCATCAATTGCCGAGATCTAGGCGCTAAAGGGCGCTACCGTAATGATCTGTACAGCCCTCACCTAAGACTTCTCCCGTCAAATGCCAACTTACGGTATCGCAGCGTTAGGTTCGCCGGGGCACTCGGGATGTATGGGGTACATTTCTACAGCACAGGCAAGCTTCAGAAATGTTGTGCTGACATTTTACAAATCTGCAGGTGCAGGTAGGGCATGATCGGCAGGGTCTGCCGACCCCGCCTCGACTGATGGCAATATAGCGCGATGTATGTCTGCCGACATCATCACGGCAGACTCTGTCGCGACGCCTCGGCTCAGCGCGCCTCATGGCGGTGCAGCTCGGCAAGCTGAGCCGAGGAAGGGCCTGAATGCAGTGAATGGGTGCAGGGGGAAAAATCGGCTCATACCTACCCTCGCCATCCCCGCGGACGTCGACGAAACCATTTTAGCCAGTTACCTGGATGGTTCGGTCATTCCTCCTCCAGAACCCGAGGCTCACAGTAATCCCGAGGGCCTTTGTGCGCGCCTGATGCACCCACGACATGGGAAACAAACAGAATGCCGTGAGTTGCTCACTTATATTCAATGCCAGGGGAATTATTTCTCATTCAATTTCCAAGCTCACATACACTTCCGAGACGGTAAGGTTGTCACCGGTAAGATGGTGAAACACGCATGTTCCGCAACCAAGATCGTATACACCTCGAAGGATCCCAACGTGCAAAAATGCGTCGTTATTTTCCGTGGACGCCACTCTCATCCGCCTTGGCCATTGGAGAAAACCGTAAACGCTGCCAAGGAAGACGTCAAGAAATCCCTGTCTCTCTCGGGAACGTTGGGGGAAACAGGCGGTCATTTGAACACATGTTTGTCCCCGATTAATATTTTCATTTGTTTCCGTCGCTTACTGGCCATTATAGCGACCGCAACCAGAGCTCTTCTGGGCTCCAGCATCAATGTGAAGCACCCCGCTTTTCGCGATAAACGATGTTTGCGTGACGAGGTGTCTCGTCTTAAAAGTGACGCTACTCCGGCGGGCCTTGTATGGGCTGGTGAGTGATTTAATGTTAATGTGCGCAGTGCCCTAAATTCGAAATATAGGGATCGTGGAGGATTATCTGATCGACCAGAAACTTCCCAAGGAACAGCGCTATATACACCAGATTCGAATGGACGGCGCAATCAAGATTGCCGTCACCATGGTCCCGGAGTTGGCGGCTCTCCTTCACGGCGATGGCGTCTCCTATCTGGAAGGTGATATTACCTTCAAGCGAACGAAGGGGAAATGAATGAATGGGAGGCCGCGATATGGTACACCCCTACATTCGAGCGTAAGTTCTTTTACGCATTCCGGATCTCCAATGTTTCTCAAAATTATCAGGTGTTACCATTGCCCGCATCTACGCCAACTCTTGCACGAAGGAAGCCTTCACGCATTTGTTTGACGCTTTCTTTAGTGTAGTGAAGGAGGTAACGGGGAAACCGGTGCGATTCAAGGCATTTCATCCAAAGGGAAACCTCTACTCCATTCACTTCGACATGGAGGCTGCCCAGGTTCAGGGGCTCGGCGTCTCACTTGCGAAAATGGTTTCTGATGACCCCGCCCTGCGCCAGCTCTTCCCCTCCATCGATCCCGATGTTCTCGTTCAATTCATCGTGAAGCTCTGCAGCGTTCATTCGAAAGGTATTTCGGGTCTGTCTAATTATGCCGCCGCCATATTCATCTTTTCCAGATCAACCGATGTGCTCGTTGCTGTCGTTGGACAGAAGACTGTGGACTATCTCAATCGTTTCCGTGGACTTTCAAAGCCAGAAGACATTTCAAACTGGCACCAGTTCTGCAAGACACACGAGAACAAGAAGCTGAGAGGTACGTGACTGAATGGTGATGAGTGGTTGCGTTCTCAGGCTTGCACTTAGATTGGTACGCACACAAAATTAGCTACCCATGGCTTCTTCCTGGGTACAATGAGAGCCTCTCTCGCTTCCCGACAGGCTTCTGGCAGCACACACCCAGCCACACCAACCTTGTGGAAAGTGCGCATGTTGCGACGAATAGAGCCACGACAATTAACCTTCTACCTGTTGAGGCGGTTCGAACGTATGTCCTCCTCCCCTTTGCATGCCACCACATTTCACATGTAATTGTACAGAGCACGAAAATACGACTTTGAGAAAGCGGCCTCCATTGCAGCCGCTCTCGATTCGTGCATCATGGTCAACCGAAATAACCATGATCAATCGCGAATGCGGCGCACAGCAACATGCGCCACCAAACGGCAGTCTTATCGCCAAGAACACGATGAAATTGGTGACTCTATAACTGACGTTTAGCAGGAGCTTGCAGCGGCCACAGAACATAGAAAATCTCTTGCGGCACAGCTAAAAGAGTTAAAATCGCAGAAGAAAGAGTTGGGCCGTGTACCTCGCCACAGCACTTCCGGAAGAACTGTGCAGTCCACCTCATCTATTCCTCAACTTGTCGGGACCGCCGAGGGGGGCCGATGGTTAGTGTAACACTACTTCGTCTAGACTCAGACTAACTATGTGTTCAAGATTCCGATGTTGAGTCAACTGTTGTTCAATCTTCATCCCCTGTCAGCTCCCCACTCCCGCGCCTCCGTCATATGTAATAATTTCCATCTGTCTTGATTGCACTGATGAGTATAAGGCTCTCGACGACTCCGACATGGGAATCTCCCTTCTGGGCTATGCACCGACCCTTCGTTCGATTTTCTGGAGTTCGACTCGGAACTTGATGCCCCAGTCCCCACACCCGCACCACTCGGTATCTCCAATGAAGATCTCCTCGCCTTCTTCGCTGTCCCTGACTTTGACGCCAATTCATTCCTTCAAACAATGGGTTGGACCTCGACGCCATGGGCATGATGTCGTTTCCAGATGAGTTTCCTCTCTCGGAGTTCCCCGTAGCATCCAGCCCTCAGGCCGAATGGCCGCTGCTGCTGCCTTTACCTTCCTCTCCTCCCCTCGAGTCACCGGCAGTCATTCCCACTGTACCATCGCCATCCCGACCCCCGCCACGCAAACGTAGGCAATCGGTGGACCCGGCAGACATCATTAACGAGCGCCGTGCTCGCAAACCGCGTGTGCGCTCTTCTTAGTTATAAATCTAATAATATCTCTGTCTCTATAATAAATCATGGATTCTGCAACGAGCTTTTAGAAAGATTTTCTGCCTCGCTCTTATGGACTTAGAATTGGCTAAAGGCGCCACAGAACCTGCACAAGTGAGGGAAGTGCTTTAATTGAACTTGGCGCTTGCCCGGTACAGTGAAACACCGGCAGCCGGCGAATAGTTGCTCAGCTAACGCAAATAGTCGTTCGCTTGCGTTGAAATAGGCGTTTGGCGGACAGAATAGGTGTTCAGACGACGGAATAAGCGTTCAGGCGACGGAATAGGCGTTCAAAGCCATCAATAGGCGTTCACGAACGCCTAATGCTACTAAAGTTGTCGTCCCTCTGCGCACAGCGCGCTTACTGCATGCGCCGCCCAAATATCAACGAGGATGCCCAGTACCGCTTAATCACACACCTTCGTACTCCAAAATATGTTCCAAATTGACATACCTCGGGCGGAATCCCCTTGATACTTTCGAATGGCGCATGGGCAACATTTTCAAGGTGTTTCGATGTCCAGGGAATAGCTAATCGGCTCGATAATGCGGTTAGAACATCAGACTTTTGACATTTTGATTGTGGCGTCGTGCAACGCCAAAAAACGCGTGAAAATGCCGTAAAACGCAACAACTCACAACGCCGACAATTGGCCGACAACGCCGGAAAGTTGGAGCGAATAACTTTGGATGGGCCATCGCTGCCGTGGCCATGGACCTCCCTGGGACTCTCTAGGACCATGCCAACCACTGTATGTTGTTTTGACCAAAAACCTTGCCTCTGTCCTGCAAAAGAGAGGTCAATTCGGTCACACAACGCGAAAACGCGAGAAAACACGTGAAATGCCACAATCAAAATGTGAAAAGACTGATGAAACATTTCAAAAAAAATGGTGCAACTCAAGTGACTTAAGTCGACTTGAAGTCACTTGAAGTCACTTGAGTTTGAGGGAGTCGAGTCGAGTCGAGTCGAAAACGGATTGAAGTTGACTTACCAAGTCGCGACTCGACTTCCCGAGTCACGGAAACATTAGTGGTGATAAACGTTTAATGCATGGAATATTTTCTGCAGTCTCGGGACCAGAAGTGTGGCGTTGTACTTGTACACGCAATTCGGGAGTGACTTGCTGCGGGTGGCCTTGTAGGGTTTCATCTTCGCCGCGACCTGGTGTAGCTGATCCTCTGAGAGCGACTCGTACTGTATAGTGGCTCTGGGTAGACCATGTCGGCTGGCGGATCCGTCGCACCCTGGCCTCTGGCGGGGTAAAACTCCTGTACCATCCACTCACTCTTTGTCCCATTTCTTGACACCACCTCATCCTGTCTTCCCACCTTCCTCCTTAGGTCTGGTACCCTTGCCCTCCCTCCTTCTGTGGCTCCACCCTGCATCATTTTTCCCACCGCGAATATGTCTTCTTTGTTGACATCCTCCAGCCACTCCACCCAGCACTTGTTCCGCGCCTCCTTCAGTCTCGCGGAGTAGGTGTTGTGTATCAGGCGGTATTCTTCGTGCGCCGGGGCATCCGGTATGTCGCGCTGCCTAAAGGAGCGGCACCAGGTGTTCCTTCTCCTTCTTGAATTTGGAGAGCTCGGGCGTCCACCAGCGCTTGGATTGCGGGCTCACTTTACTCACCGGGACGTGCTTCGCCACAGTCTTCCACATTGCTGCGTCCAGCGCGCCTATCGCCGCCTCTACCCTCCGCAACACTGGCGTATCCTGCTGCATCGCCTATCGTCTCCAGCTCCTCCTCCAACCTCTCGCCGAATTCCTCCCACACCGTTGCCCTCCAATTCCATCTGTCCTCCTCCAGCACGTTCTTTGGGGGCACCAAATCTATCTCCATAATTATTGCAAAGTGGTCGGTCTTGCCCGGTGTGCGCGCTGGATACGCATTGCACAATATGAAGTATTCCAGGAAGTCCCTGCTGCAAAAGACGTTATCCGGGTGGGTTAGATTCCCCATACCCTTCGCCTTCAGCGTTGGCACGTCCTTGGGCAGGGGCATCTCCATCCTGTAGCGACCCAACAGCTGTAACAGTGGGAACACCGCTGCCTCCGCTGCTGCTGTGAAAAGGTGAGCGTTTCTGAATTCATCCCACATCGGACTGTGATGATTAAAATCGCCTAGCCATAGATAAAAGGTTCGTCCTCGTCCCGGTGTCTGCACTCTCATGAAGTCCCGTAGGACTTCTAAGGTGTCGTTGTTGTCGCCATCATTGTAGATGTTGACGACTCTCAGCATCCCGAACTCGCCTCGCAGTTCTATCGCAACGATGTCCGGTGAGGGCACATGCAGCTGGGACCACGCCTCCATCGGTATAGAGACACATTGACCAGCGTCACTGCCTGCATCCTCTTCCCCTCCTCTCCGTGCTGTGTAGGGTACACTGCCCTCCAGTACGGGTTTGTGCGAGACTTGTTGCCCGGCCCAATATATGGTTCCTGTATCATCGCTATATGATGAGTGCTCTTCTTCAGAGATTCTAGCAAGTCCTGCTGGTTGTCTAGACTGCAATCCAGATTTTGCTGCCACAGCTTCAGTTTCCGTGGCGGCAGAGGGTTCTCTCTGTCTGGCGCGTTCATGTTGCCCCGCCCACGGTTGCAGCCGGGCCCTGGTTAATTTCTAGTGCCACACCCCGCACCTCCCCTTCCTCCGGCTCCTGCTCATGCTCCAGCCACGCTGGTCGCCCGCTGCTTGGTCCTGCGTGCTCCGGACCCTCCAAATTGTCCGCTGTAAGCCCCTGCCCCAAAGGCGAGGGGCGTGACGGATGTCGGAGGTATCCGCGCTGCCGCCGCTGTCGCTAATGCCATCCGTGCTCCTGCATCGTTGGCCCGGCGTTGACTCTGCGACACATCATTGTTCTGCTGTCTCACGAACACCTCTCCTATCGTGGGTTGCTGATGTCCGTCTGCTGCCTAGCGATTGGAGCTGTCCATCGTCAGCGCCGCTCTCCTCGCCCGTATTTCCTCCCACCCGTTGTCTGCGAGCGCGCCGCCGCCTGCCCGCCTGCGAGTCGCCCCCCTCCCTGCTCTCTCGTCGCCCCAACGTATGTTCTCCTCTGCTCCTGACGACGCCCACGTGTGCGGGTCGTTCGTCGGGAAGTAGCGGTACCCGGCATCCGGGTCCCGCGCCCCTCCTTTTTTGCTGCTCATTCTTGAAGAAAGCGCACGAGCGATCTGCCGCCCCGTGTCCGCGTACCTTGCAATTCGCGCACGAGAACATGCCGGAGTCCGTCACGGGGCAATCCGCCATACGATGGGCTCCTGTGTAGCGCGCACACACTTCCACCTGGGATTTGCAGTCGCGCGCTAGGTGTCCATACCCCTGGCACTTCATACACCTGCGAGGTTCTTCCTCCATCTTCCGTACTCTGTAGTGTTTCCCCTGTATAAAAACACCGTGGTCAATAGCATGGTTAGCCGCTCCCCTGCTCGTGAACTCCACTCTTAAATGCGCAATGCCTTGTGCCTGCGTCCGAAGGTGAGTTGGCTTGAGCCACCCTCGCCCCCAAAATGTCCTCCGTCTCTCGAGCCACTCTCCTTCTCCACCAACCTCCACGTCCCCTTATCTTCCACTCTCGTCGCTCTCCACCAGTAGCTCTTGACGTCTAGGGCAAAACATGCACATCCCCCCCAGCACTGAGATAAAACTGGCGCATGTGGTCCTCCTCCTTGACCACAGCACCGTCTTCTCATCTCTGCAGTTGAGCACCATGCCTCCGTTCGTCAGCTTTCGCGTGCCTGAGAACGCGGCCCCCTCTAACTTCGCCTGCATCAGGCTCAGCGCCAGATTTGCCTTCTCCTTAATCTCAACTCGCTCAGGGCGCTAAGGCCGTTCACCGTTGCCCCTTCCGCTTTGTCGAGCATGATCTGCCAACTCATCCTCGCCGTTCTGGCCAAGATCGCCGCCTGGCTCGCCGTCATCGTTGGCGGGGCCGCTGCCGTTGCGTACGTAGGCACTGTCGTCGGTGTGGCTGCAGACGCGGTAGCTGCCTCGACCACAGCTTTCCCTGCGGCCTCGACCACTTCCCTCAGCTCCCGCCACCTGCGCCTCCAGCGGTCTCGACCTCCTTTCCTCGTGTCCCCTACTCCCTCCCTCAGCGCAGCCGACTTCACCTCTCATCTCCTCCACCGCTACGCGTAGGTCCGTCATTGAGCGGCGCATCCTTTGCGCCACCCAGTGCTAGCACGCACACGTCCACTATCTTCTGCACCATGTCGTCCTCGGTGACCTCCGCTAGGAATCCTAACGCCCTGACCGTGGGCCACAACACCTTCTGCAGGATTGCGTCTGCAGAGACGCCTTCACTAGCATCGCGCCTATGTCTACTTTTGTCACCGTAGCGCCCGGGGCGATCCAGAGCTATCCTCGAGGTACTGCCTCGCCGTAGCAGCGTCCACTATCCCTTTTACGTTGTCCTTGTCAAGAGCAGCCATCATTAGCGGCCGGGTATTTAGCGGTGCCACTCCTCTGCCGGACGTCTTTCGCAGTGGCGGCATCCAGCGTTGTCGGTCTCGGGGGTGATCCCCTTGAGCTCGGAGCCATCTCTCTTTCAATGTATCTTGTGTCTCGTAGGTTAAGGTAGGTGTCAGTCACTCACATCAACCCCCACGTGATTGTTACATGTCACGTGTAACACAGCAAAATGGCGGAGGTCAAAACACAAACATGCCGCAAATTGCTCAATTCGATGTTTGGAAGGTCCAAAAAAATTGACCCTTATTTAACTAGGGAAGTTTGAAGAGTTGAGTTCAGATAATTTTTCAAACCTAAGCTAAGCTTCTCGCACAAAATGCAAAGGCAACTATAGTACTGTTGTGTTGCATGCAAGGGTGTTCCACTCGGCTAGTGTTACTATATATGGTGCGTGTGAATCTTACATAAGCGGCAAATTTTGAGAGGTCTCAAAACCAAAATGTGTCCAATTGACGAAACAACCATTTCTACACTCAATAAAAATGGGCTGGGAAAATCTTATACTGCTTCATAATTAAGAAGTATTTTGGAAATCTAAGACCAGGGATCTCTTGAGGGGACCTAAATGCACTGTTTCCTGGTTCTACTTTGTATGTAAGTGTTTTGTGGCCAGAGCCTTATCGTTGTCACGTTTGATCATGTGATCACTTGCTGTGAGTGACTGACGCCTACCTTACTACTGTCGTTCTGACACATTACAAGGGTGTAGCTGTTAAACTACACTGTGGGCGACGTTTTTCGTCGCTGCGAGTCCCTCTTGATCCGGGGTCCTAGTCGGGGTGCCACGTGGTCGAGAAGAAAAGAGAGATCCCCCAGACACACGTTCCTTGGGTCAGTAGGTATCTTGTAAGTAGCTATTCGGATTTGGGGGCAGGAGCTATCTTACAATGACTTTTAAATCTCAGCTGATCATCACATGCAGGCACATTGGTTGATTCAAAGCGGCCGGAAACGCGTCAGAATGTAACCACAGACATTATTGGGAATGTGGTTTGACAGTGGCTGCAATCAACTTCAACATACGCGTCGCGCCGTGGACATGTCCAATTTTCTCTCGTTTACACAATTTGAATTGTGTTCAGACACGTTGAGTTCATACCTACTGTCGGGGACTGGGTAGTGACCACTTGCCAAATATAAGACTATGGATCACAGATTACACAAAGCCAAGCTTAGGGAGGGAATGGGATGTTTTGACGATTGTTCATGCCAAATTTGGAGTAGGGCTGCCGCCCGTGACCGTGGCCACGGTTCGACGGCACCCGTGCCACGGGTGCCGTGCCCGTTCCGTCGGCCATGATCTCTCCTTGACGACGGCACGGCTACAGCACGGGGTTTCCAACCCCACGGCCCGTTGAAACACAGCCGTCACAGCCGTGTAACGGGTTTGTATGTTCGGCCGCTAATTTCGCCAGAAGCGGGCCAGAGATATTCGGCCACTTCCTCAACAAGCTGTCTTCCAAATTTGACCATTTTCTGCCCTTAGGAGCCGCAAGTTGTGATCGGGTTGCGGGCATGCCGGCAATTGCCGGCTGTGATGGCGGAGTTTGATCTCGCTTTGAACCACAACTGTCTTACGGCGCTGATTGATTCTTAGCATAACCCTGTTTCCCAGCATCCCGAAGAACGAGGAAGTTCTCGGCATCATTATTGGGTCATTTGACAAGGTTCTTCTGCCTTATGAGTCTCGGGATTTTAGTTAAAGCCTCACCATATTCGAATATCAAGCCCTGAAATCTGACTATACTTACTAGACATTCTATGGAGGCCTACAAGTAACATTTACATCAAGAAGAGCCCACAAAAATATCTGAAGACAGCCGTGTACCCGTTTACGGCCGTGCCGTGAAACCGTGCCGTCCCGTCGGAGGGCGAGAAAGCTCTTCAACGGCCGTGTAGAGCACGGGCCGTGCCGTGGATTGCCCGTGGATTCCACGGCCGTGACCGTCACGGCACGGGCGGCAGCACCTAATTTGGAGGCAAAGTGATGGTCGGATCAAAAGCTGCTGCCTGATTACCTGTCGGCCGAAGCCGCGAAAAACATCAATTCCTTAACTCCGAACGTCAATCAATACCTGACCACGCTTGTTTCTCAACCAACTCAGGGTCAATCCACGACTTTGGGGGCTCATTCTGGAGCCCTGATTCGTGGCATCAAATCAAGCTATCCAACGGAGGTCATAACTCTCATTTCTTCCTCCAGGACCCTTACGAATGTTTGGAATCTGACATCAGGCGGCACAAGATGACCACCCGTACCACATGCGCACCGTTGACGCTGCAGGCCTGAAACCAGAATTGGACCGTCTTAATAGCCGGCGCTCCATGCTGAGATGTTTTTTTAACACCATGTACGCTCTATTCCTTTCTCGCAGTAATGCACAACATCAAATGACCCAAATTTTGTGGTCCTGAGTTCTGGATATTTTTTCAGAAAGCCGTAGGCATCAGGAGATGAATATATGTGCTCTGAGATATTGATATACTTCGTATGAATTAATCGGCAACATACTTTGGCCCTCCGAGCTCTCTGTCCTTCGCACAGGAGTCAATTTCTCGAACACATCAATTGATCAAATATCCACCCATGTACAATGAAATCCATATAGCACGACCAGGGCCCAGGGACCTCTCTCGCTGACGTGCAACGTGGGCATGGAACCTAAATGAAATTCCATATGCCAGGGTGCCACATTTCGGCCCTCAGAAGCGTCTTTTGGTGGGTGGTCAACTACCCCGTTTTTCTGCCTTTTTGGAAACTTCGCCCGCAAGAAATTCACTCCGGGCTTCAAAACGCATGTAAATTCACCAAATTATTTTAGGCTATTCATAGGATGCAGGCCTTCATTATGAAGGCCCATGAACCCCGTGCGGCAACTGCTAGCTACAATGTTACAGCGAAAACGCTTAGGTGGTCAACTACCCAGTCTCCAACAGTAGGACCCTTCCAACTTGGTGAACACGTTCTTGCTTGAGTTGCATTCCTAATGAGCCTCTGAAGATTGAACTGCCGGAATGCCTCCAAACATCGACGTTGGGTGCAAAGGTATAAATTTTCTAACAATTGCCCCTTCCTCGCCAAAGGGTAGTCAAGGTTGTCCTTTCTCTCATGTTTGTGCACACATCACCATTTCGATCTTTTTAGCCACGTCAAACTCAGGCTCATTGGCGAGAACCTAATGGAACACATGGTGGATTTTTCGTATCGGATTTGGTGTATACTAAAATCCCCTCACCAGCCACGGGGATTCAGACGAAGACCAACCACGAGCTTTTTGTAGCCGCGTCGCCGAGATCGCCGGACGCCATCACATGTGATCGCGTTGTACTTCCAGCGCCGCTTTGGATGGTTGTTGAGACGTTTTTATTCTGTTTTTGGAGTCATTTGGGACTCCGAGTGGAGTCCCAAAGTACGAACAAACGAGATGTGCATTTTTTGATTTGAGTGACGGGCCAACAGTTTCACGGGGGTAGACTTGAACTGCAAAAATCGTTCAACGAGGCATAGGGATCCCCACCCGTAAGCGTACAATACGTATACGGTTACGGTTACTACGGTACCCGTAACGTACCGTATGGCCCTTTGGTTGGCTTCAACGGTTACGGTTGGTCACCGTACGTATACCGTACAAGCCCGTAATTATACGGGCCGTTATACTGTACATTACAAACCGTAAATTTTGCTGCCCTTCGAACTCGGTCCCGACGACCAAGGGGGGCATTGATGAACTGCACATTAACTTCGACGCACCCATGTATTCTGTTCCACATAACCCCTGCAGTGGTTGAAATGACCAGAACAGGTTATATATTGGTTTCGCATGTGATGTTATGTCCATCCCTGGGATCCTTCATTTCGTTTTTTTCCCTTTTAAATTGCCCTCAGAAGTTGGGCCTTCGTTCGGAGTGCAAAAGCCTCGATGACCTTCTCCAGTCTGCTGGAGAAGTGCCTTTGAATTGATTTTAATTTTATTTCACCGTATACGACCGTATGCGGTTTGTAATGCCCCGTTAAAGTCCATCGTACCGTACCCGTAAGAGCCTCCAGGCAGTGCACAGTCTTGTATCACACATTTTCTCCGTCATTTTCAGCCTCCAGCATGCCCCAATTCACCTTTCACTGCCCATCTTGACCCGGTGCGGGCGGGGAGCATGTAGCGGCGCCCGCTCCATTTCAATTCGGTTTGACGTCCATGAGGCAGTCGCACTGGGCATAGGTACATTCTCACCCGTTATACATATATTCCGGCTTCCTGTCTTCAACGTCCTTTTTTCGAGCGTTGATGTCGCGCCTCTCACCTGCCGTCCCCGAGATCACCGAGCATGTTTGCACGCTCCACACTTGCCTCTTACCATCGTCTCGTCGCGTCGCCCGTCCCTTAGCTGGCAACATGGCTTTTCGCTGTTGCTCTGCATCCTCTGATTCTCCTACTGGCACCCAATTCCACTTAGTACCTTAGTCTCCTTTCTACGCGCCGGTTCTTCGTCTTTTTTGGTCTTTCGGCGCTCGACTCAATTGCTAGTGCACATTGTCTTCTTTCATATTGGTCCAGCTGATATTTCTCCCCTGTAGTGCACCGTCGCAACGTGGTTGAACGCGTACCGCGGCCCCGCTAAGCTTGTATCTGAGCTCCTGTAGGCGGGATGTTGAGCTTGAGGATGTGGTGTTTCGATCCATAATGCGTAACTCCATGCTAACAGTTCTGCCTCCTCCTTGTAACTCGGAGGTGAATAACAGGTTTTTGTTATCACATTGACTTTGGACTAACTATGTACTCCCCTTCCCGGGTATGCCCGGTTGCGAGGCGCAAATTTAAACGGCTGACCAGCCCCAGGATTCATTTGAAGAGATCCGGCTTCTAGCAACTGCTACTCATGTCGCAGTTAATCTACTTGATCCGCCCGCGACATTTGCCGGGGGAAATTCTTCAGTCCTCCAAGCCATGAAGCATAAATAGTGCTGCGCGCAATTTTCTTCACCCCAACCGCCGCAGCTCGGGCTCACCGGGTTCACCCTTAAACCTTCAATCTAATGGTCAAAGATACTCTGTCATTGGTACTGCGGTCGCACTGTCTCGATCCCTCGCCATGCATGCTTCCTCAAGTTGATTCTGTGGATCATTCATTCAGCAGTCGGTTCTTACCTCTATGGTCTTGTATGTTATTCCGCAGGAGTTATAAACCGGGTTTTAATTCTCGTTTATAAACCACCCTACAATTCACCAAAAACCCGAGTTTCCGCCTCCACGTCAGAAAATTTCTTCGCTGGACGTCTCAAGCAATGTGCGACCGGGTGCATTGAGTTGGCATCTGAGACCAAGTATGTTGAGAAACTTGACTTGCCATCCCAAAAAACTGTTTGCTTGAGGACACTTGTTCCAACCGCAGGCCCATTAGTCCTGTGCTCGATCTCAGTATTGTGTACAACCGGTTCGAGACTCGTGGACATCATTTTGTTTGTTCTAAGGCGGGTTGAATATAACTAAAAACAGTGTGATTACTATTTAAAAACCGCCTTAATATACATACAAGACCCTATTACCTACTACTGTACCTCCCTACTATCTGCCTGACTTTCCCCACCGACAACTGGTTCATATTTATTCGACAATATGGTTTTACCGAACCGCATCTGTGCTGGGCGTTGTTTGAGCTTTTCGACATTATGGGGGGTGTTCTCTCCGTTATTTGCTCTGCCTCAAGTTTGCCCCGACAGTCTGGATTACATATATCTGTGCTTGCTGCTATGTATCTCCTTGCTCGCATACTGCTACACGACACTTTTCTTCCCGGTCAATGCGGTGGCGCCCTATCCAATTCCGGCTGCATTTTCCGAACGATCCCACAGAGCTGCGTATGAAATCCATTCTTATTAACTTGGCACTTTCACTATCATTGTTTCGTATTCAGACCACTGTGATCTTCTACGATGGCGAGGTTTTTTTGTTCTTTGATTCCACTAATTAGTAACTTGAACTTTGCTGCTCAGTTCTCAATTGACTGGGGTTCTTCGTAGCGACTTCAAAGAGACCACTGCAAGGGGGGCTGACACCACTGATATCTACTGCGCCGGATAATGCCGAACCCCGTCCTGTTGAGGCCCCGAACCTGAATAATCGGCAATAGGATTAGACAGAAACAGAAAGAAAAAAACCCACAAAAACGGTTCGCCCTCTGGCAACCCGGAAGATTGCAGAAACAACCGACTCGAGTCGGGGTCCATACAAACACAGGGGAGAACGAAGACAAAATACAATTGGTTGGACGTGCAACAATGCCAGTCATCCTGCTCTATTTTAAATTTCTTCCAGTTCGTCAGCCGTCGAGCTCAGCCCCTAGTTCCGGTTCCAGAGAGTGAATAACTGGTACCGGTACGCGTTTACTTCAACTCCCCTCTGTTCGCTTACTTTAAACCACGGCTCGGGTATCTCGGTCTGCTCGTTTAACTATAATCTCCTGCTCGGTTCTCTAACTTAATGGCTCTGCCGAAGACAGGCTTAGAGTGTGCATTCCAATTTGACTGGGCTATGTAGCCTACATCCTGACGCGTTTCCGGCCGCTTTGAACCAACCAATGTACCTGCATGTGTTGATCAGCTGGAGATCCACGAGATTAAAAACTTGAAATCATTTAAATATAGCCCTTGCCCTCGAATCCGAATAGCTACTTACAAGATACCTACTGACCTACAGAACATATGTCTGGGTCCTGGTATCCCAAAGGGTCAAATCCTCCGCCAATCACGCTTGCCGAACGGCCGGCACGGAAATACGAAGCTGTCCAGTCGCTGTTGAAGCAAATAATTGTGGTATGTCTTTGCACCAACCATAAATAGGAAACTCAACTCTATTACGAGAATCTGTCGGATTTTGTTCTGTCTTTAGACGCTTGGACCTTGAGCAATGGGTACATGTTCTTGGCGATTGTTGTCCATTACATCGGAACGACGTAAACTTGGTTTGTTCAATATTCTTTCGATACCTCAATGGGGCACTCAATGAATTCTGGCGATTGGTGTCCTCACCAAGGAGGAGTCGAAGAAATCCCAGGCGCCTCAGGGAGTTTATCAGGAGGCAGCCACTGAATCACTGAGTACTGACCACGACAACGATGCCAGTCAAACGGATGATGCCCCCGAGCCCGAGGCGACAATCCGGATAGTGCAATTGGTAAAGCGATTTTCAAGGTACTGATCCATGTTTTCAGGACGCGATATTATCCTGATTATTATTTCCCAAGTTGCGCAAGATTGTGCGACATGTTAGATTGAGCCCACAGACGCGAAAGACGTGGCAGAAAGAGGTTTTGGCCTGGCACAATGAGCAGCAAGAAATCACTGCCCGGCTCTCACGCCGGTATCGGTCGCAAGCGGGATACCAACGACGAGAAGGTCCTCATGCTTATTCTTGATGTCAAGACTCGGTGATCTTCGTCTCACCAAATGCTCCGTAAGTTCGAATGTCACTTGACCCGTGATTTGATATGAATTCCTGCAGGGTGGGCATTACAATTTCGTGGGGCCATCTTCAACTACGTTGTGAAGGACGAAGAGCTGCATGCACAGAGCTCTCAAATGGCGACTGGACTGCCCTCAAGTTGATCAGCGACCGGCCCATAGCCTTCCGCCACGCAACAGCTCAAATGTCGGCGACAAAACAGTCGATGATTTCGTCTACCCATACAATTTTCCTCGGCCTCCAATCCCATTCAAAAAAGAGCTCGCTAAGTTGCCGCTACCGCTGACCCCATGTTACGCCAGGGTCTGGTCGAAGCTCACGTCAAGCTGAGTGATTACCTCACGAAGTTTGACAAGTCGCAATATTATAATTACTCCTAGGCCACATGTTTGATTTTTCTTGCTTTCACTTTTGTCCAGATCTGACGGCGGTTAATTAGTGCTGGATCCCAGAATATGTTACAATGGTCTTAAAACTGACTATGCCGATGATCATGAGCTCCTTGTTGATCTCGACGTCGCCAAGGACGCGCTCCAGGCACATTTCAATGCTTTCTACGCCTCTAGATCCGCTGCGGAAGAGTCCATTGTCAATGATACCCTGCCGGGGTCGCCGCAAAAAATTGATTTCACCACTCGCTATAGCAAGCTCGTGGCCGCTGCAACCGCAAATGAGCTCGCGGATTATTTCCGATTCACTGCCGTCCCCGAGCCCTGGAATGTTGATCCACTGCACTGGTGATATAGTCGCCGCAAGCAATTTCCCAACCTATACCTCCTAGTCCGCAATATCCTGTGTATTCCGGTGTGTGCTGCGCACTAATACTTGTGCAAGTTCTAATTGGATGAAAGGTTCCGTGTCGCTGTTGAGCGGATTTTCTCGGGAGGACGCGACATGTAGCGGGCGTACACTTTTTTCAACCTACTTACCCGATTTGGTAACTACAGTCACTTATTTCTTACTTATCCCTTTCCTTTATCCGTCCTGCCCTTCGTGCTTACCACATTCCTTTGCCGTCATGGACTATACCGCTTACTCAGGGAGGACTCCCATCACTCGTTGTTACGTATTTACATAGCCACTTGATCCCAGTATATAAACCTGTTTGTACGTAGTTAGTTGACTCGGTCAATCATCTTCTTACGCCAGTTACCTCTGTTGGTTCGACCACCCAACAACCCCGTGTGACGAGACAAGCCTAGCTCCTCGCCACATATTTTTAACTGCTCGATACTGTCTCTGCTTGGCTGGATCCCTCTAGTCTGATCAACTCGAAATCTCCGCTCTGCAGTCGACCACCCCAACCGTCTATCTAACTACAACAATGTCTACAACCGAAAACACTGGTCACCACACCCGTGGCGCGACGGCAGCCGGTATATTCGAAGCCCCCGCCGCCCATCTACGGTCCTAGTGAGGCCTCTCCCATCTCAGACTCTGTCTCTGTTGCGGAGGATGGCCACAATGTTTCTTACCCCTTAGCCACGGTGCCGAGCACAGTGGTGACGGGAGGACCCGTTCTCGTTGAACGTGGTAGTCCCGGCGTCTCTGACGCCGGCCACTCGCGTAGCGAGTTTCTCCTCTCCAAGGGGATGCGGACTTTGGGACCCCAGGGCCCCAAGGAGGTCAGGAAAGCGAGGGCTGGACCCCCGTTACTCGTAAGACAGCGCGCTCGCATCGCGAGCGCTCGCCGTCGAGTGGTAGTGTTCATACCAGTAATATTAATACTTCCGCCACCACTGCACGAGTTAGTACACCCCTCAACCATTCTGCATGCCCACAAGAGATGAGTCGCGAGGAACTCGAGACCCTCGCGAGACGCTACGGGAGTATGGCCATGTACGGTCGGCGGCATGGTAGCGGTTGACTTGTAATTCTGATTCCGGATCAACGTCCGGACCACGTGAGACATATGAACGCGTCGCTTATTCTTGGCTCATTCGAGTAAATCCGTTCAATTTCAACTGTCTACTGGCCCAAGACAGTAGTTGCGGAGTACACCGTAATTAGTCATCTTCTATTGCATCTTTGAGGGGCTGGAGCTCCAGCTGAAAGCATCTCTGCCCACATTCATGTTGGTCCACAAAAGTCTGTATCCCTTTATCCCCATGATCTCCAGTGCCGCTGTCACTGGTTCGAAGTCAGATCTGGCCAGTGTGGATTATTGACATGGAACATACCCAGTGAGTGTGTGGGACATGAGATCAAAGAGGATTGATGCTTTCTGGGATGCATTGTGGCTTTCAGACGCTGTGTGAGATTCATGAGCTCAGCAGGTAAAAAATCACGGGCAAATCTCACATTGAATATCAGCCAGGACCAAGGCTTTGTTCGAATTGATGTAGATAAAATGCTGAAAAACATTGATAGTGGCTCCTTGCTTGTCAGTGTATCGTGGGTGTTCAAGTGTTCCCGAAAAATTCCTAAATTGGACATTTCCTCTCTCCTGTTCGAGAAGCCAAGTGACAGAGGATATGGACCCATTGCTGATATTGAGCTCACCTTTTTCATTCTCTGACAGCTCCGCATAGCCAGATTTAGTGAGGCCCGATGCCAGGGAAGGACTGAATGGTTCAGTTGATCCGAGAACACCTTCACGAGCAAGAATGAAATCTGTGATGTCAAAGTCTAAGGCACATTAGCACACAGGAAATGATGCAGACAAGGTTGACTAGCCTGAGACATCTATTTCGCTTGCATCACATTCCTCCTTGAAGTTATTCAGAAAGAACTTTGCACGACCAAGGGTTGTTCCCTCTTTGACAAGCTCATCACAATTGGAAATGACTGATACAAGCTGGCCATGGCCAATAGTATAGCATCGTTTCGCAACATAGGTCATATTGTTGTATTAACCTGAGTCTGGAGTCAGCAAGGATTTAACACCAGCCTACAAAGAGTAACTGGCCTTGAAGACAAGCTTGGATCTTCTTTCTCCGAAGGAATTATCCACAAGCATTGCAGGATGCGCAGTCAGATTGTCCGTGCACCAATTGAAAGATTGGACACCTGTCTCTGGGTCTGAAGTGTGCTCCGCAAAGAACAGTGTCACGGGGGTCGTAGTGCTTGCAAGAGAGGCCAAAGCAAACGACGACTTCAAAGAGTGGGGCCCAGCAGAAGCTGTAAATTTATAGATCAGAGAAATCAGTTGCGAGAATATATTACTTGACGTACCAATTCGTGTGCGCTTGAGAACTGAACTACCAAGAGAAATGCTGCTGTTCTCTGTCCAAATTCGCTTTTTGGATCTGAAAAGTCCGGGTGGCGGTGGAACTCCGGTCCGAGCATGGAACTATATTTAAACATCAGTTTTGAATGCAGGCCGAGAGGCGCAGATTGCACCTTTTCTGCGTCAATGTGTGCTTCCATATATAACGTGGCAAATTTGCGGTTTCGAAACTTGGTGGGAACAGTCTTGTCTAGGTTCTGGCCACAGTCCTTTAACATCGCGTGAAAAACATTGCGGAAGCTCGATTGGGGCTCAATTTCGAGGTGAACATTGTTCATACGGGAAAGTCTCATGTCTGAGCTGTTTCGTTGATCTCAGCTGCAGCTTCAATGTTGAGAACTAAAGGAACTCACCGGACGAGACTCGACTCTGAGGCATCCTCCCAGCTAGAGTTGAAGCTGGCTATTCCATTGGCCACAATTTCTACAGTAGGTGAATAAATGGATGTTCAGATACGGCAAAAGATACTTGCACCTGAGAATTTAATTGCAGCCTCTCGGATGACCTCAAAGGTTGGAAGAAATTCACAAGCTTTGGAATTCACCAAGGGTTCCAGAACAAATACATAGCACTCATTTGTTGCCAGGTTGTTGCTTTTGAGAGTCGCCATATTGGCCACGTTGATTGCAACGGTGGACTGTTGAGCCTTGACACTCGAACCATTGAAGTTCGCAGCATCCTTCCACTGGGCACAGTGAAATTGTCCAATATTTCAAACTGATGTCAACAGGTTTGGTGCTGCGAATGATGGTCAGTGTAATGCACAGAGCAACGGCTTCATGACTACCTTGCTGCTCTGAAGAGGCTACCGATGGAGCCCCTGACAAATTCGTGTTTTGAACACGTCTCTCTGCATATCAGGGTGAGTTCATATTTGATACTCCGAAAGAGAGGGTATTTCACGGTTCTTCTTCTCGCAGAGACTGCAATATTCAGTGCTGAGTCGCGCCGATGTGTTACCACAGCCCAAGCATTGTCCCAAAGCCTGCAAGAAAGTGTGAAGAAAGTGGTATGGTATAACTGTCAGGTACATCTTGCATTTATTCTGTCATGCTCCACCACGGGAGTGTTTGTGATAAGCACACATTTATGGCAGCGTCCGACATTGGTCTTGTACTGGAAATGACGCAAACAAGTATCTTCTCCAGTGCAAAGAGCAGAATCAGTATCCAAGTCCTGTGCTGCCGAGGTTGCGATGGGAGTCTATATTGGGATTGGTTCACCTAAGCTTGAGGCACTCTCTGGGTGGGCTATATTTAATAGCATGGCGCCACTACTTCGTGGAGTAGTAGATCCAACCCATTTATAGGAGTCAATTATATCTACCGTACCGCACTGTATGGTAGCAACCGTAACACATAATGGTGCCCCAAAAACTTGCCTAATTTGCAGGCCCAGTTGCTATCAAAATTGAGGCATAAAAATCTATTTTTTCGGCGCCAAAATGGTGCCAAAACATCATCGCTTCTCGCTAAGTATCTTCGCCCCTCGCCTCGACCAGACTCCCTGCCTATGTACAATACAAGCAGGGATGCAAATTGGCTACCGAGCAGCGGCCGATCCCTTTCAAAGTTGCCTAAATTGGCATGTGTAACGCCTGACATCCCCTTAGTTGCTAAGTTTCTAAAGTTAGCTGGTGTAACCCATCCCCGGCAGTTGCTACCATACAGTGCTACGCGCCGATGGGTTGCATATATATCATGTGGGCGTGGTTAGATGTCCATCAGTCGGGAATCAAAATCAAAAGTCAACCGCGACCATGCCGCCGACCGTATCCATTGACCAACTCGAACGCATCATTTTTGGAGACAGTATCGTCAAAGGAGGTAGGTTCGTTCCAAGCCGCCGTTCTGACGATGCCGTGCCATGCCAGACAACCAAATAGACCAAACATCAAACCAAACACGCACAACACGGCCTTCGTCAGAAGGGGCTTGCTTCAGACTGCCGAAATTGTGGGGGTTGAAGATCTCGGTCTAGCGGCGCAACGGGAGCTCGGATCTTGGGGGTCACTTGGTAAAGGTTTTAGTTCGTCAACATTGCTACGACTTCGCCCTGTAGTACATGGTAATACATGGAGAGATGATCGATTTCTGAGTGTTGCAAAATGAGCGAAAACACGCTTTTTTTGAGAGGCTTCAAGAATATTTATTTTGTCATGAACCACTGGGATATTTCATTTGAAGCTAGTGATGTGCCATATCTTCAACTCTAACTCGCTCCAAAGCGATATGCACCCTGTACATGGAGATATTCGACCCCCAATGTGCGAAATGGCTGAATTGATGCGAAATCACTGCACTGATCTATGTTCCCACGGGTCATACTTCGCGCGAAAATATTCGCTCTTCACAATAACCAAATTCCTAAAGGTCAGTTGATAGCTAGATCTGTCTTTATAGACCCCCTTGGTATGTCGCAAAGACACTGGTGGACTTAACTGTACCATAAACACCTTATAGCCGTGATCAATCAGGCCAACCGCATAATGTTGATTCTCATTTTATCCGGGATAGATAACATGCTGGGAGATCCGTAAGTATCTCCTAGTACCCATAGGGTCATTTACAGGGAAATTATTTGTGCCCAAAGACCCCTGCTTCTCACTTGCCGTGCCATTTGATCTGTGCAAGCAGCTGGTATAGATTCCATCATCCATACAACCTGGTACACGAGTTTTCGTGTCCATGGACGTGTTCATAACCTGTTGTAAGTCAATCATGTATTTTAATTGCGCTAAAGTCGTGTTTTTGTTGAGTACAGGACGCGTTGACTTTGTGATGCAGAGTGTGACCTCGCGTGACACTCCTCACTGGCGCGTTCGCAGGTACCATATCTCTGCGAGGGAAAGGCCAGAAAATCCCAGATATTCTGAGGGTACTCCTGGTATGTAAAGGAACATTATTTGCACTGGGATAAAACTTGTCGGTGAAGCTTCTAGACCTGCAGAGGACAATCTCCAAAAATGCACAAACATCCGATCAACTCATGGACTGAGGGTTTGTCATTGAGTCTAGAACACAGCTAAAATTCCTATCGGATACCCAGGCATATGTTCTCATATCGTCATTTCATGCTTAAGAATTAAGGTAATATTGAAGCAGCAAGAAAGTGATTCACAAGCCCTGTGTTTGCCGCAGTTTGAAGCAAGCCCCTTCAAGAAGGACCCCGGCGCGCCGGGCCGGAACTTCGCGGGCTTGTTCCGAACCTACAAAGGAGGTTAACAATGTTTATGTTTTGTCTAGATTTACCACTGCGCAAGAACTCTGATCGGCTGCGTATCTAGTTCCCTGGCCATCGTGTCTCCGAAAAATAGCGAACCTTACCTGTCCGCCGTCCGTTCTGCATCTCGACAAACCACGACCGTTTACCATCCTCGTATCCCACTTTCGCAGCGTCCACGCACCGCCCTACCCCTCGCTGAATCTCGTACGAATGCTACTGTTTGGTACTCCCCCCCTTCCACCCAATCCCCTTGATTTGACCATCTCGAGCAATATTGGTCTGCCTACGAGGAACGTCGGAAAGCCACTTTCCCGCGAGCACCGCGACCTCCGTCAGGTCGCCGAGTTCTCTGTCGGAGTAGATCTCGTCCGACTGCCCGACGATTTCGCAGGCTTTCGATTATCATAGCATCCCGTGTACATCGCCAAACACCTTCCAGCAGTGTCATGGATATCCTTTTTACTTCTCCCCCATAACCACTAGTTTGTTGCCAACCTGGGCCGCTGCGTCCGCCCGGGGCTCAATTATACAGGATCAGCCTCCATCTCGCAAAACGTATCGGTGCTTGCCGATCACATACGCGGGCCCCAGGTCCGCAACGTCCACCTCGGCGCTTTGACCTCCCGACGCACAGGCGCGCGTTCGTTTTCGAGATCCTCCGTTCACAGCGCGCGTCTAGCCACTCGATTCCTACAAATCTGAAACCCATACCTATCGGTCGACGACGGACCCCGCTGCCGAATTCCGCATTCCGTTGTGTTCGCGCATGCATATGGGCTTGGCATCCTAGGACAGACAGACAGACAGACATGTAACCAGTAGTTCGCTGAATCTCAAGCACAACTGCCCACCGATAAATCCCAAATCAATCAATCAATTCAATTCATCTCCTCTCTCTCTCTCTCCCTCCTTCTACTCCCTCCCAGCTACCCAACGTACCTAACATAACCTATACCATACCTATACCTAACCTAACCTAAAGTAACGAGACGAGTCAGACGAGACGAGTAAAAAGTAATAGTAGTAGTACACGGCTGCTGCATTGCATTGTACACCTTG
The DNA here is from genome assembly GCA_029378375.1 of Mycena olivaceomarginata. Classification (NCBI taxonomy): domain Eukaryota; kingdom Fungi; phylum Basidiomycota; class Agaricomycetes; order Agaricales; family Mycenaceae; genus Mycena; species Mycena olivaceomarginata. The sequence goes on along the minus strand of JARKIC010000225.1, from coordinate 42,083 downwards.
GTCCATGGTTCTCTTCCTCGCAAAGCGAGTCCCGAGTGCGAGTGCGAGTGATGTGATATATGTATGTACGAGGACGCAAGCCAGCAGGCAAGGGGGGATATATACGGGCGGAATACGTGGGCGCGCGGGGCGGGGGTAGTGTAACGAGTGTGTGTGGTGCGCACGGGGGCATGTGTGTGTGCGTGCGCGGGGTGGCGGGTCACGTCTCGTCTCGGCCATATATGCATATAATACACAGACGACGGACGACGCGAGTCTAGGGTGGGTATGCGGGTGGTGGTACAATTGTCGGTCTGTCTTGCTTTGCTACACGTCACGTATCGTCAGCATCTGAGACAACGGAGGGAAAGCGAGGGACACACCTATAGAATGTGCACAATTGAAGGTGGGTAGGTATGCAAACACAGAACGCTCCTATAAAAGGAGGCGGCGAACAAAGGTTTTGAGAAGTATATGTACAAGAACTCTATAAGTAAAGTAAAAGGAAACGCAAAGACCGGCCGATGGGCGCCGATCCCATCCATCCATCCTTCTTCGTGGCTCGAAGGCATGTATGTATGAAGGATAAAGTAAAGTAAAAAGGAACAGGTGCGGGGTGCGGGGTAGGCGGGGTGGAAATGTAAAGGTATAAGAATGGCGTGTAGGTAAAAAAGACAATAGTATGTAAAAGTAAAAAGTAAAAATGGAGAAAATACTGCACAGAAAACAGATTGTTGCGATTCGGTTCGACACAAAAAACGACAATGCCAATGCAGATGAGACGATGCGATGCGATGCGGGTGTGTGTGTGGTTGGTATGCGATATGATACATTTTACACGGGCGGGCGGGAGTGGGGTGCGGGTCGTGCGGTGCGGCGGTCGTCATCGGGGATGGGGTGGAGCGGGCGGGCGCACGGGGTGGGCAGTGGTCGGCGGCGGACATCGTCATGCACAGGGACGACGTCGGCACTACACTTGAAACGAGGGCGTCGTCGTCGTCGTCGTCATGCGCAGAGACAACGACGACAGCGTCGACAGGAGAACAGGGTCGTCACCGAACAACGACGACCGTCGTGTCTCGTCGAGTCGTCCTGGCAAAATGACTCCACCCAAGTGGCTGTGCTCCGACGTCACCACCGTCCATCGATAAGGAATCCATGCGCCACCATTGTCCGAGTCCGAGCGTCGGGGAAGGAGACCGCCGTCGCACGAGGAAGGGAGGAGAGGGGAGGTCGAGGCCGTCGCGCGGGCGGGCGGACGGCCCAAATAATAGGTGTACGATAAATTACGCAAGGTAGTTGTTGTCTTCTTCATCTTAATCTTCACTTGAATCTTCATGTGGTCACGCACGGCGGCGTGCCTATTTTCGTTTTGTGGGGTGATTGATTTGGGGTGGGTGGGGCTGCGCAAAACAAGATAGGCGTTAGCGTGTGTCGCAAATAGATCGAAGGGAGGGGAAAGAGCTCACCTCTAGCTATACAGACTAAACCGGTACGCAATACAGGCAGGCAGGCAAAAAAGAAGAAACCCAAAAAAGAGGTACAACGGCGCCAGATACGGGGCCGTGCGGGGCAAGGTGCCTTATAAGGTAATGAAGGGGCCGTGCAAGGCAAGCCAAGATAGGTGCGGTGCGCGCGCGCGGGATGGTGTGGTGCGGCGGCGGTGTGTGGTGAGGGGGGTAGGAAGCAGCCGCACTAGGTGGGGCGCACGGGCGGAACTATGAAACATGGAGTCGGGAAAATGCAAGGGCAAAGGAGCGGCGATTGATTTAAAATCGGATTCGGGGGCGCGGGTGTCCAGAACGAGTGTGCCGTGGGTGGGGTGGTCGGTCATAAAATCGAAAAAATAATAAAGTTAGGACAAATCCTGCGCGGCGCGGCCGTCCCGTTACGAGAACAGCGGCGGCGGCAGCTCATCGGGGCTCGGCGAGTTCTGGAACATCGAGCTCGCGAACAGCCCGTTTCCGATCATGCCGTTGCCGTTTGCGTTCGGGCCCTCGCGCTCCGAGGACCGACTCCGCCTCTGCGCATGCGGCTCGAGCGCGGCCTGCGCAAAGTCCTGCTCGCCGCGGGGGAAGACGAAGGGGAAGAGGGGCGGGAGGACAACGCCCTCGCTCAGGTGCTTCGCGCGACGGTCCGCGCGGCGCTTGGGGGAGGGCGGGGACGGGGTGCCGCCGTTGGTGGTGTTTGCGGCCGGGGGGAAGGGGAAGCTGCCCGGGCTGATGCTGGAGAGCGGAGCGGTGCGCGGGGGGTCGGGGAGGCGGATCTTGCGGGTGGGGGTGCGGGGCTCGGAGAGGTGGAGCGCGGGCTTGGGGCGGCGGGCGGTGGTGGGGCTCGGCGGCGAGGGAGTCGAGGGGCGGGAGCCGGCGTCGGTTGCGGTGTCGTCACAGATGGGGAACTCATACGGTGCGAACGAGGCCGAGTCGAGGGTGGTCGTGCGCTGGGGCTGCTCGTGCACGGTGAGACACTCCTAGCGTAAAAAACCAGAAAAAGCCCAATCACCTGACGACGGCGGGGCATATGGCTCAATACGGGGTCGGAGCGGCTGAGAGACGGAGCGTGGGCCGAGTTGGATGCAGGGACGGGGATGGGGTTGGTTGCGTTGTTCCGGCGCTTGTTGGTGCTCGGTGGCGGTGCAGCTGAAGGCTGAGGGGCGAATGGGTCCGGCGACGGCTGGCGGCGGCGGGCGGGGGCGGTATGTGATGCGCTCCGGCGCTTGTTGTTGTTGCTGGTGGTGTTATTGCTGTTGCTGCTGCTGTGGTTGTTGTTCTGCTGATGCTGGCGTCCCCTGGCTCTACCACCGGTGCCTGTTGTTGTGCCGGGGCTGGGGCGGGTTTGGGGCTCCGCTGGACTGCCTGGGCGGCCTTGGGTCTCGGAGACGCCTTGGTTGGCCGCGGGGGCTTGCTGAGGGTGAGCAGGCCGGGGGTGCGGGTAGGCTGGACCTGGACGACGGGGGCCGAGGGGTGTCTGCGGTGGTAGTGGATGGGGGATTGTGCCGGGGACATGGAGAACATGGCGGTGGGCTTCTGGACGAGCAACATTGGTGCGTGCAATGAGGAGAAGGGGTGTGTGTGGGCACAGCCACTTTTCTTCATACATGTACGGCTAAGACCGCCGATCACGTGCTATGGCTCCATTGTCTTATCGACCAGGGCAAATCTATCAGAATGATCTCCACTGATTCATTTTTACATTTTTACGCCGCTCGGGCGCGGACCATCCGACTTTTCCCGTCCCCCGCCGCTCAACTTCCGTGTCTTCCAAAGAACAAACAGAAGCCCCAACGCTCCAAAATAATCCTTTTGTTATCTATCCCCCCCAGACGCATCGAGGTCCTCGTTCCAGCCTTCCATTGCTCCTGCCTCGAATTCTGACATCGCCTACTTCTTCTGTCATCCTCTCCTCGACGACGACCGACCCTTGTTCTTGTTCTCAGTCATCAAGAATCTCTGATGCAGATGTATACCCGCTTCCGCTTCCACTTCTTTCTACCATCTGCCAAACAGGCTTCTGCCTCTGCCCCGGCCTACCCAAACTGTGCTAAACAGCCTTGCCTCAAACACGTCCAGATGACCCATAGCTGTGGACGGATGGCGCAATGGCACTCGGCCGATCAGACTTAGCGTTTGAGGCGTCCTCGGTATCGGTCTATGTCGCCGATTCCACTACTCCGACGTCATGCTCCTTCCCTCGAGTTCCATTGCATTCTCTGCTGCGCTCCCTGCATAAGCTCAGACTTTGGCCTGTATCTATACATTCATGGACTGCGCTATTCATCCATTCGTGGACTGTGCTAGCCTTTCCATTGTGGGCCATGGTGGAACGTCTTGGGTTGCTGTGCTCGTACTAATTGTAGACTTCCTTCGATTCGGTGCTCTTCATGTACCGAATACATACATACATACATACATACGCCTCAGCACAATATATCCTGGTTCCGCACTCCTTGGACGCACTTGCATTCCAGAACGTGGTGGGCTTATCGTCTCAATTCATCATCATCCAGTCAGCCGTGCAATCGTCCAATATAGTTATTTTCAATTTATCATTTCATTGCAAAAAGTACCGAGTATATCCACCGTACTCTCAAGCAACAAGTGAGGAGCAGCCCATGGGCAGTGGTACGTCGCGTACTACGACTGTGGGGCATCTCGCCGCTCCTCCCTCCAATCTTTCCGGAACACCGAAAAAAAAAAAATGTGCAAAATAATTGAGACGAGACTAGACGACTCGGAGCCGGAGCCACGAGACACGAATGCGCATTAACGGAGCTATGGCCCTCGAGCCGCCGCGCCGACGCTTGGGATCCACCTTGTCGTTGACTCTATCCCATCCCGTACGCAGTCGACAGTCGAGTCGACTCGAATCGAGCAGTGAATCGACTTGACTCAAATCCCCTCGACAGCGGCGGCAGCGGTGTCCCTCCAGACACATCCCTCCAGAGCCAGAGCCAGAGCGCAGTCGGAAGGAGCTGAGTCGCCCGAAGATGCCCGAGCGCTCCAAAAGGAAAGCAAAGGAAAGGGAGGGAGCATAATATGAGTATGTACACAGCCGAGTTACTTGAGGGTGAGGGTGACGGCGAGGAGGGGAGGACACGAGGGGAGGATGGCCATTTCAGGGCTCTGCGCACCTCGCGGCCGGACTCATCTCCATCCATGTCCACCCCCGGCTTCTCCTCGTCTCTTCCGCTCCCACGCATTTCAGCTTCCGCGTCGAAGCCACGACCAGCCCTGTGTCGACTCGCACGTCCGAAGTCGCGAGGGGGAAGCGCGGTGCCTCTTCTCGTCTCGTCTTGCGTACGCAGCAGACGCCCCTGAGGGTTGCGCATCTCGAGCACCCAGCCCCGGTATGCCTCTCGAGCACCCTAGCTCCGATATCAAGTACACATTCGTATCTCGCGGCTCCGAGTTCTTCGACGTTACGTTCGTCTTAATCAGGCAATTCTTGAGTTTTTTCGTTTTTTTTGTGTGGTGCATCTCGGTTGATCTAGAGGGGAGGAGGGAGGAGCGACGAGATGCCCCGCCCACAAGGGCGGGGGGGCGTCGGTGGTTCGGGGAGGCTGACAACTTCGTCGCCTGAAGAAAGTACATTAGAACTTATCGTAATTGGTGTAGCATAAATCTGCGCCAATCCGCACCATACCTACATCTCTTCGGTTTCCGCTCGGCGGTGCAGTGAATGAGCCAGCTACATATCGATTCAGCGGAAATTCGTTTTCGAGTCGGAACCACGACCGCCCCTGTATCAGCTCGCCCGTCATCCGAAGTCCAGGTCAAGGCCGCACGGCACGCAATAACGGGAGGGGCGGGAAGCGGCGGTGCCTCTTCTCGTCTCGCGCTCGCGCGTCGAGCGCGGATATTATGAACGTGCATTAATCAGTCTCGGGTGGGCGAGAAAGAAGCCCGGTGGACACAGTGAAGAGGTGGAGAGGCATGGGCACGAAATCATCCGGGGAGAGACGCAGTCGGCAAAAATAGGGATGAGCACAAACATGCATGAATCTCGTGGTGGAGGTCAGGCAGGCCATGCCAAGGCAGGGAGGGAAGCGGCGGTCTGTTCTCGTCTCGCGTACGCAGCACACGCTCGCGCGCCCGAGGCCAGATATTATGGGCGTGCAGTCTCAAGCGGCCGCGGGCGGGGCAAGAAAGAAGCACGCGCGGTGGATACGGTGAAGAGGTAGAGAGGGCACGAAACCATCCGGGGAAGACACCGTCGTCAAAGGCGTAGAGGAAGGGAGGGGCGTCCGGGCTCGGAGTGGAATGTAGAGACGAAGGGGCAGCAGTCTGCGTGCTGATACGCCCTGCGATGGACAGCAGTTCGCGGTCAAAAACGGTTGCAAGCTCCGACAGAGCAGGTGGTGCTGCGAGGTGGTCATAGGTATACAGAGTGGCGTGTCGAGATATACGAGATGCGACGGAGGCGGGTGTCGAGTCGAAATCTTTGTATGCGCAGACGGATATGGTGCGACAACACTTGAGGCCTGCGGGAAAACGGGTAATCGCACCGCCAAGCTTCACTTGTCGTCGTCGTCCAAGTGGGCACACTCTCGTCGGGATGCCACCACTGCCACCAGGCTCTCGAGCGCGGACCCATCCAAACCCTCCCCAACGGCTTCAGCGTCCTCGTCGTAGAGCCGCTCGTATCCACAACCATGATCGTCCTGCGTGTACTCAAAGTCGTCGTCAGGTGTGAACACAAAATCCCGCAGCACGTCCAGCTCCGCTTCGAACAACGCGAAAACAGCGTGCCACGGCCGCGGGAAATAGCCGTGCGTGCCACCCTCGATGGAGCAGCCGTGCAGTTCGAGGCGCGCGAGTGTGGCCTTGTGCCGGAGAATGAACTCGACGACGTCCGTGCCCGGGTCGTCCTGAAACGCGAATTGATGCAGCACCAGCGAAGATAGCCGGGGAAGGAACATGTCTTCGAAGGACATCGCAGGCGCCGCACCGACAGCTTGGTCGCTGCGGATGGTGAGCTCAGTCACAGCCGTGGCGCTGCGGACCATATGCGGGACACTTTCGTCCCAGAACTCCCCAAGGAGCGGGTCATGGTAGCCATGCCAGTCAGAGAGCACAGAGATGTCGAGCTCCTGCAACGAGCGGAAGAGCCGATGGAAATGTTCCTGGGCGTAGATATTGTCCGGTATAGCGATCACATTGTTCAAGGCCAACGAAACGAGGGGCGGGGCCGCCAAGTTGACGCGAGGGCGGCAAATATTTTGTTCTGGAGAAGCAAAAAATGGGTCGGTGATTTGGGATCGTTCTCGCGAAATTTGCGGTGGAAGTTGAGCCGCAGTTTTTGGAGGTTGCGGAACTTGCTCAGGTCAGAGAAAACAAGTCCGAGCGCCTCTCTCCTAGCCTTCCTCAGGCTCCGCTCAAGTTTCTTTGAGGGCTGCTGCTTCGACCGCTTCACGTTGCTTCGGAAAACGATTTTACGCACAAGAGACGTGATGGATTCGTCGCAGCCCTGCAAAAACGAGACAGCGTTGGCACTCTCGATACTGTCATGCACAACGATAATGCGAAAGGCCAATGGTGTAGCCACGGAGTTGAGAGTTTTTGAGACGAGGCGGAGATTGCAGATATCTGAATGTTGCCGTACATCCTGTGCGATGATATGAAGCAACTCCAGCGGTAAGCTGGCCATTGGGGCTGGTGATGGCGCTGAACAGAGCAAGTGATGGCGCATCAGTGATTTCAAAACTGCACCTTGAACCGCCTTCGCGTTAGAATGTCGCCAATATTGTCTCTTCCCACCGAACTTTTTGTGGCAATTGGTGTTGTGGGACAAGAGGACTGTCTTTCAGACCCGGCTTTCAAATCGCATTCACTGGAATGGATTCTATCCCATACTTCGTCCCGACTCCGCGCAGCCATCATCGGCGCGCCTACCCTTTGGACGCGCGTGGAAGCCGACCTGACCGACGAGAGTTCCGTGGAAATCGCCAAACTGTACCTTGAGCGCTCCCGAGCCCGCGAAATTTGGGCAAACTTGTACCACGATTGGGATGGTGGCGATTCCGACGCGTTGCATGCTCTCATGGCGGTGCGGTTTCACCATTTTATCCCCCACATCAATCGTATGTGGCGGTTGAGGATCGCGACGAAGACAATCTCGATGGAGTGGGCGAAAGAGCTGTTGGCTGCTACGGGCACTATAGCTGCCCCGAAATTGCAGCATCTCGAGCTCGTCAATAATATCGAGGATGATCAGCACAATTACAACTACTACTCCCCTGCAGGTGTTGCACCGACCGCAGATTTGCTGTGGCTGGACGCCCCGAGGCTGGATTTTCTTAAAATGGTCGCTTTCAACCCACTGATAGGAAGCAAAATGGCGAATGTGAAGCACCTCGAGCTATGGTGTATTGAAGGGGTTGGTAACTTGTTCACCACCATCAGCGCCCGCTGTCTCTCGCTCGTCTATCTGTACCTCGACATGCGCAACGAGCTCCTGCCCGACCCATCCATGCGCCGCTGCCTGCGCATTCCGTCTCTGAAGTCCCTCCACATGATGCTCCCGTACGATACTGAAGACGACGAGTGGTTCCTGCTGCGCATCATCGATTTTTTCGAAACCCCCGCGTTGTCCGAACTGATGATCGAATCCGTCCACGACGATATCTACCCGCTCTTCAACAAGACCAGTCTCGCCCACGCGTCCTTCCCGGCTCTTGCCTCCCTCTCCTTGATCAACCGGGAACCATGTGCAGTAGGATGCGACAACATAACGACCCCTCCCTACACAATTTCTGCCCCGCCTCTCGCGCTCTTCCCTGCCCTCTCCTCCCTCACCCTGGTCAACCATTGCTACACAGAAAACCTAGTCACGGACATCTTGGGCCCAGACTCGGGACCCTGGACGCTTCCGCAGACCATCACGCTGTGTCCTCGAGAGGCCACCTTGGACGCTGTCTCTGACGCTCTCCAGATCGCAGTCGGTTCCCAACACCAGCGCGGTCAGGCACTGCCCAAGTTCAGGCTCTCCTCTGCGCTGGCCTCACTAGAAAATTGGGGGGAGATTGGGGCGGATGTGGAGACGTATGACCCCACGGATCTCCTCGAAGCTTTTAATTTGCCCTGAAACGATGGCTCATTGCGAGCGAAGACATGATAAGTATGGTGCAGATTCTACACAAGCTATCGTTTCTGATGTACGTTCTTCAGGCAACGAAGTTACTCATCCCCCAATCAGCATCTCCCGATCCGTGGGCGTTCCACTCTCTTCCTTATGCCACCTGTACTTGCGGGCAATTCGCGCGAGTTCGCTCTGCCTCCTTTTGATACCGCTCGGGTCCATAGCTAGAATAAAGACGTGGATGATTCCATATACAAGCACTGTGGTCTCGATATCGATAGCCTTCCAGACGCCTTGTCCTCGTCCCAACGCAAGCAGGAACAAAAACAATCCCAGAGTGATAGCTGCCAAGTGCTCAGTCGCCGATATCACGGCCAGGACGCGCATGCCGAGCGCGGTGGGCGCCCGCCGCTGAATCGACAACTTCAGGGAGACATACCTCGCTCAGGGAGGTGGAGCAGACAAGGTCCTCGAGTTGCTCAGGAAAGCCATTGACATCTACGAGCTTCTGGGAAGGCACCTGGACGTCGCGTTCTGCCAATATCATCTACAGCTTCTCCCACCTGCGACGGCCGTCACACTGTATTCCCGCGCCATACACCAGTTCAAGACCTCCCACTTCACCTATCACCGTGAGCGCGCGACGCTCGACATGTGCTACTCTCTGATGGAGGAGGAAAATTACTCCGAAGCTATTTCATACCTTGAAGTTCTTCAGGAACTGATTGGATACTGCGGTCAAATCTTTGCAGAAAGCTGCTCACCGAATGCCACTGCCGGTTGAATGCCGCGCGCCCGGCTCTACAGGCCGTTAGAGGAACTCTGGACGCCATTCAGCAGTTGGACAGCACCTATTTGGACGAAATCGAATTGCTGACCCCCAAGTACACTAACCTCTTGACGGCGTTGAATGAGCCTTCAAATACCCCGCCAGCTATTGCATACGAAACACGTGCTGAAGGACAAGGCAGATTTATTGAGCTAGTAGAAGACGCAGACTCGGAAGAGGTTGAGTGGCTATAGATCGAATAGATAAACGAGTTGAGCCGTAATTTAGACATGTAAATACATAAATACAGAGTAGATTCACAAGTGTATTGGACTTGCGGTTGATCCAAAGATGGAAGAAATCGGTAAATAGTCACGGACCATGCCCATCGCAGGCAATGGCCACCTGCCTCTTGGTGAGTTATATCTTTCTCCCATCCTGGATGCATGTTATTGAGTCCGTTTGCAAGGCGGCAGAAGGCGGCGGTCCTGCTCATGCGCCTCAATGTCAACGTTCTTGCCGTTACCCCTACACAATGTTGCGCGTGTTGTGGCGCGTCGTCCTCTTCGCAGAGGTTATCTGAACCCGTTTCCGCTGATGCCGATACATAGCTATTGAGGCGAGATGTGCTGGTAGCCGCGCCGGTAAGCACCGATACGTCCTGCGAGATGGAGACTGATCCTGTATATTTGAGGCTCGGTCGGACGCCGCTGCCCAGGTCGGCAACAAAAGAACGGTCGATATGAGGGAGAAGTAGAAAGGGGACGGCGCTTGTGGATGCGAAATCGTCGGGCAGTCGAATGAGATCCACTCCGGTAAAGAACCCTGCATCAACTCGGCGACCTGACGGAGGTCGGGGTGCGGGGGTCACGGAAAGTGGCCTTCCGATGTTCCTCGTACGCAGCCTACTAGTAATATTGCTCGAGATGGCCGAAAGGGATTGAGCGGAAGGGGGGAGTACCGAGGAGTAGCATTCGTGCGAGATTCAGTGAGAGGCACGGCGGGGCGTGGACGCTGCGAACAGCTGGATGCGAAGACACTAGGCGGCCGTGGTTTGTCGGGATGCAGGCGGACAGGTGTAAAGGCTCGGAGACACGGTGGGCGGAGAGTTAGAAACTGCGGCTGATCAGAGCTCTTCCCCCAGACGGAGTTAAAAAAATCTTGACGAACCATAGAGGATTGACAACCTTTCTCGCTACGACAACATTGCCTCCAAAGATGATGTGTTCGAGTTGAGCAACTGAGGGGAGTAGAGGCTGGGCCTGCAATGACCGGCGAAATTTGGAGGTGAATTCACGGTTTCGTTCGGTCGGGTCAGATTTATTGCTCGCACCAATCAAAGGGCCGACTAGCCGGACGACAACCTGAGACATTGTTCGGCGCCTCGTAGTCTCCCCTTCCCAGCAAGTTTGCACTAGATCCCAAAGGCTATCAAGTGCGGTTGTGCCTGAGCATGCTGGCGGCCGCGAAGGGCGGCACCCGCGGGAAACCTTGATCATCACAGCCATATCGTTTGGCAATTCGTGAAACGGGACCTTTCCGGTCAATATCTTCGTAGTCATGTTATTTTTACGATTCACAGGGAAACTAGACAAGCCCAGCGTTACCTGATAGCAAACAAAAGCGAAAGCATAAACATCTGAGCCGAAATGAGGCTCAGTCGGATTCTCGTCGTCGAATAATTCGGGTGCCTGATAGCGGGCTGTCCCTCCGCGCACACTTGGGGTCGAATGGGTGAATCGGAAGGTGATGGCGTTTGCGACGGAGGAAAGTCCGAAATCCGAGATGCAGGCCCCGCCGGAAGGCGTTACCAGAATATTAAGCTACGGGGTTGATGAACGGCCAGGTCAGGATGATAGAATGCTCATACTCCTTTCAAGTCTCCGTGCACTACATTATTTTCGTGCAGGTATTGTAGACCGAGGGCCACGTCCAAGATCTAGTCCGTATCGAATCAGACACTGAGCATTGAATCGGAATAGACTTGATTACAAGCGAAAGACGCAGGTCGGTGTCCGGGCGTTCTTTGTCTATGAACTCCACGATGTTCCCGTTTTCCATCCATGGCGAGATTAAGCATAACCTGTTGTCCAGATGGAATAGACCAAAGAAGGGAAGCAGGTTCGGGTGACAGAGTTGACGCCAAATGACAGCTTCTCGCCCGAATTCCTGGGTATATTTCAATACGAAGATGGTTTCGGTGTGAAGAGAAATACCTTGAGAGCACCCTCAACGTGCGAGTCCTGGAATATTCGCATGATTTTAACCGAGACAGTTTGTCCACAGACCAAGCCTTTCCAGATATCTCCGAAACCCCCAGCTGCCACTTGTTGTCCGACTTTCTGCAGCTCGGGAAGAACAAAGCAGCGAGGATGCAGGCCTGAAGCACGAGAAAGCCGCAGTAGAGCCTGTAATAGCAACGGTCTAACCACCGAAAAGGAGTCGAGATCGAGCAACTGTCCATTACTCAGTCGGAGGAAGATTGTATTGGGAAATGTGGCGCTTACATCTTGCAGGAGATCCAGAAGATGCTGCGCCTCTGTGCCGCGACAGGCCAAAAGTTCCTTATACGAATGGGGTCTGCGGAGGAAAAGGACCAGGCTTGCAACAATAGCGCGGACGTCTTGGTTAATATGCTCATATACGTTAACTGAGATTCCTTCGTTGGGTGCGGAATCCTTCTACGAGAGGGTTAACCAACAGCATGAGATTCTTCATAAGAACCGTACCTGAAGAGATTGCTTCACTGAACTGAGAAGAGTCTCCACATTGGAGCTATATTGGGCTAGAGAGGCCAGGAACCCTGATTCCCTTTGGTCTCTAATGTCGCACAATTCATCCGACTGTCTAAATATACAAAGTTAGTATGCACTGGGGCTCAGAACAATATAAGTGGGCGTACTGAGGCTGGCCAGACTGCCCGAGAGAATATGCATATATGGCCAGGTTCTGTTTTTTCAAACTTGAGTTCCTCCAAATCGGTGGACACGAGAAAATTAGCCGACCTGGGGGAGTGCATTGAGAATGAGGTGTATATCTTGAACTCGTTCTAAAGTACTCGATGGTGGAGACGAATCCCAAATGGACTGACACAGATTTGTGCTACGTGTCAGTAGCCACTTTATTAGGTTCGGACTGGCCCAGAATTTGACCGACTCAAAGTCGGGGACTTCTCCTTCCGAGTTCTCTCGCTCAGCGACGATAGTTTGCTCTATACAACTCTTCTCGGTTTGCAAAGCTTCGACAACGGCTTTGAGGCGGTCGACCTCCTGCGACAACGATGTAACATCGGCCTGGAGTTGGCTGACGGTGCGACCTTGGTCCACGACGTTGTGTGTAAGGTCGCGTATGTAACATAACATTCTGAAAGACGTTCGTAGATCGGAGTACTATATACAACGATTATCGGCGAGCTACAACTTCAAAACATCAGAACGGTCTCACCATCTCTTTGGGTGCATGTCGCAGAAAGTTCTTGCATTCCTGGATGAGTTCCAGTGTCTGTCTTTCTGTTGCGCCATTCTTAGTGACTTCGGTAATTCGGCTCAGCAATTGGCGAGCTCCTTCGTTGACGGACAAAGAATCCACGGAGGATTCAGACGGCGATACGTTGTCGAGTTTCAGCCTGATGGTGTGTCCCGTATCGAAGAGAGAGCGACAGAGCGGGCAAAGGGGACGCGCCAACTGGCGCAAGCAGCTAGAAGACAAGGAGCGAATAGTGAGATTAGCGCTGATTGGAGGATTGAGTACCTACTCAACACAGAATACATGGCCGCAGGCTATTGAGCAAGGAGCCTTGAACTCTCCGCCGAAAGGCTCCAGGCACACATCGCAGGAAGACCCGGGGCAAAGGCTGAGCATAAACAGATCCCGCCGCGGTTGACGGGAGAATGGGAAGGTCAAGACGCCTCAGTGGTTTGGTGAACGCCGTGGGAGATAGCGGATGTCCAGTACAAGTCATGTACAGGTATGGCTATATAACGAAACATGAGGCAGACAGATGGGTTCGGCTCGTTCTGGCCGAGTGGCCGATTTCGTTATAAGTAGCTCGAGAAGTTGAACGTTGGACGTCGAGCTGACAGCAGGCATAAATCGATCATTGTTTCATCTTAGCTCACTGCTCAGTACGAAGTTGAGAACCCAGTCGTTCCAGCACAGGGAGGAAACCGATACATTATTGTACTCTCACTCAGGAACTTACAGAGCAATGAACGCAACACGATTATTTGACACCAATTTCGCCCATTATACAATTTTTGGTACATACTCTACTTCGCCATACATACAAACGATCGGCGTTCTCTGTCTGACTAGATAAAGTGGGTTTCCTCCATTATTCCCTTTTGTATTCCCTTTTCTTTTCTTCTCCGCTGCTCTTCCCGCCCAGCCTATTCTTCTTCCGGACGTCATCTAAGATCTTACAGGCGGCGGATGGTGTTCATAAAGCGCGCGCGAGTAGGAACACTCCGCCTTTCGCGATCAAGGAACCGGACGTCTCCGATAACCTCTCTCGATACTGGGCGAAGGAACAGCTTGCTGTGCGAGTGAGCCACCAGCCTCCGGCTGAGCGAGAACCGGTCGTCGATCTCCAGGACGGCGACGGTCATTTCGTCCAGACTCGCTCGATCCGCGGCCTGCGCAGCGAAACACCGACGGGAAAAATCATTAGCGGCGGGGGTGATATGAAAAGTCTCGACGAAGTGGTGCTCCTCGTCAGCGCGGTAGGCGGCGTAGCTCTCGTCCGAAAGGTTGGGACCGACCAGGGCCGGTTGCCGGCAACGATATTGGGGGGGGGATGACGGCCAGCGCCCAGACGTCGGATTCGAGGGGAGAGTATGAGGCGCCTGCGCCTGTAGAGTCGGCACATTCTGTAGGATAGAACGTGGTCAGCGGCGAGTAAGCTGGACCGTAGGAGAGAACAACAAACCAGGACTCATATATGCGAGATCCCCACACCAGAAATTAACAGACTCCTCCTACCTCGTCGCCTTCTCAAAATTCGCAATCCGCAAACTCCCCCCTTCCGAATCACACCAGATATTGCGAGGACGGAGGTCGCGATGATAAACGCCTGCGTTGTGGCACTCCGCCACGGCATCAACCAGCTGCAAAAAGGCCTCCTTGACGAGCTCCGGGCGGTCGGCGTACATTTGGCGGTTCAAGACCGAGTTGCTGAGGTCGCCTGCTGCCGGGTTCAGCACCAAAAAGATATATTCATTGCCGCCGCCCGCCCGCGGGTTGTCGACGAAGCTGAAATTCAAGGTGACCACACCGCGCTGGTTGGCGATTGAGCGGTGGATGTTGAGCTCGCGCTGGAGGTCTGCGGCCCGCGGGGACCCCGGGGCGGCGTTGCGCATACACTTAACGGCGCAGGAGATCTGAGTTGTGGTATCGAGGCCGTGGTAGACCTGGGATGAAGTCGTCCGCCTCGGTGGTGAGGAGCTCGACCTATAATGGGGAGTCAGTCGGAGTGTCTGCGAAGAGGAGAAAGGAATAGACATACGAGTTCGAGGTATCCTTCGTTGGCGAAGGAGCCGGTGAGGTTGGGGATACAAGACGCAGCGCCAGCGTCGCAAGTACGGTTATAAGAACGAGACATGCTGTTGTAGACGTCTGGCTGAGCGTTACAAAAAATCGCAATGTGTACTCACAGGTAGAACGAGACGAAAAGGGGTCGACGGCAGGTTATGAGGAGGGAGGTGCGAGGGCGAGAGAGTCTGAAGCGGGACAGATGTGAAGTAGGGGAGCTCTGAAGCAAGTGGTAGCAGTAGCAGAGTGTAATGAGATCAAAAGTGAGAGCAGTGGCGAAAGTGATATCGAGCGCAGTCCAACGTGGTGGTGGTAAGAGTGAAAGAACGATAAAGACAGGAGAACTGAGTAAACACCTCTAAGTCTTAGAGCGGAAGGTGTCAGAACGTCGGAACTACGGAGCGGCGGCTAAGGGAAGAGTGGCTTCTACAAAGAGAATGGCGTGCTCGCAGCTCCAGAGATATCCCAAAGCTTCGATGAAAAGAATGGGGAGGAGCAGCCCGAGGTCGTATCCAGCTCGGGCAGGGCGAGCTGTGTGCAAGTTCGGGAACGGCGCCGGTCTGGTCCATCTTTTCTCGGTAAGATCATCCTGTGCGGCTGGATTGGTGTGCATTTGCGCAAAGAAATCCAGATCTAGATTCAACGGCACCGACCAAGTCTCCGGCTGTGCGGGCAGCTTCGCGCGTTGCATTACGGAGTCCCCACCGCGGTATTTGGAGCTCGCTCGGTCCCAGGCGTATGCGCCGGCCGTAGCCTCTCATTTCACGATCACCAGCAAACATCTCCCCCGGTGCGACTCCCGGACACCAACGTCTCGCCACCTCACGCAGGTACCGTATGCACTGCTCCACCGGGGCCGGCGCTGCTTGAGGTGCACGGTACTGTGCGCTATGCGGGGGCGGCGTGTCGCAGTGGCCTGAAGCACGTCGAGGAGGAAGGCCGTTCTCATCTATGGCTCGGAAGTCACTTTTGTTAATGCCGTTCGGTTTGGAAGTTTTGTGGGAGGAAATTGAATCATTGAGTGATTAACTATTTGGTTGGCTTAAAGTCTGCCGACCGTGCGATGGCCGCTGGTCTACTATGAATGAGAACCAAGGGCACGTTAAGACAGGAGTCTCCGGTTCAATGGAAAACAACTCTTACATACCTGGCATCATTCATATTCTTGATCGTGCTCTCAATTCCACCGTGGACATCAAGCTCTGGAGCGCGGCAATATCCAAGTCCCTGACCTGCAGTACAGCTTCGTCGTCATAAGTGTACTGAGATTCGGCCGCAAGGAAGATATAGCCGTAGCGACGCGACCACGAGTATGCTTTGGCCGACATTCGAAGGGAACACAGACCGACAAGCTCCTGCTGGAAGCGTTGGAAAACGCTGTGCCACGGGCGTGCGTAAACTCCTAGTTCGCCGCGGAGCACCCAGCAGTCAGTCAGCTCGAGGTGCGTCAGCGTGGCCTTGTGGCGCACGATGAGCTCAGCGATGTCGTAGTCTGCGCGGGCGGGATGCAAGATGAAGCTGTCTAGCGTAAGAGCGGTGAGCATGGGGAGATAGATGGCGACTGGTAATGCTGGGAGGACCCCGACTGGATAATTGCTGCGGATCGTGAGGGAGGTAAGGTTGGTGGCACTTTTTAGGATAGATGGGATACTGGATTCCCAGAAGTCACAAAGCTGTGAGTTCTCGGACGCAGGACCGCCGTCGTTATAAGAGACGAGTGAGATACATAGTGTCGCCAGTGAGCGAAAGATATTTTGGAATGCTTCCGTGGCATAGATGTTATCGGGGATGGGGATGATGTGCAGCGTCAGCGAGACGAGGGGAGGTGGTGGGTGGGCAGCGAGCACGGTGAACAATCTGAGTTGCACGGGCAGAGAATAGCTATTAAACCGCAAGCGCAGAACCCTGAGGTTGCGGAATTTTGCCAGGCCCGAGAACGCGGTATCAAGAGCGTCTCCTTCTTGACCATATCCATCTCCCCCCGCTTCGAATACGATTTCCTGCACCGAATTTAGAGTGTCTGTATCGCCCGCTTGGATGCAGGCAAGCCCATCTACACTCTGGGCAGTGTCTGTCACGAGGAGCACACGGAGAACCATTGACGCGGCGATGGCGTTGAATGTTTTCGATACGAGACGCAGATTAAACAGGACCGCGGTGTCCTCGATCCAATCTAAGATAGCCAGCAAGAGTTCCACTGGAATATCGGACATATCGTTGCGCGCGAGCACCCTCGCGTCAGGTAGCCGTATTACGGTGTGGCGGTGCAAAAGAAAGGAAGTGGTGGCAACCGGTCATTCCCGACTCGCGAGCCTCTTTCCGGCTTCAACACAAACGTCACGAGCTTGAAGGGCAACTGCGCTGCCCGTGGACCAATCTACCTCGACGTCAACGCCCGGTAGTGTTCGGGATTCGCTATCACTCAGCCTACCTGGCTCAAACAGCCTCAAGTTTCAGGTGGAATTGACGCTGGTTGGGATCGGAGTCTTGAACTGCTCAACTACGCAAAAACTATTCCTGGGACCGCGTTCAACGTCGCTCCCCGCGCAGACTCCGCCCACTCGAGCCATCCCCCTCGAACGGCTTGACTGGCCCGTTGTCCAGAACCGGTGATAGACGAGCCGCCGCCCCTGTATGCAAACAGATTCCTTGGTGGGATGCAAGCTCGTCGTCGCGTGACTGCTGCCCTTGGCAGAGGGAGGGCAATATGTGGGGTGAGAGCGTGATTATGGTTGGGATAGCCCAGGCATACCCGTTCTCTCACCTCAGATATCATCCGACCTGCGACCTACCAATGTTCCGAGTCAATTTCTGTCGACGTATCTTTTAGCTGTAGTTCCTCTTAGGAATCTGTGCGCATTCGCTGCGGCGTCTCGTTATTTTTTTGTATCTGTAAAAACCAATGCACATTTGGAATGACCTTGCGATTCACAACTTTTCTTCTTCCTTATGGGCGTTTTGAGACTGACGCCTTTCCTTCAAAAAGCCTTGCAAGTCCCCTCTCTCTCCCTTGTTTCCTAGCTTATACCTTTTCTCCGCAGCCCAGAAGTTGTGAAACAACTTCCCGACCGCCTCCGAGGGTTTGCTGGTAAGAAAATAGTGATGTGAGTGTGCCAAGGATGCCGACGCGTACTACAGCCTCTCATCTGGCCGGCCGAACAGCGATGGAACCCTCATAACGCAGCGCCTCCATTTTGCGCCGACGCCGCACAAACTACCGCCATGTGATGGGGTGGTATAACCTCGTGAAGGAGCTGCAGGACTCCGGCGTTGAGGCTATATGCGTGTTCGACGGCAAGGAGCGCAGCGCGGTGAAGGCACAGGAGGTGTGCATATCTACGTGCGAAGAAAGTGGGCTGATAATGTGCGTAGTCCGGGCGCCGGCGCGAGGCGAAGGAGCTTGCGGTGGCGCGGGGTTCTATTAAGCTGGATCGCGTCAAGCGGCTGCAGCGCTTGGTGGATGTGCTGGACCGCTTCCAGAAATTCGACCCTGTGCAGAAAGGACGCGTTCTGAGCTGCTGAGGCAGATATCTTCGGGGGCCGAACCTCACGCCTGCCTTGGCTAGATTTTCACAAATGGCCAAGGACCAGTGGACCCCACCAAAATCGTATCCCTCCAGTCACATCCCTCCAGAGCCAGAGTCAGAGCGCAGTCGGAAGGAGCTGAGTCGTTCGAAGATGCCCGAGCTCTCCAAAAAGAAAGAAAAGGAAAGGGAGGGAGCATAATATGAGTATGTCCAAGTTACTTGAGGGTGAGGGTGGGGATGGGAGGGAGGGTTTCGGGGAGGAGGGAAGGACACGAGGGGAGGACGGGCCATTTTAGAGCTCTGCGCACCTCGCGGCCGGACTCATCTCTATCCATGTCCAACCCCGGCTTCGTCTCGTCTCTTCCGCTCCCTCGCATTTCAGCTTCCGAGTCGAAGCCACGACCAGCCCTGATACCTGTATCAACTCGCATGCCATCCGAAGATCAGGTCAAGGCCGCACGGCATGCAACAACGGGAGGGGAGGGGTGCCCGGTTCGGTCTTTTCTCGTCTCGCGCGCAGCAGACGCCCCCGAGGGCTGCGCGTCTCGAGCACCCTAGCTCCGACAATACATATTCGTATCTCGCGGCTCCGGGTTCGTCTCAATCAAGTGTTTTTCGTTCTTTTTTGTGCATCTCCATTTTTCTGAGATGCCCCACATACTCGCGCAAATTGCCCGCAAGGTCAAGGAAGTATCAGTGGTTCGGGGATGCTGACAACTTCGTGAAGAAAGTATGTACATTAGAAACCGTAGCTGGTGTAGAATAAATCTGCGCCATACCTACATCTCTTAGGTCTCCGCTCGACAGTGCAGTGAATGAGCCAGCTACATATCGATTCAGCGGAAATTCGTTTTCGAGTCGGAACCACGACCGGCCCTGTATCAACTCGCACGTCATCCGAAGTCCAGGTCAAGGCCGCACGGCACGCAATAACGGGAGGGGCGGGAAGCGGCGGTGCCTCTTCTCGTCTCGCGTACGCAGCAGACGCTCGCGCGCCGAGCGCGGATATTATGAACGTGCATTAGTCAGTCTCGGGTGGGCGAGAAAGAAGCGCGGTGGATACGGTGAAGAGGTGGAGAGGCATGAGCACGAAATCATCTGGGGAGAGACGCAGTCGGCAAAAAACAGGGATAAGCACAAGCATGCATGAATCTCGTGGTGGAGGTCAGGCCATGCCACGGCAGGGAGGGAAGCGGCAGTCTGTTCTCGTCTCCCGTACGCAGCACACGCTCGCGCGCCCGAGCGCAGATATTATGGACGTGCAGTCTCAAGCGGTCGCGGGCGGGGCAAGAAAGAAGCACGCGCGGTGGATACGGTGAAGAGGTAGAGAGGGCACGAAACCATCCGGGGGAGACACCGTCGTCAAAGGCGTAGAGGAAGGGAGGGGCGTCGTGGCTCGGAGTGGCACGTAGGGGCGAAGGGGCGCAGTCTGCGCGCTGATCCGTCCCGCGATGGATAGCAGTTTCATGCCACGCATGAGGCGGTCAAAACCTGTTGCAAGCTCCGACAGAGTAGGTGGTGCTGCGAGGTGATCATAGGAATACAGAGTGGCGTGCCGACATATATGAGATGCGACGGAGGTGGGTGTCGGGTCGAAATCTTCGTATGCGCAGACGGATATGGTGCGACAACACTTGAGGCCTGCGGGAAGACGGGTAATCACACCGCCAAGCTTCACTTGTCGTCGTCGTCCAAGTGGGCACACTCTCGTCGGGATGCCACCACTGCCACCAGGCTCTCGAGCGCGGACCCATCCAAACCCTCCCCAACAGCTTCAGCGTCCTCGTCGTAGAGCCGCTCGTATCCACAACCATGATCGTCCTGCGTGTACTCAAAGTCGTCGTCAGGTGTGAACACAAAATCCCGCAGCACGTCCAGTTCCGCTTCGAACAACGCGAAAACAGCGTGCCACGGCCGCGGGAAATAGCCGTGCGTGCCACCCTCGATGGAGCAGCCGTGCAGTTCGAGGCGCGCGAGTGTGGCCTTGTGCCGGAGAATGAACTCGACGACGTCCGTGCCCGGGTCGTCCTGAAACGCGAATTGATGCAGCACCAGCGAAGATAGCCGGGGAAGGAACATGTCTTCGAAGGACATCGCAGGCGCCGCACCGACAGCTCGGTCGCTGCGGATGGTGAGCTCAGTCACAGCCGTGGCGCTGCGGACCATATGCGGGACACTTTCGTCCCAGAACTCCCCGAGGAGGGGGTCATAGTAGCCATGCCAGTCAGAGAGCACAGTGAGATATCGAGCTCCTGCAACGAGCGGAAGAGCCGATGAAAATGTTCCTGGGCGTAGACTCTGTCGTCCGGTATAGCGATCACATTGTTCAAGGCCAACAAAACGAGGAGCGGGACCGCGCGAGGGCGGCAAATATTTTGTTCTGGAGAAGCAAATAATGGGTTGGTGAGTCCTCGTAAAATTTGCGGTGGAAATTGAGCCGCAGTTTTTGGAGGTTGAGAAACTTGCTCAGGTCAGAGAAAACAAGTCTGAGCGCCTCTCTCAGGCTCCGCTCAAGTTCCTTTGAGGGCTGCTGCTTCGGCCGCTTCACGTTGCTTCGGAAAACGACTTCACGCACAAGCGACGTGATGGATTCATCGCAGCTCTCAAGAAATCGGAAATGGGCCGGACCGAACACTGCAAAAGCTATGCTTGATATCTCGGCTTTATCGGCCGCCCACCTCTTGGCTCGCAACTGAGCTACGTAGGGCGCGGGACGCAGCCGAGGGGTGTGGCGTGGGCATCTGCAACCGACTATTTCCCCACGAAATGGACACGTCACACACACATCACCGCCTTCAAGCTGCCAGCTGGTCTCTCGACGGCAAACATCGATCCACGCCGACCATGCCTCGCAAAACTCGTGGATCGCACACGGTCAACATTCATGGTGCCAGAGATATTGCTTGATGCGACCACCAATACTGACTTTCCCCAGGAGGCGTAGGAGGCGTTGGTGGTGCAGGCGGCGAACGGGGCGGCGATGGAGGCACTGGAGAGGGTCCCACGATCAACTATGATATCGACTCGGTCGAACACTTCACTGTGAATACTCTGTACGTCGGGAATCCCTCCCTCCCCTTCTCGAGGTCCTCCCCCGTTTTTCACACCAGTAGTGGCTTCCAGGCCACCCAGGATTTTGGAATGTTTCTTCTCCAAGGCGCGGTCGCCTCGGGGCCCTGTACGACTCTGCAGAGACCTATCCGCAGCCAAAATGCCATCCCGAAACGCGCACAGAATTGCTCGGGCTCCTTTATGATTGGGCGACTGCTCCGGATTCAACCCCCCTCCGGTGGCTCCATGGGCCTGCTGGGGCAGGGAAATCCGCCGTCATGCAAACACTATGTCGGCGATTGAAGCCTACCAGGCTACTCGGCGGCAGCTTCTTTTTTAAGCGGAACCACGCGACCTGTGGTAACGCAAGAATGCTGTTCGCGACCCTGGCTTATCAGCTCGCCCTCCATGGAGTTGAATTGAGGCGCGCCATCTCGCGTAGAGTGAAGTCGGATCCATCAATCCTCGGCAGAGGGATGGATGTGCAACTGCACGCCCTGATCGTTGAGCCATGCAAAGCGCTCAAGAATCTTCCACCGTTGGTCGTCCTGATTGACGGTTTGGACGAGTGCGAAGGGCCCGATATCCAGCGAGAAATACTGTGCTTGCTACGATCCACCACCCACGACCATCGGCTCCGATTCCTCATTGCCAGTAGACCGGAATCACATATTCGATCCACGTTTGAGAGAGGGATCTTTAAGGGAATTGTTAGCTCCACCAATGTCGAACAATCATTTGAAGATATCCGCATCTACTTCCTGGGCGAATTCGCCCGCATCCATCATGACCATCCCGCCACCATGCGGAATATTTCTACTCCATGGCCTTCACCACAAGTTATGGAAAAGCTAGTCGAAAATTCATCCGGCTACTTCATCTACGCGGCTACAGTTATCAAGTTCATTGATGACGAGTATTCACGGCCCCCAAAGCAACTGGAACTTGTTCTTCAGAACCTTGTGCCTCCTGATTCCGAATCCCCATTTGAGGCTCTGGATAAGCTTTACATTCAGATCCTGATGGTTGTTCGTATGCGAAACCGTCCCCGTCTCTGTGATATCTTATCGGTTCTCATACACTGCCCGGCATCTATCAATATCCATGAGGAGAAAATTGAAGCAATGCTTGGCCTTGACCCTGGGGATGCAGGATTAATTCTTCGTCCCTTGCGCTCTGTCCTTGAATTATCTACCTCGTATGCTACGATACACATGCACCATGCTTCGTTTCGCGATTTTCTGAGGAATCAAGAGCGATCTGCAGATTTTTATGTTGGTTCAGACCAACACCGCACAAAGTTGGCTCTCTCGATTCTTGACCAGCTTTTACACACCCACAGAACTCTTCCATTTCACTGGTGCGTACACACAGCATATATATATTATACAACCCTGACAATGAATTTTTGATTCCGTGCAGGACACTTCCATCAACAGATTGGCTGATTTATATGGCCTCTATTCCACCTTCTGCGGATTTTGTACCGCGTATTCAACTCATCAATCCGGACTTTGTGTTTTGTGAGAGAATTAGTGGTGAAAGCATACAGCAGTTTTTGTTGTGGCTAAAAGTGCGTGGGCCTGCTGTATTTTGTGAACAGTCCTTTCATACAGAGCCTGATTGTCTGCAGAAAATTGACACGGTTCCCAAAGATTTAATCCAGCGCTGGGAAGACTATCAGTTCATGCAGTTGTATGAACATTTCCAGTCCAATGTCATGTTTAAAGTACAGACGGGGCGTTGGATGCCATCCTCTGAATCGGACTGCCAAAAGATATTGCGCTCCTGTAGAAAACTCCTACCACAGTCCCCCCACCTCATCCGCTTCTTGCAAATAACAGGCCTGCTTATTCCCGATGGTGGCTGTCCAGGATTGTTGGACCTCCGAGTCATAGTGCATCTATCATGGGAAGATATCCGGGGGTGCATCTGTTCTCTGCGTCCATTGGTCACTGGATCCGATTTTTCGCTTACACCATTGTTCTGCCTGCCTAGACTGTGGCATGAACTAGACAGTCTGTTGCCTGTGTCCATGGTCTCGGCAGCCCTGTCTCAGGTATTGATTGCAGCCATACAGCGGACCGAGCCTGCACACAAACTGATGGACTTCTGGTAGGCAGATTGATTGTGGAACACAGTTTCAGAACAAGGACTCACTGTGCACAGGGAGCGATCAGCAGTTCCTGGAGCTCGGCAGTGGGGTCGACACATTCGGTGTTCCCCCCAGTCAAACCTCCAGCTGGTATACCAACTCACAGAATTTGTGCCCCCATGGGAGGTGTTTGCAGAGGATTTGTTTTGGAATGAGTGGGGTGTTCTTGAGCCAGTGGAGTTCCATGATGTTCTTCAATGGCTAAAGGTGTCTTTCACCCCCTTTCATTAACCAGTGATCTCATCGCTTTTCAGATGTCCCCTCATGCTCGACCAGACTTGATTAGCCAGTGGGAAGGCTATCTCACCAGAAGTATGAATCAAAAAGGAAGAATTTACACTGAATATGAACTCGATGATAGGTGGCAGGACTATCTGGGAAGGGAGACATGCTGTGTTATTTCATCTGATTTGTATGGTCAGGCATCACTGGAACCTCTAAAAAACCTCAAGGGCCACGACAATGATTTTTTTCTCAATTTTGGGATTTCAGGAGCCGAAAAATTCTAAAATATGAATTGAACATAGTACTACAGTAGTCTCACAGCCTGCCCCAGTACTTATTCAACAAGGAGATCTGCTGATCAACTACATTGAGCGTATCCGGTATACCAATAAATTGGTATCACATCAATTACACCAACTCCACGTACAAATCTTCGATGAACCTTTCACGGAAGATACCATAATACCCACCCATTGCACTTCTCTAGCTTTCTGACTGACTGACTGCCAACCGACTGACTGAAGTTCTATATTACACTATACCTGGCTATGGTGTCATGAACCGTCTTTTCATTTTACTTCCAGAACCCGAACAACCCGAACAACCCGATCATTGATCAGATCAACTATCTGATCAATCGAACTTGGATACCGTTTTAGGATCCCAAACGGTTATGATCGGTTTCCCGACCTTCGGGTTCCCGATCACCCCTCTACGTTCCTATACCCCTTCATTTACTTCGCATTAATCTTGTCCGTTGTCATTGGACACTGTACCTTAATTACAAACCCCTAGGGACTTTAGTATATAAACCGTAGTTATTCTCCTGTACTTTACACTATTCTAGTCTAAACTCCAGGCTTATTCATTGGAACTCTTCGTGCTTCAGTCGCCCTCGTCACCTCAGAACCCGGAATCTGCTCTGTGCTGACAAAAGAATAGTGTCTCTACACGGCGTACCCGACTGGACGTAACACGATGAGCACTGAATACGTGCTCCCCTCGATGGAGAGCTTTGGCGCCCTAAACGGCGAGGAGAGGGACAGCGTCCTGCTGCAGGCCCTAACACACGCAGGAGGGCAATTCGGAGTGATGCAGGAGGAACTGGGGAACCTGCGCGGAGAGAATCGTCTGCTCTGCGAGGACAACGTCCATTCGCAACAACTCTTGCGCGATGCCCTCGTCGCCTTGGAAAGAGCCTCTACGGGAGGGCCCAGGGAGACTAAACAGGTGAAGACGGCCCGTGTCGCCGCCCCTACCCCGTTTAAAGGAGACTCCGAATTGGTGGACTCCTATCTGGCGGAGTGCTGGTTGCACTTCCTGGACAACCCGACGTATGAGCGGGACAGCGCGAAGATCGCCTTCGTCCTGTCCTACATGAAGGAAGGATCGGCAGCGGCATGGGCCAACAACGTTGTGCAGGCCATGCGCAACCCGAGGGACCCCGATACCCCGCTGTATCGGAGTTACGAGGTCTTCGAGAAGAACCTCATTGATGCCTTTAAAGGAGGGGCACAGGTGGAAATCACGCAGGCTAAAATCGAGAAGCTGCGCCAGGGTGCGGGAACGGCCACGGAGTACTTCACGCTCCTGGACACATACAACAACACCGCGGGTTACGACGAAACCACGCTTATCCGTCTCCTCAAGCAGGGGATCCTGAAGCCGGTTCTGCAGTCCGTCTACGGACAAACCGCACTACCGATCACCTATGCCGACTGGAAGGTGGCGGTCATCAAGCACGACGGGTTGCGTCGCGCCTTCCACGTTATGGATGGCGTGCTTCGCGATCGTCCCGTCACGGTGCCTAAGGTGCAACAGAACCAGAACCCGGGGAACTTCTTTCGCAGGAATGAGCAGCGCGCTCCAACGAATCCCCCTGCGGCCGTCGTCCCACCCCCGGTCGCCACTGGCGGGGCCCCTAACGCAGGGCCCGCGCCTATGGACATAGACCGGACGGTCAGCAAGAAGCCGGTTCCCCGATGCTACCAGTGCGGAGAAGTCGGGCACATGGCCCGTAACTGCACTACCCGAGGACCCACCAACCCACAATTCCGAGCTTTGATCTCGGAAATGATGGAGGAACGTCTTGGGAAGGAGGATTTTCCCCAAGAATCCGAGTGAAGACTGTGCCCTCGGATTCTCGTATACCCCCCCCACCTGTAACGACTTCGAACAATTCATTCTCTGTTTTGACTATCAAAGAACCCGGTGAGGGGGAAGACACAGTGGAGATTGAAGGAGAGGGAGCGAGGACTCCCTCTGAGTTTGAGAAGAGTGAGGGAGCCGTTTCTCCCTCTGACTCTAAGCGAAGGGGCAAGAAACCCCGGAAGCCCGAGCGGGAGAAAGCGGAATGGCACAGACTCCCCCTCGGAAGCGCGCGTTGGGTTGCAACCCGAGTGCGGGCACAGGAATGGAAGGCGCGGGAGATTATTACCAAGTGGACTCACCCGGCCAGAATACAAGAGGTGGACGACGAGATGGTGGAAGAAATCCGGACGGCTTACTTCCCTGACGCCCTGGGCATACTGGACAACTTGAAAGAGCCACCACAGTATATTCGGGCCACTGGGAACTCCATGATGGTTCCCATGACCCTTGAAGGGCTGAATAACCTTAAAGGTTACACAGTGGTCGGGTTACTGGACAGTGGGGCTACCAACGGATTCATGAGCCAGCGGTTCGTTGACGAACACGGAATCGAAGTGGAACCCCTAGCCGTAGCGGTTCCGGTTTACAACGCAGACGGTTCCCTCAACAAAGGAGGACGCATCACCCACGTTGCGCGCATGCGTCTCCGAATGCAGGACCATGCCGAATATTCTCGTTTGCGATAACGGATACTGGGAAGAGCGACGTCATCATCGGGTTCAATTGGTTGAAACAACACAACCCGGAGATCGACTGGCAGAAACAAACCATTCGTTTCTCCAGGTGTCCTGCCGCTTGCAAACGAGCCCGCTTATGGGAGGAGTGGGAGGAGGAGGACAACGCCGACGTAGGAGAGGGAGACCGCATCTTCGTTACAAAGATGTATCTCGAAGACGTTCTGGACACCCGGGATGCCGAACACCTCCGCGCTATGGGTAGCGTGGCTACCAAACTGGCGGCCGCTGCTCACGAGGCCAAGGGGGCTAAGACGCTGGAAGAGAGCATCCCCACTCCTTATCTGGAGGAATTTCGAGGAGTCTTCGAAAAAAAGGACTTCGATAAACTACCGGAACGGCGAAAGTGGGACCACGCAATAGAGTTGAAACCCGGCGCAGAACCCGTAAAGGGGCGGAGTATTCCCTTGTCCGTCCCGGAACAGGCAGAATTGGACGCGTTCATTAAAGAACATGTGGAGACCGGCCGTATTCGCCCCTCGAAATCGCCATGGGCCTCTCCTTTCTTCTTTGTGAAGAAGAAGGATGGGAAACTACGGCCTGTTCAAGACTATCGGAAGTTGAACTCCCTTACCATCAAGAACCGGTACCCTCTTCCGTTGATCTCGGATGTTGGAAATGGGATCGTCACGCGCCGTGTCGCCCGGTTACCTTACCTACCCCCCCTATCTGTCGCACAGCATCGTCCTTATATACGGCCTGGATCCCCATATTTCTGTAGTCCCTTGTATCCCCCCGCGCTCATGTTCCCGTGCTCCGAATACATTTCCCTGCGGCTCACCTTTGCGTGGACTCACCTGCGTGTGTGACCTCGTCTTTCACAGGTTATGGGCCCGGCCCTGGCCTCTGCCTGCTGCTGCTTCGAACTTCCTCTCTCGCGCTACCCCTGTACCCCGAAGCCCTCGTTGTGAGGCATCCCAGTGCTCGACTGGACCGACAAACTCCCTGTACCGCACATACTCGTCATTGACTCGATACCCGTGCCGCGAACGAACGAACCGTAACCCGGGGTGCCTGTGTTGCTTGCCGCCGCCGATAACCCGCAAACTGCGACGAGTGCCGAATGCAGCTGCGATGGCTGTATTGTCCGACTCGAGCCCGAACGAACGAACGATCTGCCGCCAAGGCACTGCAAACCGCGCGAACCGACTGCCGCCGAGGCACCCTGCGAACGTGCGTACTCCAGAACGAGGGCTGTCATGCCAGCTGGAGGTGAATGATGGAGATGGATGGATGGGATGAGCTTTAGTGTGGTGTGTTGTTTTTCTTTGGTTGCAACTCGACGACGGACAACGAATGGCGCCTCACGCCAGTGGGAGTTTGTGGGCCTGCGGTGCGCAACGCTCAGTGGGAGTGTTGGAAATGGGATCGTTGCGCACCGCGTCGCCCGGTTACCTTACCTACCCCCCCTATCTGTCGCACAGCATCGTCCTTATATACGGCCTGGATCCCCATATTTCTGTAGTCCCTTGTATCCCCCGCGCTCGTGTTCCCGCGCTCCGAATACATTTCCCTGCGGCTCACCTTTGCGTGGACTCACCTGCGTGTGCGACCTCGTCTTTCACATCAGAGATCATGCACATGCTCCGAAAGGCAACCTGGTTCACTAAATTGGATGTTCGATGGGGATACAACAATATCCGGATCAAGGAAGGAGATGAAGAGAAAGCCGCATTCGTCACAAACCGAGGGTTGTGGGAACCGTTGGTTATGTTCTTCGGCCTTACGAATTCGCCGGCCACCTTCCAATCCATGATGAACGACATCTTTGCGGATCTTATTGCGGAAGGACGGGTTATTGTTTATCTGGACGATATTCTCATCTATTCAGAACATCTGGAAGAACACCGCTCCACCGTCAAGGAGGTCTTGCGGATTCTTCAGGAAAACAAGTTGTTCCTGAAACCCGAGAAATGCGAGTTCGAACAGAGAGAGGTCGAATACCTGGGCGTCATCGTCGGCGATGGGAAAATTCGGATGGATCCCATAAAAGTTGAGGGCGTTCGACAATGGGCAACCCCGAGGAATGTCAAAGACGTACAAAGCTTCCTCGGGTTCCTCAACTTCTACCGACGCTTCATCAAAGGATTCGGGGATTACGCGAAGCCGTTAACTCGTCTTACCCGGAAAGATTACAAGTGGAGGTGGGGGGAACTGGAAAAGAACGTGTTTGACCAATTAATATTGGCCGTAACTTCGGAACCCGTGCTGCATTTTCCAACGGACGATGGGGAATGGCGGGTGGAGGCGGATTCCTCGGATTACGCCACGGGGGCCTGCTTGATGCAGTGCCAGGACGGGGTGTGGGTTCCGATTGTGTTCATGTCCAAGGGACTAAACGACACCGAGCGGAACTACGACATCCACGACAAGGAGATGTTGGCGATCATGCGGGCCCTCTACGAATGGCGACACTATCTACAGGGCAGTCAGCTGAAATTCGAGATCTGGACCGACCACAAGAATCTGGAGTACTTCACCATGACGAAGAAACTCAATAGACGGCAGGCTCGGTGGTCTTTGGAACTCAGCGAATACGACTTCGCGCTCATTCATAAACCCGGGAAACAACACGCGAAAACCGACGCGCTTTCGAGGCGAAGCGGTCATGAGAAGGGGGCGCAGGATAATTCGAATCTTGTGCTGCTACCGGAACAGTACTTCCGGAGGATGGACGGGGAGGAATTTTTGAAAGCCATGCCGGCGGTCTTGGACGACACGGCGGGCGATCAGTTCATGGAGGACATCAAAGGTGGGAAAGCCGATTGGGAGGATGTGGTGAAGAAAGCGCTAGAAGAAAAGGCCGAGGGCTGGGAAGAACACGAGGACGGGTTCGTAACCCGGTATCGAACCGTATATGTTCCCCCGACTGGAGATCTGCGACACCGAATTCTACGAGCACACCACGACGACTACATTTTCGGACATCCGGGACAATTCCGAACGGCGGAATTAATAACCCGGAACTACTACTGGCCCTCTCTGCTATCGGACGCTAAACAATATGTCTCGGCTTGTCCCGTGTGTCAGAGGACGAAGCTCTTTCCCTCTAAGCTCCGAGGACCACTACACCCCAACGCGGTTCCGGAAAGGGTTTGGCAGAACGTTTCAGTGGACCTAATCACCAAACTACCCGTCAGTAATGGGTACGACTCTATCGCGGTAATTGTGGATCGACTAGGGAAAGGAATCCGGGTGGTGCCTTGCACCGAGCACCTGGGAGGAGAGGGGATGGCGCGCATTTACCGCGACCATGTGTGGAAAGACTTCGGGTTGCCCGAGGTGGTGATTAGCGACCGTGGGACGCAGTTCGTGGGGCACTTCATGCGGGATCTGTTGAAGCTCCTTGGCATAAAGTTGAACGCCTCGACGGCCTATCACCCGCAAACCGATGGACAAACCGAACGAGTCAACCAGAACATCGAGCAATACCTTCAGGTTTTCACCAACTTCCTGCAGGACGACTGGGCGGATTGGTTGACTCTGGCGGAATTCAACCACAACGACCAGGTTAGCAAGACTACGGGTTTTAGCCCCTTCTTCGTGACCATGGGGTTCCACCCGCGGAAGGGGACGGAACCACGTCTTGAAGTACCGACTGAGGACGCGACGAAATTTGCAACCCGGATGTTGAAGGTCCGAGAGGAAGCGGGAGCCGCCATGCGCGCAGCGCAGGAGACGATGAAAAGGTTCTACGATGCCAAACGACAGGCAGACCCCGACTACAAACCCGGCGATAAGGTGTACCTCTCTGGAGCAAATTTGGTCACACATCGCCCGACGAAGAAGTTCGAAGCTCGGCGCTATGGTCCTTTCACGGTCGTCCGTAAAGTGGGAGCCATCTCCTATGAGCTTAAACTTCCGACTCCTGGAAGGTTCATCCAGTCTTCAACACCGTATTCCTTCGACCCTGGGTTCCACCGGTGGCGGCTCATCAGCATCATGATGATCCCCCTCCGCCTGACGTGGTGGACGGGGTTGATCTATATGAGATTGCCGAGGTGCTGAAGATACGCCTCAACAAAAAGCGGAAACACTTGCAATACCTGATTCGATGGGAGGGTTATGGACCCGAGGATAATACCTGGGAGCCCTTGGAACACTTGGGGGATTCTACCGAATGTCTTGAAGACTTCTACGAGAAGTACCCGGAGGCTCTAAGAGAGACCGCACACGGACGGAAGTGGGTTATCACAGGCCAGGACCTGTGGAACAAGAAGCGGTGTCGATCGTGAAACCCGAGGCGGGTTTCACCTAGAGGGGGGGTAATGTCATGAACCGTCTTTTCATTTTACTTCCAGAACCCGAACAACCCGAACAACCCGATCATTGATCAGATCAACTATCTGATCAATCGAACTTGGATACCGTTTTAGGATCCCAAACGGTTATGATCGGTTTCCCGACCTTCGGGTTCCCGATCACCCCTCTACGTTCCTATACCCCTTCATTTACTTCGCATTAATCTTGTCCGTTGTCATTGGACACTGTACCTTAATTTACAAACCCCTAGGGACTTTAGTATATAAACCGTAGTTATTCTCCTGTACTTTACACTATTCTAGTCTAAACTCCAGGCTTATTCATTGGAACTCTTCGTGCTTCAGTCGCCCTCGTCACCTCAGAACCCGGAATCTGCTCTGTGCTGACACATGGTGGGCTATGCAGCAGTACTACATGTGATAAGTATGGGATGGCCACACAGTGTCTGAGGATTTTTTGATGACTTGCAAGGAAGAACGAAGATAATACTATAAGGGGAAAGTACCGATGGGGGAACTGAAGATGAGAAGAGAGGAGGGACATGTAGGTAGGGTGGAGAGTAGTATTGCCATGGTCAGGTTCTGAACTGCTACTGAATCTGAACCAGACCTGAACCGGACCAAAAGTCCGGTTCAGTGGCTGTGAGGTTCACTGGACCAAACCGAAGGTCCAGTTCAAGGTTCAAAAGTTTCCAAAATTTCCCGAACCGGTTCAAACCTGTTGAACCTGAAGAGGTCTTGGCCTCCCAAATTGAACAAAAAAAAGTGCAAAGAGCATATTCTCTTTGGGCAGGCTTCAATTCACCTCATGCTAGTCTTAGATTGAAAATTTACAAATCTCAAGAAGTTATTCCAGATGCAAGATGGAACCCTATCATCTGAACCTCAAAGGCCATTTGGAATCTGTTCAACGTACAAATACTTGGCTGAATTATTTGATGCTCAATGCTCATATCATAAGTATTGCAGGACCTCCTGGTCAAAGCACCCAAATTGCAGCACCCACTCCCCGGCCCTGTCCCGAGACACCCTGTCATATGTACCATCTGCCTTACGCACAGCTGTTGCAGTAGGTTTTGGGGGCGTATCATGACACAAGATACGGAAGTGTGCCTTCTCCCCAGTGAGCCCATGCTATGGAGTCAGTATCTCCCCCAGCTCCAGCCCAGCAGTCGGAATTGGGGAAACTTGAGTGGACCTCACTTGTGTGGAAGCCCCCAATCCATTCGAGCCAACTCCCATTGGAGATGATCTGGAGATAAAGGAATCCTCTCTGTATGGCCAGAAGACACTGGAGACAGTACCATCTATACAACACTTGGATAATGACTTAGTTTGCTTATTCATTTCATAATTGACCCAGATGCTAAAGCTTCTGAAGGTGAGCTATTTGTTTCCGGTGTTAGGAATTTTTGAATTAATGAGTCATATGTAGTCTTGGGAGGAGGATACGACCTTGTTCTCCGAAAAAGCACCTAGTGGTCCCATCCCCAAATCTGCTCGCAATGCTACAGTGCCGATCCATCCTCCAACTCCAGCCCAACAGTCGGTATCAGGATACAGATTCTGTTTGAGTGAAACTATAATAAGAGAGCAATGAATACAGCGCGATTTATTTGACGATGGTTTCGTCCGTTATACTCTACAATTTTCGGTGCTCTACTTCGCCATACATACAAACGACCAGTGTTCTCTATCTGACTAGATAAAGTGGGTTTCCTCCAATACGCTTTATATTTCTTTTTTCTTTTCTTCTCCGCCGCTCTTCCCGCCCAGCCCTTTCTTCTTCCGGACGTCGTTTTACAGGCGGCGGATGGTGTTCATAAAGCGCGCGCGGGCCGTAACACTCCGCCTCTCGCGATCAAAGAACCGGATGTTTCCGATAACCTCTCTCGATACTGGGCGAAGGAACAGCTTGCTGTGCGAGTGAGCCACCAGCCTCCGGCTGAGCGAGAACCGGTCGTCGATCTCCAGGGACGGCGACGGTCATTTTGTCCAGACTCGGTCGATCCGCGGCCTGCGCGGCGAAACACCGACGGAAGATATCATTGGCGGCGGGGGTGATATGAAAAGTCTCGACGAAGTGGTGCTCCTCGTCGGCGCGGTAGGCGGCGTAGCTCTCGACCGAAAGGTTGGGGACCGACCAGGCCGGTTGCCGGTAACGATATTGAAGAGGATGACCGCCAGCGCCGAGACGTCGGATTTGCGGGGGGAGTATGAGGCGCCTGCGCCTATAGAGTCGGCACATTCTGTAGGATAGAACGTGGTCAGCGGCGAGTAAGCTGGACCGTAGGAGAGAACAACAAACCAGGACTCATATATATGAGATCCCCACACCGGAAATTAACAGACTCCTCCTCCCTCGTCGCCTCCTCAAAAATTCGCAATCCGCAAACTCCCCCCTCCCGAATCACACCAGATATTGCGAGGACGGAGGTCGCGATGATAAACGCCTGCGTTGTGGCACTCCGCCACGGCATCAACCAGCCGCAAAAAGGCCTCCTCGACGAGCTCCGGGCGGTCGGCGTACATTTGGCGGTTCAAGATCGAGTTGCTGAGGTCGCCCGCCGCCGGGTTCAGCACCAGGGGGATATATTCGTTGTCCGCCCGCCCCGCCCGCTGGCGGGTTGTCGACGAAGCTGAAATTCAAGGTGATTAAGCCGCGCTGGTTGGCGATTGAGCGGTGGATTTCGAGCTCGCGCTGGAGGTCTGCGGCCCGCGGGGATCCCGGGGTGGCGTTGCGCATACACTTGACGGCATAGGAGATCTGAGTTGTGGTATCGAAGGCGTGGTAGACCTGGGATGAGCGGTCCGCCTCGGTGGGGAGGAGCTCGACCTATAATGGGGAGTCAGTCGAGTGTCTGCGAAGAGGAGAAAGGAAATAGACACACGAGTTCGAGGTATCCTTCGTCGACGAAAGAGCCGGTGAGGTTGGGGACACGAGACGCAGCGCCAGCGCTGCAAGTAGGAGTGTAAGAACGAAACATGCTGTTGTAGACGTCTGGGTGAGCGTTACTAAAAATCGCAATGAGTATACTCACAAATAAGACGAAGTGAGGTGAGGCAATGAAAAGGGGTCGACGGCGGTTATGAGGAGGGGGGCAAGAAGCTCTGAAGCGGGATAGATGTGAAGTAGGGAGAGCTTTGAAGCAAGTGGTAGCAGTAACAGAAGTGTAATGAGGTCAAAAGTGAAGAGTAGTAGCAAAGGTAATATCGAGCGCAGCTCGACGTGGTGGTGGTAAGAGTGAGAGAGAGGTGAAGACAGGAGAATTGAGCAAACGCCCCTAAGTCTCAGAGCGGAAGCAAACATGGGTGTCAAAGCGGAAGCAAATTACAAGCTTGAGCCCAATTCACCGCACAACGAGCAGCTCAGGAGGGGCTACAATCCAAACTACTGAGAGAATGGCGTGCTCGCAGCTCCAGAGATATCCCAAAGCTTCGGTGAAAAGAATCGGGAGCAGCCCGAGTTCGTATCCAGCTCGAGCAGGGCGAGCTGTGTGCAAGTTCGGGGACGGCGCCGGTCTGGTCCATCTTTTCTCGGTAAGATCATCCAGTGCGGCTGGGTCGGTGTGCATTTGCGCAAAGAAATCCAGATCTAGATTCAACGGCACCGACCAAGTCTCCGGTTATGCGGGCAGTATCGCGCGTTGCATTACGGAGTCCCCACCGCGGTATTTGGAGCTCGCTCGGCCCCAGGCGTATGCGCCGGCCGTAGCCTCTCGTTCAACGATCGCCAGCAACATCTCTCCCGCGCGGCTCTCGGACACCCACGTCTCGCCATTTCACGCAGGTACCGTGTGCACTGCCCCATCGGGGCCGGCGCTGCTTGAGGTGCACGGTACTGTGCGCTATGCGGGGGCGACGTGTCGCAGTGGCCCGAAGCACGTCGAGGAGGAAGGCCATCCCCGCGCATGGCTCACAAGGCACCCTGCCGAAAATTGAATCGCCGAGCTCTGGCGTAAAGTCTGTCCACCGCGCAATAGCTGATGTAGTGTAGATGTAGAGCTAAAGACACGTCAATACAGGAATCTCGAGTTCAACCGGAAAAAAAGAAACCTTACATAGATGTATGTCTGCACCGTTCAGATTCCTGGCGGTGTTCGCAGTTCCATCGTGGACATCAAGCTCTCGAGCGCGGCATCATCCAAGTCTTTGGCCTGCACGGCAGCTTCGGTGTCATAAATTTGCGCAGATTCGGGCCCACGGAAGAAGAGGTAGCCGGAGTACCAGCTGACTGTTTTGCTCAAGGAACGCAGACCGACAAGCTCCTGCTGAAAGAGCTGAAAGATGCTGTGCCATGGGCGCGCGTATATTCCCAGTTCGCCGCGGAACACCGAGCAGTCGGTCAGCTCGAGGTGCGTCAGCGTGGCCTTGTGGCGCACGATGAACTCGGCGATGTCGTAGTCTGCGCGAGCGGGGTGCAAGACGAAGTTGTCTAGCGTAAGAGCGGCGAGCATGGGGAGGTGGATATGAGCGACTGGGAATGCTGGGAGGACCCCGACTGGATGATTGCTGCGGATCGTGAGCGAGGTAAGGTTGGTGGCACTTTTTAGGATAGATGGGATACTGGATTCCAGAAGTCGCTAAGCTGTGGCTGGTTACCATAGCTGACTGAGATACATAGCGTCGTCAGCGAGCGGAAGATATTCCGGAATGCTTCCGTGGCATAGATGCTATTCGGGATGGGGATGATGTGCAGCGTCAGCGAGACGAGGGGGGGCGGTGGGTGGGCAGTGAGCACGGTGAATAATCTGAGTTGCAGTGGCAGAGAATAGTCATCAAACTGCAAGCGCAGAACTTTGAGATTGCGGAATTTTGCCAGGCCCGAGAACACGGTACAAAGAGCGTCTATTATTTGACCATATCCATCTCCCGAGGCGAAGTCCTCTTCGAATACGATTTCCTGCACCGAATTTAGAGTGTCTGTACCGCCCGCTTGGATGCAGGCAAGCCCATCTACACTCTGGGCAACGTCTGTCACGAGGAGCACACGGAGAACCATTGGCGCGGCGATGGCGTTGAATGTTTTCGATACGAGACGCAGATTAAACAGGACCGCGGTGTCCTCGATCCAACCTAAGATAGCCAGCAAGAGTTCCACTGGAATATCGGACATATCGTAGCGGTATTAGGGTGTGGCGGTGCAAAAGAAGTGGTGGCAGCCGGCTCCTCTTTCCGGCTTCAACACAAACGTCACGAGCTTGAAGGGCGACTGCGCAGCCGGTGGACCAATCTACCTCGACGTCAACGCCCGGTAGAGTTCGGGATTCGCTATCACTCAGCCTACCTGGCTCAAACAGCCTCAAGTTTCAGGTGGAATTGACTCTGGCTGGAATCGGAACTGCTCAACTACGCAAAAACTATTCCTGGGACCGCGTTCAACGTCGCTCCCCGCGCAGACTCTGATTGTTCGGCTCAAATTCAAGAGCTCCAAACTGCTCCAAACCACCAAGTTGTGAATCTGTAGTGTACAGCCTTTATAGCTGTCAAACGGCCTGTCACCGATATTGAATCTCTTGCGCAGCACTCTCGCGAATCATGCTGAGTTACTCAGAATCGCAAAGCGCAGTCATGGCCTCCACCTCGAGCGACCCTCAACAGCAACCCATCACTCTTCATTTTCAAAATCTCGTCCGTGTCGCAGGGGAAACCATCGAAGGCTGCGTCGACCTTCATGTACCACTACTACGCAAGGATGGCATCGAAATCCTGCGAATCGAAATGCAAGGAGTGATCAAAACGTATGTATATTCGATGCGCCTCATGGAACCTCAGACCGACGTCTAGGTTTGGAGACAGATTCTTAGAACATACGGGCAGGTCACCATTATGCACAAACAGACCGTCTCTGTACGTCGATCCCTGATTTTCCTCCTGTGAGACTCTAAGATTGTTCCCAGCTCTTTCCTACGCAGAGTCAATCACTATGGACATCATCCGATTCCGCGCAGGGCCGACTCTGACGTCGTCTCGTTGCCTTTTCGATTCACACTGCCTAAAGACTTACCGCCTTCGTTTGCATTCGGCAGTTATTCTGCCACGGTCAGGTACTCCCTCGAAGTTGTGGGTGAAAGGCCCGGTGTCTTCCACCGGAACCGCCGTGTCCGAAGAGTCCTTGTAGTCATGCCTGCGGCCACAGAAAGCCAATTAATCGCGCGAGAATCTCTGAGGCAAGGCTGGAACGGCCCATGGAAAGCTACCACGCAAGACGAAAAAGTACGACAAGGAATTTGGGGTGAATATTCGCGGGGTACATGCCTCCGTTCGTTCTTCTTCGTTGATTCTTGGCGGGCGGGCTTGAATTATTCTCCCAGGTCTCGCTTCCCGACCTTCCCCAGTTTCCTATCTCCACCCCGGTTCCTTATACCTTGCACGTCGTAACAGAGACCAAGACGCTCGATCGATCTGACCGCCCGGAGGACAAGCACGGAAAACGCTATTCCCCGTCCCGCCTACTCAGCCCTCTGATCTGTTTCGCGCCGCAACATAGAATACACCGTTCAAGGTAGAGGGCTGGGGCTCCACCGAGAGAAGAAAAAGGATATTTTTAATTTGCACAGAAGCCAAGCGCTGGCGAGCACCACCGAGATGAAGAAGGTCAGACGCGCGCAAACGGCGCCTACCCAGCCTATGGAGCCCGCAGGAGAGGTGCACACCATAACTGATGAACCGGAGTGGGTCCCGAAAGACGACAAGGAGCGCGGAATCTGGCGTCGTTCGGTCCGCTTCACCTCTACGCTGGCGTTCCCTTTTGCGCCGACATCCACGACCGAGACTCTCCGGTGGTCGGTACGTGAAATCTGTTCCTGTTTTCCCGGACCTATATCTAACGTTTTCCTGGTGCAGTACACCCTACTCTTTACCATCTCCTTCCCAGGGATTGGCAACGATCTCAAACTCGAGGTCCCAGTCCACCTCGGCCCTGCGTCGGCATGCCCGCCCTTCCAACCGGCGCTCCGGGATCTTCGAATCTCGCGTACGCAGACATTCTCCCCGCTGGACCCCCTCCGATGCTCGACTTGCCTCCGTGCGTACTAGCTCCATTTTCTGAAAGATTGCGGCTTGAATTGAACGGCAAACAGCACGTATTGGGCGGGCGACAACCAGGACTGGGACGACGAGAAGGACGAAAAGAATTGAATACGCTGTATTGTAAAATTGTAGGCCCTCGCTGTATTTTGTACGTATGGAGTTTAAATTGCGCGGCAACATAATGCTCAGTGAAATTGTAATGTGAAGTTAGATATGACATGGTCACTAAGAGCCCCTTTCAGAGGATGTCGGAGACGCGCTAGTAATAAGTAATTGAATCTGAGACGGGAACGAGCTACGAATATTGACGAGAGTTGACTTTAGGCTAGGCACGCCGCGACCACCCGACCTCTAATCCGGTCATCGTGCGCAGGCTCTCGGGATACGCCCCGTTGCTCTCCTTGAGCAGGCCCGCCAGCCGCCGGCAAATGTCCATCGGGTAGAAAAGATATTCCGCCAAAATGCTTCCTGTGCCTCCCAGCCGTCCGCCGCGTACGCATAGGGCTGCCCTGCTTAAGACGTTGGCGAGGTGACCGCCACTATCCCGGGACCATCAGTACGTCTCCTCCCGTCCTTATCGCCCACTTTGGCGACCCATTCGTGCGTCGTTTGCCTCCCGCGCGTTCGCACCTTCCCCTCCATTTCACCCACCAACTAACGCCCCTCCTCTTCACAGTCCCAAACCCCGCGCCCCCGCCCCGCCCTGGCCTCCTGGGCACCAGCACTACGTGTCCCTTTCGCGCTCCCCGTTCTCCGCGCCCTCGTAGTCCTTTCATGCCGGCGCGCGCTCAGCAGCAGCAAAAACAGCGCCCGCAGCGGCGGCAATACCAGCGCCCGCGGGAATAACGGCGGCCCTGGCAGCAGCCATACCCCACCCTCATAAGCAGTGGGAGGGGAGAGTCTTTTCGAGGGTGAGTTTGTGTTTTTCGGGTCTTCTTCTCTCCTTTGCCTTGTGTGGCTCTGTCGCCCATGCGTGTGCACGCGGATACCCCTGCTTGTGCGCGGCCACTTCGCAATGGTACGACTCTGCGAGTCGGCCGCTATACTTTGTGCAGCTCGTGCCCGGACTGCGTATCAGGGTTCAGCGGCGGTCGGACGTCTGCGCTGGATCTGCTCCAGTCCTCTACGTCGTGTCGCGCCACGCGCCCATCCCTTATCGTGCGTGTCTAGGGCATTGTTCACCGCGTTAGGGCACTATGCACGCGTTTCCTTGACCTCGTCGCCCACATGCGGCCTTGCGCGACGACCTCGTGTCTCGGCGCTTGATCGTGCGCTCCCTGGCGAGGCTCGCCGCCGACTGTGCGGTGGATAGTGCGACACAGTCTCCTCGTCGTCGCTCTCCTCTGCGCACACACACACACACATTCTCTTCGCAGTTTGCGCTGCGGCCTCTGGCGTGTGCATCTTCATCACGCTGCACGCATTCGTTCTCTCCTTGAGCACTTGGTTTGATGCCGTGCATCATGTATCTTTCTGCGCTGCATTTTTGCGCTGCGCTTACTCCGCGTCGTCCTTGTTGTCGTCGGGCGTGTGACTCTTGGCGTCTGGCCGCCCAAGAGACCACCTTTTTCTCCATCCCCTCTGTCGCCTTTCGCTATCGGGATCGTGTTTTTTTTCCCTCCCTCGTCTCTTCTGGTGTTGTGCAGTCTTCGTCACCGTTGGATGCCATGCTCGTCATCGTTGCGCGCACTTCGTCTTGGCGATAGATGTCCAAGAAATCTCCTCTTTTTCGGTGCACAGCCACCACTTACATTTTCGGTTGATGCGCGAGGCGTACTACATTTCTGCTGGTCTCTGCGACTCAGCGATCCGCCATACATGAGCGTTGCAGTTGCTTCTACGTTCTCCTTGATCGCCTTCGTCTCCGTTGTTGCCCCTGCGCCACTTCTTTGTCCTTCTTCCCCGCTCCGTTCGACACATACTAATCTACTTTTGTCTCCAGGTACCCCCCTGCCTGCACATGATCCCCTCCAGTACCCCTCCCCGGCGGAACCGCGCCGGGATCCCATCAAGGCCTTGCGGAAATGGGGTGGGGTCCGAGTGGGGGATGGGCAGGCGGTGCGAGGGTTGGCATCGTGGGCGGGATCGTGGCTGCGCGCTCGCGGAACGCGGGGAGGGAGGGGGCGAGGATGCTGTGGAAGCGCACTTCCCTGGTAACGTGTCCGCCCCGCTACGCTAGACCGCGCTGCGCGCCGACGCGGAGAGGGGGTCTGCGCCCAGGAAAGGGGTCGTGGCGAGACTGCGCGTTTCTGCAGACGCGTCCCCGCGGGGGGAGGGCGCATGACACGCGGCCGGCGACATCCAGCTCAAGGCGCCAAAGGATTCGAACGACCCACGCCGCCATTCACCCACTGCTCCCCTGTGCATTCCACCCACAGTCCGCCCACGATGTCCTCTCTCATCCCGAGCAACGGTGTGGGTTTTCCTGTCAATTTCGACGTGTTTTCCCGTCTACCTACGGAGACCCTTTCCTTGTTCCCTGCGCCCTCGTCCACGGTACTCACCGATCCTCGCGCCCAAGCCCCTCATCACGCGCACGCTCCCCTCCCGCAGCTGGCGCACGGCGCACGTTCGCACAAGAGAGCAGCTGCGTCCAGTGGCCCTGCACCACTACTACTTCGCTATCCCCCACCGCGCTGCACCCACACTTCACTTCCTGGTATTCCGTGCGCGTCAAGATTAGTATCCACTTTTTCCTAGTCAATCCATACTACCCATGTTTTACTGGTCTTCTCGGTACTCTGTCCTTCTGTGAATTGACTTCTACCTTCTGTTGTGTACTGTCTCCAATGAATGAATCCCACTTTTTGGCGCTCTCCTGCACGGGAAACAAAAAATCCAAGATTTGCCAAAAAAAGTTAAGGGCCGAAGGTCGGCTGGCCTTGACTTCTACCACCACCGTCACCTCGCCCCCTCCACCTCCGCGGCGCTCTTCGTCCTTCACCTCGGGCTCTGCCTCTACGCATCCTTCCGGTCTTCATCCCCAAAATCCCCCTGCCCGTCCTTCTTCCGGGCGGCCTTACAGCCATGGGTATTTTACTTCCCTTTTGACGATCTCACTTCCTCTAGGAAATGTGCCCCAGCTCCCCACTCATCGGGCGCCCCACGGCGAAGTTTCTCTGCGACACAGAATGCGTGGCCGAAGTGTAGACCAGACTGGATAGCTGGATCTCGGATGCCAAAGTTCGCCCTTCGTCCTTCATTCTTTTCTCTCTTCTGTTCTTTGGAAACCCATATCTCTTCTTGTTCCCATGCTGCTCCGTGCAATCAGCAGTATTTTGACTGGTGCAGCGATTTTTGTTAGCTGCTTCTTTTTTCCCTCCGTCTAGCTTCCTCTTTTCCCTTCTTTCGACAAGACCACCAGCCGGATGTTTGTGCCGATTTTTTTTTTTGCTGCTAAATTGTCTCCTCGCACGCGCCAACGGATCCTGAAGTCCCCCCTGCATGTTTGTGCAATTTAGAACATGAAAGCCGTCGACATTCCAAAAAGATTACGATACAGTTCCTACGTTACTACTACGTGAATTGAATAGTGTCATACGTTCGCATGTTTGTACACCAACTCCCCTACGTTCATGCGGATAGCAGTAGAGTCTGCACTCAGCCCCTTATGCTTTTTCACGAGCTCCGTGATTTGCTATGGACCTCGGCTTGAGATGGTGTGCGGTGGTATGCTGCCCACGCCTCTCCCAGGTCATCCCAGGTGACGCGACCGGCTTTTTGGGGTTGTAGCGTAAAATCAAACAATTCCCGCAGCACCAAGATCAAGTCTACGGTGTAGGCAGTGAAGACACGTTGCACTTCAGGTCTACGAAAGATTGGTGAGAAGAATATCTGGGTGGAAATGACGGAGATGTACACGTTGTCGCAGACAGCGTCCAAAATCCATTTGAAGAAGGCAAACGATAATCCAAGGATGGCCGCCGGCTGCGCGAAAGCAGCTGATGCCGCAGTGCAAAGCTGGACGAATTGAGAGATTTTCTCGAAGTCAAGGGGAGAACTAGGAAGGCTTTCAGCTTTCGACGCGCGAGTCATCACAGATTCATACGATTTTGTGTCCTCTTTATTTCGCATGTCCTGGACAACATAAAG